>OZ037777.1:11806995-11841995 GCA_964035525.1 Porites cylindrica | reverse complement strand
GCTTTTTACCTTCCTTACATTTGAATTGAAGTGTATACCCTTGATTTGGAGCTCCGGGGGGTAGCGGGGGAGGGGGTACTCGATATATCCTTGGGTCCCTGTTTAAGACAAAAATCGCTGATTTTCCTACCTTGTTTAAGACAGAACTCCGATTTTTGATACTCTGTTTAAGACAAAGATCGCTGATTATTGTTATGATTATCAGGCTGTTTATCGTCCAAGAAAAGATACCCTGTTTAAGACAAACATAGGCACGTTAAACGTGCATGAGCTATTTTGAATGCTTCAGTGTAACCTTACCAAGAGTGATGAATCTACCTTTTTCGTCTTAAATGTAGACTGGGTTTTTGCGCGAAATTGGGTATTGCCGCACATAAATGAAAACGCGAAACGCTCAGCTGCGTCGATCCTCATGCTATACATTCACTCTCCTCTGTCGTTCCCCGTTACATTTGGTGCAAGTTAAACAAATTCAGTTGTTAAGGTAAAATAAATATCTACTCACCAAACGTTGATTAAAAGGAAAACTCTAAGGTTTCGTCGGAGTTTCATATAAGCCAAAATGCGACTCATCGAATTCGAGTAGTTAAGAAATGCCAGGATTTTTATCATTGCGATTCTACTCAGTGAAACAGTCTTTAAATCCGACAACTTATTTCTTCATGTTTTAAAAGCTATTGCTTCTTAAAAGACAAAAGCCTCTTTTAAGGCATTGGTTACAAAACGAAACAGGTCTTCATACGTTCAAGTTACTATTATTATTGTGAAAAACCAATCTGCAGGAGATGTACAGTCGCACAACTGGCACGTGAAAGTGTTGGACTTTGCCCCCTTTCGTTGTTCGTACGTGAGGGAATTCGAGTTATCACACAGTAATCTAGTAAACAGAATTATAATAATAATAATAATAATAACAATAACTGTTTATTCACAAATCCAAATCGAAAAAGTGAAAAGGAGATAAAAGAGGTTATCCCTTTCTAGTTTATCTCCTGATAATAAAATACATTAAGAAATAAATTATTTACAACTGTTTAAAATAGTAACTATATATCTATATAAAACATCACACAGTAAAAGAACTTAGTGTTCACTAGAAAAATCTATAAGATAACGTCTCAGTCTGTTCTTGAAAATATTCAAATTCTCGGCCTCAGCAACTTCCTTTGGAAGATTGTTCCACTTATCTATTATGCGTATAAAAAAAGAATGTTTAAAACTATTTAAAGTTGCTGATGTAAGCTTAAGTTTAAAACGATGGTTGGCTCTTAAGGGCCGAAAATCATGTGCAAATGTAAAAAATGCCGAGGGATCAAATCCATTAAGTCTATTTATTGTCTTATAACACTCAATAAGCGACGAAAATAATCTTCTTTGTTCAAGTGTTGGCCATTTAAGGAGCTTTAGGCGTTCTTCGTAAGGCATGTCTTGCCCAACATTTCCAAGGGTGCATTTAGATGCTCTACGTTGTACTTTCTCCAAGGTGTTTAAGTCTTTTTTAAGGTGCGGACACCAAACTGGAGAGCAGTACTCGAGTATCGGACGTACTAGACTCTTATAAAGTTTTGAAAACAACTGAGGATTTTTAGGACCCACCGTTCGCCTAATGAATCCAAGCACACTATTTGCCTTATTTGCGCATTTGTTAGCTTGCATACTCCATGACAGGTTCGAAGTAATATAGATTCCGAGATTCTTAACTTCAGATACAGCTTTTAATTGGTTACCACATAGATGGTATTGAGGACTTGAGTAATCATTTTTTTTAGAAATGCGCATCGCTTCGCATTTCTCTGTGTTAAATTTCAGCTGCCAGACATAGCTCCAAGATTCCAGGCGAATAAGATCTTTCTGTAGCTCTTCAACATCTTCCTTAGTATCCCTGAGTATCCTATACAATTTCATATCATCTGCAAAAAGTTTTGTGTTTGACATAATGTTTCTTGAAATATCATTAATATAAATTAGAAATAAAATGGGTCCCAGCACAGTTCCTTGGGGCACACCAGACAAAACGGAAGTCCAAGATGAGTGATGTCCCCGCAGAACAACGCGCTGGTATCGATTGGTGAGAAAACATCTAAGCCAAGACAGGAGTGGACCTTGGATACCATATGCGTGTATCTTTGTCAAAAGGCGTTCATGTGGCACCGAGTCAAATGCTTTTGAAAGGTCTAAGAATATAACATCAGTTGTCAAGCCTTTGTTTCTCCCGCTGGCCCAATCGTGAAAAGATGATAATAATTGAGAAAGACAAGATTTCCCTTTCAGGAAGCCAAATTGCTCCGGAATAAAGACCTCGTTTGTAATCCAAAACTGAACAAGGTGCTGTCTTACTATCATTTCACACACTTTACACACCAACGATGTTAGCGAGACGGGGCGATAGTTCTTTCGATCGCTTTTAGCACCGTTCTTATGCAAAGGAGTAATGTCAGCCAATTTTCAGTTGTAATTATAAAAATAACTCATGCACGCAATTTGCAAGTGAAGATGTTGGCCTTTGGCCCTTTTACAATTCGTACGTAAAAAAAACGCGAATTGTTTACTACAAAATTTTCTCAAACGATTTTAAGAAATCACCTCGGCTTCATTACAACATCTGCAATTAAATTATATTTCGTGCAACGTCAAGGTTGATAGCCCAACATTTATTAACTTCCAAGAAAATTATCAAACTGCCGAAATATATTTCTGCTCATATCATGTTACTCCACTCAGTAAAATAATATATTATTGTGTCAACTAGCTTCTTCCAATTTTATTCCCTAACGCTACTGTTTCTACTTAAGTTACGCATCTTAACTAAATAAAATACGTTTCAATAACTATAATGCTTAGTATGCAGGAAGGATGTATCATGTTGTTCACTTATTATTCTTTTTTTGTTGTTTTGCCGGAATGAAAAAGGACTGTTGAACTTTGTAAGCGAGAGAATAATATTTTTAAAGCTTGTTTACAGGATTAACAATACTCGGTACAGCTTTCAAAAAAATAAGCTGCCTTTCAAACTTGTAAAACCACATTTTATAGGCCGCATACTTTCGAATTAAAGTCCATATCTAAATATCAATTATTGCTTCACTGGAAGAGCTTTGAAAATATACGATCTTTTATACTCTACCTTGAAGCAGGTGAAACACAACTCACAAATACGTGCGTCAGTACCGTTAGCGATAGCCGAATTCGGTCAGAAATGTCTTGAAGTAGCATCCACACTAAAATATAAACCCTTAAACAGCTGCATCACTATACACAGCGTTTGAATCATGAAGATATTTAATACAACGTTTCCAAACACCTGTAGCCGTAATAAAAGACAAAAAAATTGTGAAGAATCAAGATGGCGGTCTCAAAGTGCCCTTGTTCGACCTTTAGCAATGTCATGTTTAAGTAGATGCCAAGATCTCATTGGTTCCTAAGCATCACCTATAGTACCTTCAACCTTATTGGCTCTTGCAACAAACATCCGAACATACAAAGATACAAAGATACAAAGCCACTAAGATGCATACGCTCACACCACTGACATATGAGCTATTTTTTCAACATAGGCACGTTAAACGTGCATGCGCTATTTTGAATGCTTCAGTGTAACTATAATACTTCGGTGTAACCTTACCAAGAGTGATGATTTGGTTTTTGTGCGAAATTGGGTATTGCGCTACATAAATGAAAACGCGAAACGCTCAGCTGAGTCGATCCTCAACCTATATATTCACTTTCCTCTGCCTTTCCCTGTTACATCTGGTGCAAGTTAAACAAATTGTTAAAGTAAAATAAATTTCTACTCACCAAACGTTGATTAGAAGGAAAACTCCAAGGTTTCCTCGGAGTTTCTTAAGCCAAAATGTGACTCATCGAATACTGAATAGTTACGAAATACCAGGATTTTTATCATTGTGGTAGATGGTTGCATCATCATAATTCACGAGGTTGTCACGTGCAATTCTACTCAATGAAACAGTCTTTAACTCCGACAACTTATTTCTTCATGTTTTAAAAGCTATTGCTTCTTAAAAGACAAGAGCCTTTTTTAAGGCATTGGTTACAAAACCAAACAGGTCTTCATACGTCCCAGTTACTATTTATCATTGTGAAAAGTCAATCTGCATGAGATGTACAGTCACACAGCTGGCACGTGAAAGTAATGGACTTTGCCCCCTTTCGTGGTTCGTACGTGAGGGAATTCGAGTTATCACACAGTAAACTAGTAAACAGAATTATAAAAATAACTCTTGCACACAATTTGCACGTGAAGATGTTGGTCTTTGACCCTTTTACAATTCGTACGTAAAAAAAAGGCAAATTGTTTAATACAAAATTTTCTCAAGCGATTTTAAGAAATCACCTCGGTTTCATTACAACATCTGCAATTAAATTATGTTTCATGCAACGTCAAGGTTGATACCTAACATTTATTAACATTTGTGAGAGAGTCTTTAACTCCGACAACTTATTTCTTTATGTTTTAAAAGCTATTGCTTCTTAAAAGACAAGAGCCTTTTTTAGGGGATTGGTTACTAAACGAAACAGGTCTTCATACGTCCAAGTTACTATTATTATTGTGAAAAGCCAATCTTCATGAGATGTACAGTCACACAGCTGGCACGTGAAAGTGTTGGACTTTGCCCCCTTTCGTGGTTCGTACGTGAGGGAATTCGAGTTATCACACAGTAATCTAGTAAACAGAATTATAAAAATAACTCATGCACACAATTTGCATGTGAAGATGTTGGTCTTTGGCCCTTTTACAATTCGTACGTAAAAAAAGGCAAATTGTTTTACTACAAAATTTTCTCAAGCGATTTTAAGAAATCACCTCGGCTTTATTACAACATCTGCAATTAAATTATGTTTCATGCAACGTCAAGGTTGATAGCCTAACATTTATTAACTTCCAAGAAAATTATCAAACTGCCGAAATATATTTCTACTTGTATCATGTTACTCCACTCAATACAACAGTATCTAATTATTGTGTCAACTAGCTTCTTCCAATTTTATTCCCTAACGCTACTGTTTCTACTCAAGTTACGCATCTTTACTAAATAAAATACGTTTCAGAAACTATAATACTTAGTATGCAGGAAGGATGTATCATGTTGTTCACTTACTATTCTTTTTTTTTTGTTGTTTTGCCAGAACGAAAAAGGTCTGTTGAAATTTGTAAGCGAGAGAATAATATTTTTAAAGCTTGTTTACAGGATTAAAATACTCGGTACAGCTTTCACAAAAATAAGCTGCCTTTTTAAACTTCTAAAACCACATTTTATAGGGCGCATACTTTCGAATTAAAGTCTATATCTAAATATCAATTATTGCTTCATTGGAAGAGCTTTGAAAATATATGATCTTTTATACTCTACCCAGTTGTAGCAGGTGAAACAGAACTCATACTGACGTGCGTTGTACAGATGGCCGAATTAGGTCAGAAATGCCTTGAAGCAGCATCCATACTAAAATATGAACCCTTAAACAGCTGCATCACTGTACACAGCGTTTGAATCATGAAGATATTTAATATAATGTTTCCAAACACCTGTAGCCGTAATAAAAGACGAAAAAATTGTGAAGAATAAAGATGGCGGTCTCAAAGTGCCCTTGTTCAACCTTTACCAATGTCATGTTTAAGTAGATGCTAAGATCTCATTGGTTCCTAAGCATCAACTAATAATACCTTCAACCTTATTGGCTCTTGCAACAAACATCCGAACATACAAAGTTACAAAGATACAAAGTTACAAAGCCACAAAGATACATACGCTCACACCACTGACATATGAGCTATTTTTTCAAAATAGCTCAATGAAACACACTTTCATGTCATTACATCTTTTAAATTTTGCTACGTAATAAAAATTCACGAGTTAATCACGTGTCTAACCACTTATTTCAACACCTTTAAGGGACGGACCATTAGAAAACTCATAGGAGGGGGCGGGCGAAGTACAAAAAAAAATTCGCGCAAGGGAAAATTTAATTTAAAAAAAATTCTTGCACGCCAATTAACCCCTAAGAAATATTCATGCAAGGGCCTGAAAAAAATTCATACAAGGAACTTGATAACGAAAGAAAATTCCTGCGGCTCGAAAATCCCCCCCCCCCCCCCATAACTTTTCTAATGGTCTGTTCCTAAGTTACTATTATTATTGTGAACAGTCAATGTGCATGACAGTTTGCACGTCAAAATGTTGGACTTTGCTCGTTTTGTGATTCCTACGTGACGGAATTCGAGTGCTTTTTAAAAACAACTTTCCTGCACACAATTTACACGTGAAGATGTTGGACTTTGCCCCTTTTACAATTCGTACCTGAAAGAACTTAAATTGTTTACGATATTTATTTGCTCAAACGATTTTCACAAATAACCTTCTTTTCGAACATCTAAAATAAAATTATACAGCATTCAATAGAGACTTAAAGCAGCAACTACCGAGGCGTCTGGTACGGTGACCGAAAGTATTTTTACCACCACGCGTCAATGCCCCAAATTCTAGGTACGACAACTTGAACGAGACAGCTGTAGCGGTCAAAACTTCGCTTTTAATAAAAACTCAATTCACATTCTTTCATTCTTTCGCGCCATTTTTTTTATAAGTCGCTCATTTTGTCAAATGTAGGCAAACTCATACAAGAAAAAAGTTCGTCTTGATTTGTTTACCTCCTCAATAAAACGTAAAGTGATGCAGTGATGGGAAAGAAATGTTGATAAAACAATAAGATGCACGAGCAAAGTTGTTGATTTCCTAATTAAACTTATTTGGTTCGCCATACTCCGCTTCCCGAATACGTAGAAAATAATACCAAACTGTAGTGTTGTCTAGTAGGTTTAGTACGCAGTTCGAGTACTTTTTAAAAATAACTTTAATGCACACAACTTGCACGTGAAGATGTTGGACTTTGTTCCTTTTACAATTCCTACGTAAAACAACTCAAATTGTTTACAAGAAAATTTCCTCTGACGATTTTAAAAAATCACCTCGGCTTTACATTACATATATCTGCAATTAAATTACGCTTGAAGCAAAATTAAGGTTGATAGCATAACATTCATTTCCTTCCAAGAAAATTATCAAATTGCCGAAATATATTTCTACTCATATCATGTTATTCCACTCAATAAAACAACATGCAATTAGTGTCAACCAGCTTCTTCCAATTCTATTCCCTAACGCAACTGCTTCTACTTAAAGCCTGGTTTCCATATGATTGCTACGATCGCTGTCATCGCTGACAAAAAAAAAGTTCAGCGATTGTAGCGATCATAGCGATCATATGGAAATGTCTGCAATCCCTGGAAGGTGGTTTGCTTATGATCGCTATTATAGCTCCGATAGCTGAACTTTTTTTTCTCAGCCATCGCAGCCGTCACAGCGATCGTAGAGGTAATACGGAAACCACCCTTAAGTTATGCATCTTTACTAAATAAAATACGTTTCAATAGTTTTGTATATTACTTAGTAAACAGGAAAGATGTATCACGTTGTTAACTTATTCATGTTTTAACTGCCGCAACGAAAAACGTCTGTTGAACTTTGTAAGCGAGAAAATAAAGATTGTTTACACGATTAACAATACTCGGTACAACTTCCAAAACAAATAAACTGCCTTTCAAACATCTACAACTAAAGTCCATACCTAAATATCAATTATTGTCTCACTGGAAGAGCTTTGAAAATATACGATCTTTTATACTCTAACTTGAAGAACGTGAAACACAACTCATAAATACGTGCGTTAGTACTGTTAACGATAGCCGAATTCGGTCAGAAATGTCTTGAAGTAGCTTCAACACTAAAATATGAACCCTTAAACAGCTGCATCACTGTACACAGCGTTTGAATCATGAAGATATTTAATATAATGTTTTCAAACACCTGTAGCCGTAATAAAAGACGAAAAAATTGTGAAGAATAAAGATGGCGGTCTCAAAGTGCCCTCGTTCGACCTTTAGCAATGTCATGTTTAAGTAGATGCTAAGATCTCATTGGTTCCTAAGCATCAAATAATAGTACCTTCAACCTTATTGGCTCTTGCAACAAACATCCGAACATACAAAGTTACTAAGATACAAAGATACAAAGTTACAAAGATACAAAGCCACAAAGATACATACGCTCACACCACTGACATATGTGCTATTTTTTCAAAATAGCTCAAAAATTGATAAAATCGGTACCCTTTTTAAGACAAAAATCCCGAAAAACATACCCTGGCTGGCCGCTTGCCCCATTAAGCCCTTATAAGGGATTAACCCCCCCCCCCCCCCGCCCTTCCCCGAGATTTTGAGGCAATATCACTAAAAAACCAGACATTATGGCAGACATAAAGTAATTTACGTCAAGGCATGGTGCTCACATGATAACTCGCTAGGTCAGGCTGTACCAGGTACTGTAAATCTAGCCAGTGAAGTTATAGGGCGGTGTCAGGGTTAAGTAAGTGTATTGAGGTATTTACCCAGTAATTCTTCCTTCTCTCCCTCGTCATCAGCTCAGTCAGATCTCGAGGAAAATCGTTCGCTCCTCCTCCCCTTTCACCTGCTTGCGGGTTATTATTGTTAACGGTATTTCGTATTTCTTCTTTTTTCATTTCCTTATTTAGTTGTGTAGTTTGAGGCGGATGTTTGTCGCCCAATTTTTTATTTAGTAGGTTAATCGGTTTACATATATCGATATGTTTTGACCTGCCACAACCGTGGCCAGATTTATCCAACACAGTTACTTGTTTATATTTTAAATCCGTTTCTTATCGGAAAGTATGTAACCGGAAATGCAAGCAGAGCTCGCCCAGAGTTGGGCTTTGTTTTGAACACATGCCTTGATATAAATTGTTGTTTTTGTTATTTATATAATATTAGACTTCAGCAGTTAACCTTTCATTGTTTCTATTTCAAAATATTTTCTTCTTGAATTGAAGAAATTACTTAACTCCTAACTTCGAAATTCACTTGAAAATAAGGTACTAAAAGACAATGAGGCTAACCTGTGATATTTTAAGAGACGGGTAACTCACACCTGTTGTGCCAGCCCGATTTACCACGACGGTAAAAACAGTTTGCTTACCAACTATTTAAACGCGCAAGGCTCGCTAATTAGGGACGATATTTGAAAACATTCTATCATGTGATGTTGATTTCACTTTTCATGAATGCTGGGAAAGACTGTTTCGTATTTTGTTAAGCGTACAAGTTATGCAGGATTGGTTGAAAAAATTTGTTAATAAATGCCATGTGGAGGGATAGCTAATTAGTACGGCGTCCTAGGTGTAAACCAAAAATATTACCGCACTTGTCTACTAATGCCTTCATAGTGACTCACATAACACTTATTACAATTATTATATACATTAGAATTTAAGCCTTTTTAAGTAAGTTAAGTAAAGGTCAATGAAAGAGAATCTCATTCAGAACCTACCTTAACTGATTTTTCCTGAAACACGAAGGACAAGTAGATATTCGAATACACGTTGGCAGAGCGGAAATTTAATTATTTATGGCCATTTAGGGACGAAATTGTTTCTTAGATTTGAAATAACCATGGTCACTAATTAAAACTAAGGTGGATAAAACATAATGTTTTAATAAACGCGTGCTGATAAGAAGTATATGTATGCTTTTCTATTGTAGATAAAAATATGGAAATCAATGGTAAAGAAATAAAACTACAAATCTCCAACAATTTTTACCTAATTGAATAAACACATTTTTTTGCAGAAATTTCATTAAATATATTTTTAAAATATGTACGTAGTATAACTCATCATTTTTCAATAAAAAAGTCAAAAAAGATAAAGAATAAAAAAGATGGTCTAACCTTTTCGTCTAAGTTGGCACTATTTTCGGCAAATATTAACCGATTTACAAAAGATGCCATTTTATTCACCCTACTCATCAATACTGTTGGAAAGTTCAATTAGTAAATGTTTACACGACAGCATCAAACTTAAGCAAACCTAACAAAAAATGGATTCACATAAGAAAATGCGAACAATCACTTATGGAACACTACCCTGGCTCCACAGGTCCGTTCTCGAAATACATAACCTGTGCTCACGGTTCGATGAAGCTCCCGAAACGCGGACTATCAACTGAACTATCAGGAATTAGGAAATAAAAGTAATAATTTCAAAACTAAATAAGGCACAAACATCTATATAAATATATTCAAATGCGCCATAGGAAAAAAACACAATAATAGTAATAATAAATAATGATGATGAATAATTATGATACTAAAAATGATAAAATAAGATTATAATATATATATATATATAGAATAAAAAAACTAATGGCTAAAAGTTAAAAAGATAAAATCTGTTAGCATAATCTTAAAAATTGTAAGCTAAACTTCATAATTTATAACCTAAGCTAAAAATACAGTCTTATAATCTAAGGGGTACAAAATGTTTTTTAAAAAAGCACTATGAACTGCAATGTCATGAAAATGTATTAAAAACCCAGGAAAGCATTTTTCAGGGCCCTGAATACAGATATTTCATGTTCATGGCCTATTTTTCAGGCAATGAATTTTCCATGAAAAGTTGATAATGGGTTTCGGGTTTCATGGCTCATGAAATTGCCATGAAATATCTGGCACTAGGGTTCATGAGCCACGAAAAGTTGGTGTGTTATAGATTCCATGGGCCATAAAAATTACACTGAGAGATTTCAGGAGTCGTGAAAAATGAGAAATGATAATTTCAATTTCATGGGTCATGAATGTACCATTAAATGTGTGACATGCTGGGCCATGAAACCATATACATTGATTTCATGGGTCATGAAAATTCTAAGAAATCACTTCCCTGGATAGAATTACACCCCGAAATATATAAAAATACTGTATAACATTAAGTGACTGCAACATTAAACCTCAGAATCTTTGGGCATGTTGTACCATGAAGGACACTCTTTGCTTTTAATGCTTTACAACTGCTATTTTTTTCACAAAGAATGACACATTGTCAGTTTCCACATATAACTAACAAAAGCTTCACAGACCAACGAAGCCTCTTGATTACAGGCATTGACTAGAATAAAGTCAGTACCAGTGTCTGTAATAGTGACCAGTGATCACCTTAACAAAACTCTCTGGGCTCAATTAAACTGTCTTGGAAGTTACAATCTTAAAAATTGCCTTGATAGTGTCTAGTAAAATACGATGATATTATGGTTCTACAGCCAATGATCAATGTAGCAACTTCAACATTACAACATCACACTCGAACATGAATATAATTGTTCCTAAATTTGACACCAGACTAAACCGTTGCATGATTATTGTTAGACGTACAGAGTCTTTTATTGATAAAAAAAGTTATGTAAATGATTTAGGTCCTTCTCATTTTATCATGCCTGAGTTGTACTCAGATTTCATGTCTAAGCAATGGCGTGGTCTTGGTGTGTTCAAGGCGTCTTCAGTTCAATCAATTTTCCGTTCCTTTGAGCTTGTCTAAAATGAACAATGTCCACAACACGTTTTTCGTCGCAAATTTGATTTATAATGTAGTCCAGCATTTTTTTTCTTTCACAACTTAAAAAAACAATGTTAAGTTTATCTCTTGCATTTAACACTTCAAATGCGTTGGATTATTTTAATCAACCCTGAAAATAACCGCTCTTTCGACTCAAACGCGGAAGCACGTTCTCGATTAGCCGTCATGTTTTTTGTTCTCAGGCTTCCACGTGACTTTCGCACATGCGCGATTTGATTTACTTTTTCACGTGCGGCTTTTGAACCATCTGTGTAGATTGCATTCATGTGGTTTTTGCTCATATACTGTAGATCAGTGTCATGTGATTTTAAGGACAATTTCATGGTGTTACTAGTGTTGTTTCACTTACCCCCATGAAAGTGGTGAGGGATTATTTTAATTTTTCATGAACCATTAAGATACCATGGAAATGAAAATTTTCACTTCAAGTCTGAGTACTCCTTTTTATAACATATATTTTTTTGTGTATAACAGTTTGAGACAATTATTATTACCCGCCGAAAGAGAGAAAGTTTTTTATGTAATGATGATCACGGCCAGCCTTGATTAATGTAATGATTCTTAGTAAATTATATGCTGGAATTAGGCATGGCTTCTTGAAATGTATATAAGAATTTTATTTTTTTAAAATGTTCCAGTTGTAAAGATATTGCAGTGAAAAAAGTTGCTTATCTACTCAAATTTTTATATACACCTATTTCAATTAAGGTTGCTCCCGTGAACCATGTTTCATAGCCTGCAGTGCACTATGGTAAACCCTTTTGTGGCGGGAAGTTTAGTCTTGTTCACGTTCATTGAAATAATGGAGACCATTTGCGACAAGGCTTTTAAGAGAGCTTTCAAGTCAAATGGCTGCTAAAATTCTTAGCATGAGCGAGCTGAAAAATTTCATTTTTAAAATCTCATAGTAAAAAATTAGAAGCCTATTCATTTAACAACATTAAATGAATAGGGTTCAGTGTTTTGAAATACATAGTCTTAACGTTCTGCTGAGCATAGAAGCGTCAGCAGCGTTTGCTTTCTAGGTTTCTAGGCTCGTTGCGGGCACATAATTTACAAGACTTGCTACAGTTAATAATGCACCGCGGGCTATGAAACGTGGATCATGCATCATGCATCATTCTTCTCTGAAGCAACCTAACCTGAAATAGGTGTGAACTTATTCCACATATCATATATGACAAAATAAAATTATTTATGATCAAAATTTTGAAATTAATAGATAATGATTAATGTCTGATATCAGATTTATACAGTTGCCAGGTAGAAAGAAAGCAAAAATATTTCATTGAATCGTTCTCGGAAGAGGTTATAGAGAATTTTTATAATTAAAATCCTTATTTTGGAAATATTGCAGATTTTGAAGATTTTGGAAATTATTAGATTCTAAAGTTGAGTATAACTTAATTGTTCAGTAAAAACAGCGACATGTTTTTAATATTAACTTTTCTATGTGAACAGTGTTCTATTACTCTTATTGCATTTAGTGGCAAGTCTGAATATGAAATGATACCGGAAAAATAGTGTTGTCTATTTAATGCCATGGAAAGGGTGGAATAAAGTCAATATCAATCAAAGTTACATGTTCATTGCTTGCTGTATACGTTCCCACCATCATTAATTTTCAATACGTGAGCTTGCATTAATTTGATCTTGGGGCCAGAAAAGAACGGTTAACAGTCAAGTACTTTTAATACAGTTTTCATGGTCCATGATATATTTTGTTTACGCCATGAAAATATTGGAAGGCCATTGAATTATTAATTTTCATGGGTCTTCAAAAAGCTATCAAAAAACCATGAACATTTTTCATGATCTATTAATCTTTCAATAGTAATGGAATAACCATGGGTTTTTCATGGGCCATGAATTCAGTGGCCTCATGAAAAGACCATGAACTACAACACCATGAAAATCCTTCTTTGTAATTCATGGCATTTTCAATGCCATTAAAAGGCCATGAAAAGCAACCCAAAATTTTCATGGTGTTTTCAGAAGTATTTCATGGATTTGCCCAAAACTTAAGGGTTTTCATGGCCCGTGAAAACTGAAAGATTAAGTGATTTTTAATGGCTTTTTTAATGTTTTTTTTTTGCATGCTTTTTCCAGGGTGACATGCCATGAAAAATCTTTTTGGATTTCCCATGAAAATACCATTAAAGTCCTCTGAAAATCCCGTGAATTTACCATGAATTAGTTCACAGGATTTTCATGGGTTTTTAGTTCATAGTGAAGGTGAGTCTTCAACTTTCTCTTAAAAGTGTCAAAAGAAATGGATTCCCTGATATATCTTGGCAGAACATTCCATAACTTAGGTGCGGCAAACAGAAAAGCCCGTTCGCCGAGAGTTGCCTTTGGCTTAACATTCGGATAACTCAGTGGGGTACTGTTGCTAGAACGTCTTAAGTAATATTTAGATACAGGCTTAGGAAAAAAGAAAAAGGAAAGGAAAAAACTTTTGGCACACAGGGACTAATGGCACTAAAATAAAAAAAGGGCAGTTATAATAGCAAAAATGAACACTAAGGCAAAACCAAAAACAATAGAACTCAAAAATATCTATAAATATCTACAAATCATAGTTAATCTCTCTTCAATGGTAACATATTCAAACTAAGATATTGAGGCTGCCGGCTCGAATGATCCTGTAAAACATGCTTATAACTGACATAAACATGATCATGGAAACTCGTATTTGATTTAAAGTTTGATATAACTAAGGTGTCGTCTCCATTGGTAATACGGTCGACGCTCTCCTTGCGACCACTCTCGTAAGCGACCAGCCGTACTTACGAGTACCTTTCTCAAACCCCATTTGAACTGTGACTTAAACTTTGTAATGAAAAGCCCTCGTAAGCGACCGCTCCCGTAAGCAACCACGACCACTTTTGGTAGTACCCAAATTGACTTTTTCTTTGTTCTTAAGCTCAGCTCTCGTAAGCGACCACTCAGAGTTTTGTTCATGTAAATCAACTGAATAATAATAATAATAATAATTTACATTTATATAGCGCAAACCTCTATATGAATATATTCGGTTGCGCTTTACAGTATTTTTATATTAAATTTATGTTAAAGGTGACTAAAGCATGAGAAACTATTAAAAACTACAATAAAAAGTATTAAAAACTATAAAAAAAAACCTATAATAAAAGCCAACAATTAAATCTATTTAAAAGCTAAATTGAAAAAATGAGTTTTAACAGCAGTCTTAAAAGTGTCCAATGTTTTCATGTTGCGAATTGCCGAAGGTAATGCATTTCAGAGATAAGGTGCAGCTGACTGGAATGCACGATCGCCAAAAGTTGGATGGGTCTTAATGCCTGGTAACTCGAGGAATATAGACTCATTTGATCTTAGAGAGTACCTGGATTGCTTTTTGATAGTAATGAAATCAATTAGATAATTAGGAGCTTGACCATATAAGCACTTAAATGTCAAAAGTAGAATTTTAAACTTTATACGGTAACTTATTGGAAGCCAATGAAGGTGGAAAAGCAATGGTGTAACATGGCAGAATCTAGGTGTTCCGGTGACCAACCGAGCCGCGGCATTCTGTATCCGTTGGAGTTTCATGATATGTGAATTCGGGAGGCCATATAGTAGACTGTTACAATAATCTATTCTACTGGTGGTAAAAGCATGAACTAATGATTCGGTGACTGAACGACTTAAATATTTCCTAATTCTACGCATGTTATAAAGATAATAGAAAGTGGATGAGCAAGTTTTGTTGATATGACTTAGCATACTCATTTTAGAATCAAACCAAGTTCTGACACTTCAATGAAACTGCACATTGCATTAATGGTTCTAATATTTAGGTTTGGAGTACTTCTGGTCTAAAAAATTGGACGTAAAGTTTAGCCGTGTCTAGATCAGATATAAACATACTCACTAGCATTAATTTCTTTTGTTTTCTTTTTCTTTATGAATTATTAATGTCATTCTGAAGCTTTCGTAAACCACCACCCCTTATTGTCTTACCATGGGGTCGCTTACGAGAGCTTCGACTGTGTTTGGCCTCTTTTAAGAATTCTTATACTGCTTTTATGTTCTTACAGGAAAAAAACTGTGCTTAGATTTTGTGTAGTAATCAGTTATTTTTAATTATTTTACAGCCCCGGATATATCAGCGATGAAAAATTTTTGTCCAACTTGTTGGAAAGAATATGAGTGGCTGTTTAGCTACCTACCCTCTCTTAACCTAGCATTTTACTGATGGCTTTCGATGTCTTATCCAGATCAAATATTTTCATCCAACATTTTGCACCACAAACAAATGTTTGGTCGTTTAGCCGGAGCTTAACTGTACTCGGTGATCGAGAGAATGGATACTAAAACAAGTATAGCAGAAATAATACTGCTAACTATGGCTATTTTTCGCTATACTGGGCAGCATTTCGTGTCGAGACAAAAATATATCCTGCATATATAGTATGAACAGCGACGTCAGAGACGACCCAGGACTGGAACAGGTACATGCAGTTGACTCCCGATAACTCGAACCCTCGCGAACTCGAACCAAAGTCGATTTCCCCTGGATTTCCCTCTTACATTTACTGTAATTTTACCCTCGATAACTCGAACCTCCCGCTAACTTGAAGTAATTTTTGTTTTCCCTCAGCTAATTTCTAAACAATTTTACCCTCGATAACTCGACCCAAGTTCTAAGCGCGTGACAAGTCGGGAAAGAAACCGTGTACTGAAGTCCGAAACACTGGATTTATTTCAAAACAACCGAGTAAATTCTTTGTCTTTACTTTTTTGTCACTCCAGTTCAAATTCAGTGTCCATTCCTGTATACTTTGTTGCTTAATTGCCTTTCATTCCCACCCATTTGCTTATTTCCTTACTTCCGGTTATTTGCTTCAAACTCCCAGCTACTCCCGATAACTCGAACTTTTTTCGATTTCCCTTGAAGGTTCAGGTTATCGGGAGTCGACTGTAACTCACACACATCGAAAATCGTCAGTGCCGGAGCGGTTAGCCGAAGAGTTTTGGTGCACTTAATTCCCAGTCCTCACTCTTGAATATTTACTTTACCTGTCCACACTTTAACAAAGTGTGTTACACAACTTATCCGACTATATGACGCTCCACTTTCAAGATCGGCGTGGCTCAGCTTCGCTCCGTTATACAGATCGCTCCAAAATCCGGGGACCGTTCATATGTGTGAACAAAAGCCCGTATGGTTTTCGTGCCGCGCAAGAGCTACCTGATATAGTGTTAATATCAGCCTTAAATTTTCATTCTTGGTTGTCAATAAAAATCCACGAACTTGAGCATCAGCGATAGTATTTCAGAATTGTTATACTAGTCAACTATCCAAAACTGTTTCAATAATTTCGTGGTTTGCACTTGTATTTGTTGTCGGTTCAATTTTTTTCCTAAGCTCATAATTATATTACTATACCTCAGAAAAGAAGATAAATAAATTTAAACTGAGGAAAAAATTGAGCCTCAACATATTCGTGAGTCGTGGGCTGAATTAAAATATCGCAAAAGAAGTCTGCGTATCATCTTGTGATGATAATAGAAAAACGGTTACTGCAGGGCGACAAGAGGAGCCGGCAATCCTATTCTTCAGATTTGCTTTTACGCATGCACGGCAATTATGTAGCCATGCAGCTTCGTTTACTTCCTTTAAGAATGAATTCAACGCACAGAACGCCATGTGATCACACGCGTTTGGACCTTCTATCACGGGAAAGTTCCCAAAAAACAAACGTTAGAGCGAGAGCTCAAATTCTGCTCAAAAGTCAAGAAAAGTGCTCAAGAGTGCTGGAAATGTAAAATAGTGCTCCAAATTCGAAAAAGTGCAATCGGGACATGCCTACAGTGCCTTCATAAGGGATGACATAAAATATCAACTTAACTGTACGTTAATGCTGGGAAGCCACCAGGCTTCGCAGGAGACTAATTCAGGTCGCGCACGTGACCAGCTTGGTTTCCCTGTGCCCGAAGCCAGCCTCGTTTGAGATTTTTGGATGTAAATATGTTATCACCGCATTTGCCTCGATTTCAAGCATGGCCCTAGAAATCGAGGCTCTTCAGTTCGCAGTCAATCGATTCAGAAAGAAATCAAAAGAACACTCTGAACACAAATAAAGTGTGATGTAGAAAACTTTAAGCCCGGGATAAATCCTGTTTCGTATACAAAGCCACGTTTACCCATTTAGTTGGTAGAGTATGTCATCGACCGCGTGGGTAAGGGGTGGCGTTCCCTTAATATGGCCTCATTCACAGAATCTGATGCCCCCCGAAGGTTTGGGAACCACTACTCCATTAAAACGCTTGGAAAATCTCTAAGCGATGATTTTTCTTTCAATGTATTTATTTCAAGTTTCACTATAGCCAGCTCTTCTGTGGTCTCCTTGCTGAGTATTGCTCTTGCTTTATCTTCCAAAACAATAAAACACTCACTGAAACGTTTATCTTTCTAACAAAGTTCAGATTCAAAATCACAAGCAGTAGTGAGAGGCTCATTGGATCCATAGGAGTACAGCTTCCTGTTAGACGTTCTTGAGATGCATTTTGCCTTCTTCTTCTTCTTCTTCTTCTTCTTGAGTATCTCCCATGTTGCCCTATCAATAACCCGTTTAAGTCGAACTCCCCCAAGCTCAATGTCAAAGGTGGGAACATCTCATCTACTTAGTTTGGAGGGTAAAGGTGAAATCGTCATCTTCGGTGGCTTGACGTTATGTCCTTCCTTTGGTCTACTGGTATATTTTTCTCTGTTTTTACAAACTTTGACAAAATGCGCCACATTTTTGCATTTCATGCAGGTAGCAAGTCTTGCCTTGCACTCTGGATCTCTGGCTTAACGTCCTTCGAGTCCACATGGATAACAACGTCCTCCGCCACGTTTAGGCGAATTAACTTTCACAGAAACTCGCTCGCTCCAAGGAATTCACGTTTCCGCTTCGTGAATCATTTTAATCGACCTTGCCTGCTTGACTTTCGGCGGGTTCCATTGACCTAGTGATATCTACGGCCTTCTGAAGACATAGTGTGATCTTGCCACTAAAATGCAGCGGGGAGTTTCTTGCGAAGACCGTCATTTGACAGGCATTTATCAATCAACTGGTCGCGAATTTTCTCTTCCTTGAAGGTACCGAAGTTTCAGAGGTAAGCACAAACTGATCTGCTGATTCTGACCCTTCCTGTCTTGCTTATCGGAAATTGTGTCTTTCAAATGGAACGTTCACTTGCGGCAAAAAAAATTGCACGGTTTTAGGATACTGTTTTTCTCCGGCGCTGGTCGAGGGTCGCTTAACGTAATAAAAATGTCTTGTGCATCCTGTCCAGCACAATGTAGGGGTAAGGCTTGTTTCTAAGCATCTTAGGTGATATCCTTAGACCCGAGAAAAAACTCAAAAGGATGGCTTCCATCGTCTCCAACCTGGTCCCACGCTTGTCGGATTGCCTGCCAGTGCAATCAACCGACTTTATGTTTTCAAACTCAATGTTTACGGCCATCTTTTCTCCGCATATGTCGCAAAGTTTCCTTTTTGTCTTCGTCGCCAATTGTAGAGTCTAAACAACCATAGTCAAGTAGCGGATTGAGCCAGATTACAAAAACAAAAAAAGGTTTTCTTTTAACCCTTCGTGTAAAATGCACGATACTTCTTGTTAAATTCACGCTAATTGTTACAACAAAAAGGAACAGGAGAGAAGACGTTGGGTTGATATAAAGTTAGTCAAAAACAAGGCTGAATGGAGAACTATTGTTGTCGCCTTATGAGTAACTGCTCTACTATATTTCATTACTGGAATTACCCCATCACACTGACGTAAAGATTATGCTGAACGTTTTTTGTTTTAGTTTATTTTCAATGTAATCTGTTACACAGTTCGTTGTAAGTTGCTAAAGCTAGTATTACTGAGTATCTTCATAACATCTGTCTCTTGTGCATCTGTATAGTTCTCTGCGCATCTACAAATAAATAATATAACGTATCGCGTTAATACGGTGGCCCATATCTGCAAACACAACAAACAGTTCTTGAACCACAACAAAATATTCCTGGAACACAACAAACACTTTTCAAAACACAACACGCTATTATCTAAATACAACAAAGGTTTATCGAAACACAACACAATGTTATCGTGACACAACACAGTATCTGAGCGAAACGTCCCCAGCGGCGAAGAGCGAGGAGAAACAGATGTTTTTGCAGGCTACTTTCAAGGTCAATTCGTTGGATTAGCGGAGGTGACCTAGGGGTATTGAAGGCATTTTCTACGTTACTTTGACTTGTGTTTAAAAAACGGAGCCCCTTATTTATTATTCCTGGGGATGGCAGTTTTCTAATCTTTACCTCTTCAAATCTTGTTAGTGTTCCCAAGGATATTTAAAACTTGTAGTTGGAAAATCAGGTCCTATAATAATAGCAGTTGGAGTTGTAGTTTCCTCTGCTAAATTTGAAAAAAAGTAAGAGGAAATTCGATCAGAAAAAATAATACAAACATTCCGGGTACACTAGGGTTGCTCGGGACAGTTAATATCAATGGATTTACCAAGTAAGCGTCACGGACACCTATGTATAAGACAGTATGCACATCTTTCTGTTAGGAGAGCTGTCTTCTGTCTATATATATAATGACTTCGAGCACATGCAAAGAAAATGAGCATGGTTATACCTAGAAAAGTGCTTCTTTTTGACCAAAATAGCTTGCCGACAAAGAACATGCAATCATGAGAGAAACTCAGTTATGTCACGCATCATAAAGAAGATTGATGCCAGGTGTTCAGACGACAAAAACGTACATTTTGGGGTTCTGCAAGGCTCCATTCTGGGTCCAGTGTTATTCAATATTTATGTTACTGATCTTTGCCTTCGGGATAGCTTAGATGTCAAATTCTTCTTGTAGTCAACACAACAATCTACGACTGTGCTAAAGTATCTGACCTGAATAACTGCAGAAACACTATCACCAAATCAATTAATAACCTAAGTGTGAGGTCTAAGGAGAGTACCGCGACAAATCTGCTCCGATCTGACATTTACGACAAATCCAAAGTTTTGATCCTATCCACTCCGCAAATGTCCAGAGAACATCACCTTGTAGAGTATGGTCCTAACATCTCAGTCAGTGGTTATAAACTCGGAACTTTTTAAATCTTGCAAACTGCTTGGAGTTCACATCAATTAACATCTTAAGTGGGACGATCGCATCAAGCACACGGTATCCGGATGCTACATATAGGCGACTCTATCAGTACTACAAAAGCTGAAGTATCTTGCCAAATTTGAGCGTAGACTGCAACTAGCAGAAACATTGATTTTGTCAAAACTAGATTATGTTGATCTGGTTTGTTATCCTCCTCCAAAATTCTGAATACGTACGCAAGTTTGTTTCACTACTGTATGTTAAGAACTGTCGGAATGTACTTAAATTCGGATGGCTTCCAATTAATGAGAGAAGGGATTTCAACCTTCTGAAATCATGCTTTAAAGCTTTGAATAACACTGAGACTTGGCCAGATTATCTAAAAATAATAAAACAGGCCAGGAATGTCGCAGGGAGCTGAGCTCAAGCAATTCCATTAGATGACTTAGATTAGCAGTCCCGACCGAAAACGGCACTCGCCTTCCAAGATTATAATGTGTCGAAGCTTTTTAACAAAAAGTACCAGAATTTATTAGAAACTGTGAAGATTACAGAACCCTTTTAAGGGTAACTTTCAAGAAAGTTTTTATGCGCAGGGTGATTAGTTAATTTTACTGTCACTAGCTTCAAATCTGTTGGTCCTACTTCTACGCACTTTTCTACGCCATCACTCTTTTTTTAATTGTAAATAAGGTAATTTAATTTATTTTTAACGTAATTTAACAGGCAAGAGCCACCCCGTGGATCTGTTAAATAAACCATTATTATTATTATTATTATTATTATTATTAATTATGAGAGACATTTCAAAGATCTTTAACGAATTTAGACTTGTTCCTTTGTGATTTATGCGCAATAATTATACCTGGATTTTTGAAAACCGGGTTAGCAAAAAAATCAACTCATTCCACTACTTGGCAATTTAAAACAATGAAAGATCATTCAAAGGCTAATTAAAAGCCTTTATCTGACGTCGGGTAGTGAGTTAGTGATCTCTAGAAGCATTTCACCGAGTCAAATTTTAAAAAATGACGAAAATTTTAGAACATTTCAGGCCCGTAGCCGGGATATTTTAGGGGGGATGCGATCCAACGAGGAGACGGAGCGGGGGGGTGGTGGGGGGACTAGGGCGTCCGATACTGCGTTTCGATCCATTCGAGCGTTTTGAAAAACACGGGTTTTTTTTTCAAACTTTTAAAATTCAAATTAAAGTGATTTCTTTTTTTCAAAAAGACTATTGTACCGGTGAAGCCCCGCCTTATGGTCACCTCATTATAAATACGGTCACCTCACAGCCACTTTCTATTGGCCGCCTGGCAAAACGGCTAAACTTTTCTTCTAAAAATACCTCATTAATACGGTCACCCGTTAATACGGCCAAATGTTTTTTTTGCTTCTTGGCCACAGAAAACAGTATACATTTTAAATTATACTCCAAGACAAAGGGGTACACAAAAAAGGAACAATGTGTACCTTCATGTCTTTCAAGCACAAGAGGATCCGTGATCCGTCCCTTGTGATCGGCTGTAAAGCAGCCAATTGGAAATCTAGAACTTCCGTTCCTTGATACGGCCTAATAATTGCGTAAGGTCAACATTTGGGAACTTAAGAACCACGACGAAGTTCACGACGACGACGTCTGTTGACTGAGAAAAGACTGGAACGAGAACGTCGGTTTCGGCGGGAAAAGGGAAAGTTAAGATGCGGTCGGTCGGTAGGTCGACGACGACGACACTGAATGTAAACACAGATGTAAAACTGTGATGTTCGTTCTCAACAAAGTTTTTCGCAATGGCGTCTTTCAAAACAACGCAAGATCTTATTTGTTCAAGCCGTACGTCTAATTTCATTGACGATCAAAAATTTTTTGTGTTGTCTCACCTTTTCGAGAGGAAATACACCTACTTTCCGTACGAAATTATTCAACTTTCAACTTCAATGAGATTGCCGATTCCGAGTGTCCGTCAGAGTTGAGATTTCGAAAAAGAGACATTCTGATGTGATAGCTGTTTTCCATATAAAGTTTATTTCCTCTATATTAAAGATAAATGATTTGCCTTACCTAAATACGTACAAATAAATTTATCACAATTCACTTACAAGTTCGCTCGCCCGGCCTTCTCAGCTGTTGCCATTCTTCAAAGTAAAATCAATTCATTAGTCGAATTTTCAATCAACATCGCTTGTTTGGAGAAAAAAGGAACGATACCTGGATTTAGGAGGACAAAAAAATGCAAAGGCCTTCAAAAATCGCTTAAAACAGTGGATTTATACCTGCCGAAGCTTGTGGATTGCAGGACGACGTGATTCTACTTTGTTTGGCGTCGTCGACGACACCACGACGACGAAATTTACTAGTCGCGCTTGCGCAGTACAGTGTAACTCACTTCCGGTCGTCGTCGACCAAGCCGTCGTCGTGGTTCTTAAGTTCCCTATTGAGCCAGTCAGAACGGCTGTACTTTTCTCGCCACAAAAAAAACAAAACAAAGTTAACCACAGGAGTAGGTTACCTTTAGTCAGGGAGCTTCAATATCCTGCAAGCAACGGTGTAAAGCTAAGACTAGATCGAGCATGTCAAAACCACACAAGGGAACCTCTTACTCACTGGTAAAATAGTAATTCAGATCCAACACTAGTTGGAAGAAACCATGAAAACAAACCCCAAAGGTTAGCGACCAACTTTTGAAAATAAGAAAAGAAAACCCGGTTTTCATAAATCCAGGTAAGTTAGTAACTCAGTCGATCCTCACATCTATACACACCTCTGTAATACAAATACTCCTTAATAATTTAATACAGACTGACAGTAAATCCCGGAGAGATCAAGCTTTATACAGTCTTACTTTGCTGAAAACATAAATGTATAATAACGGGAGTCATTCTCTCTGTTACCAACTTATTTTGCAAACATTGCTGCAAAACGAGGTGAAAAGTAATGTTGCGCGTTTTAGCCACGTTCAAACCTGTCTTGCAACAAATCAGGTTGGAACAAAATCTGAGCACGTTGCGCGTTTTAACTGCCCAAGGCAAACTTATTTTGCAGCAAGTGACCTAACTCCTGTATATGGCGTGACTCCCGCGTAATTTTATCCAATCAGAAGTCAGTATTCACGCAAATTCAAGCAAGCTTTGTTTGTTGCAAGACAGGTAAGAAATTGGGTGGTAAAACGAGTAACATCGCTTCTCAACACGTTCTGCAGCAATTGGCACATATTTGTTGCCCGTTTCCTCGTAGCTTTAGAAACCTCTGCATCTAATACTGGTTTGAAAGGGGCCGTCTGCAATCGATTCTTGCTCCCTGAAATATCTAACACCTACCCTGACACGCTGGGCAACATTTTCCTTCTGGGATAACAGGATTCTTGCACTTTGTTTCCAAACACGATATCTCCTGGCAGAGTCTTACGTCTCCAGGTTGACACTGGCAATACTCGCAGTCCTCGGGGTTTGTCGGCCATGTTTCGCCTGGTCTGTACCAACTTTCACCAGGTTTTTTCTCTCCACATGCTGCAAATTAACGGCCTGGGAGTCAGTGATACTTTTCACTGGAACAACACAAAATCACATCACAATGGCTTTCCAGGTTGTAAATCACAACCCAAAAGAACAAGCATTTTCATGTCTCAATCTTTGTTTTTCAGTTGCTTATTTTTTAACCCTGCATTATTAGAGGCAGAGGAAATAGGAAAGACCGGTTAATATCTCGGCTAGTTATAAACCGCAAAGAAGACCAATACCACTGATAAGGGTAATAATTCTTAGCCCTTTTTTAGATGTTGATATAATTTTCAAGGTTAACCCGGGCAGAATCCGGGAAATTTTACTTTTGGAATCTGGAATCCAAAGCTTCGGAATCCGGAATCCAAGTTCCACTGACAAGAAATCCGCTAACTGGAATCTGGAATCCACTGCTTGGAATCCAGAATCCGAGACTGCCTTGAATTTCCTTTGACATGTGTCAAAAATTGTATATTCATCATGGACATTATGCTCTTCTGGTATGCTACAAAATGGGCAAATAGATCTATTAAAAGGATACATATGGTGTCTGCATTGGTTGGCTGCATTTCCAGTCAGGCGGCCTATAGCTCCCACCTATCATGATTTTCATATTACTGTTAACCCTAATGTGAGGCCAACAGCTATAGTTTCCGACGATAAAACAGTTACTGAAGAGAGTTAATGAAGATGGCGACTTATAAAATGACGACCGGCTAAAAAGCGGATACCCTTCATTCTTTTTACAGGTAAGTACTGGAAATTACTAATATTTGGTACTACGATAAAAACCCTAAATAGCGTCCCAAAAGACTTGGATAAAGTGTTCACGGCTGTAACTCAGTCTTAGTTCCGACCCAGTTTTTTACATGGTGGATAAAGCTATTCGCTAGATATGTCACTATCCGGTGGATAAGTATTAAAAAGAGTTAAAGTTGCGCTATGCAAAGTCATTTGCATGAGTGAATAAAATGCCCTGGGGATATGTAAATTATGACAATAAAAGGATTGCTTTGGGTCCACCCCCAGCACTCTACTCTAGGCTGTCGTTGCAGTCGTAAAGACTAGCGACCCACCCACCCTCCCTCCCCGTCGAGGTAGTCGGCTTTTGGAGGGAAAACACCAATCTTTTTCGTTCGGTTTTGGCTTGTACCAACAGCCAGATCGGAGAGCGATTCTCCATACCTTATTTACATTTCATGAATAACAATATAATACCCAGAGCAGAATATTATACTATCCAGTGAAGGGAATCGCTCCTTTTAAACAACTGGGGCCCTGTTTCATACCTTTCCCTATAAGAGGTGAGCAAACCCGTTCGTTATATCGTCTATTAATTAAAAAAGAGATCCATTATGCCGTTTAGTTTATTAAGAAATTATGAACCTTACAGGGAAGTTTGCATTCCGGACAGCAACTTCCATCAGGAAAGTAATATTCATCGCAGGCCTTAAGATCAGTGTCACAGTACCATTTCTTTTTACAATCGAACTTTCCTTGAGAACACTTGCAAGCTTCACAAATGTTGTCAGTGGGCTGGTACCGATCCATGTGTTCTCCTTCTGAGTATGATTTGTTTCCAAACCTGCACGGTTGAGACGGGATATCTGTTAAATAAGAAAGCAGAAATTCCTTTGGTTGTCTGCACCGCACTTTAAAGGCAGGAGCGTAGCATCCATATACGCACAATACGCTCGTGCGTACAGCTGAAAGCATTTTTATTATTCAATCGGGATGACCGATAAGTTTTTCGCGTTATATTCGTGTCTTTATTTTACGGTAGTATTTTCCTTATCCTTTTATTATTCCTTAAAACGCACGGCAAGAAACGTTATAGTGTGATGAAAAACGAAGAAATGCACCCTTCCCTGCCACATAGCACTAGGATGCATAAATTGTCCCATTTAAGAGAATCCGAAATTCGGAATCCGGAAATTTTTGCTTCTGCTTCCGAAATCTTGGGAATTGGAATCCGAAACACAGCCTACGAAATCCGGAATCCCACTAATAATTGGAATCTGGAATCCAGTAATCATAAACAAACAATCCGGAATCCAGTGGCTGGAATTCGGAATCCAAGGCGTTGAATCCAGAATCCAAGACTGTCTTGGGTTGCCTTACATGGGACAACATAAACAAAGCATTTGGATTTAATATTTACAAACCTGGTTTTTTATTGTAATACATGAAGACTGAAGATCTTCCTCCAATTTTTTTGTTGCAGCTTTTCGCTCTTTTAGCGTTCTTGATCTCCCCTGTTACGCACTTGTACTTATTGTTGCCTTTTTTTCGCTTTATTCCAAAGAAATGGTGTCCTTTCTGCACAGCATTTTTATTGCAGTTTTCCATCACTATTGATATATCTTTAGATGTATAAGTCCCCAAACCTTCTCTATTCTTTATTGTATTTAAACGATAGCAGCCGATTTCCTTGAAATCCGCTGGCACTGAAATATCATGAATAAATACAGTGCATTAGAAACGTAACAGGGAAGGAAACAGCGAGGAAAAATAGCAAAATTGAGAAGAGGAAAATAACCGGACATGAATTAGGATATAATTTCTTTTTCATTGTTTCCAGCACTGTGCTATGCTGGAGGACGACAACGATGTGATGATGATGATGATGATGACGACCGTAATAATGGTGATTATATAGGATAAAAAATATCAAAAATATATATATATATATATCAAAAACTAACAAAGAAATAAAAGTAGAAAACAAGCCGGTTTATTATAAACATTATGTTAATGCGAGAGTCATTTGCATTCAGGATCTTTTATTTAGTCTGAACAGTACTGATTCTTATAATCAACTGTCTAAAAAAATATGCAAAACAAATATTTTAGAATGGGCTGGCTTACGCAGGTCCATTCCATTATCGTTAAGAAGTTATGACAGGTATCCTTCCATAAACTCACCAACATTTGTGGTGGGTGACAATAATTTTGATGTTACGAAAGGGAAATCAAAGGATTACTACAACCTACTCATCAGAGAAAAAGCTAAACCGCCCAATATTATTCAAAAATTACAGAGTAACTTTCATTTTAACAGCGACAATCTGAAGCAAATATTTAAGCTGCCACACTCTATCGTTGTCGAATCGTATGTTAAAGCTTTCCAGTACAAAGTAATTAACTCAATTCTTTACACAAATGCAAAGTTGTATAAAATAGGTTTTAGGACAAATGATTTATGTACTTTCTGTGACAATCAACCTGAATCATTAACGCATTTGTTCTATCACTGCTCACGCTCTAAACAGTTTTGGATTGAATTTGAACTATATTGGTGCCTTATTTCGAATCAACAAATTCGTCTCTGCTTGGAAAATGTGCTCTTTGGAATTTTGACGGAAAATGCTTGCCCTTTACTTCAATTGCTGAACTATTTTATAATTATTGGAAAACTCTATTTGTGGGACTGCAGGAGCAAACAAATCCTTCCAAACATTTATGGATTTAGAGCCAAGATCATCGCTAAATATGAAACAGAAGAAAAAATCAGCAACAAAGAATTCTTTAAAAGAAAGTGGATACTGACACCTTATTTAAGTTAACTGTATTAACTCCGTATTATTTCATTGCCCTGTTGTACTTTTTTATAATTTCTTTTAGCTCTGTAACACCTTCTGTAATAATTTTTTTTTGCTTTACTCTGTTAATGTCTCTTGTTAAAGTGTTTTTTTTTTTGTTTTGTAAATTTAATTATTTAATGTGATTATCAATAAACATATTTAAAAATATATATATATATATATATATATATATATATATCAAAAACGAGAATTAAGTCCAAAGACTACTGCAAAGCTGATTCATAACAACGTGTATTGTTTTTTATAACAATATTTCGGCTGGCCATACCAGCCTTCTTCAGGTTTACAGATGTTACTGAACTTATGTAGCAATCACAATATTATATAGATGGAGAATGTCGCAATAAAAATTGTTTAAAAGGGAGAGGCGGAAATGATGTATAACACAAAAACAGGAAAGGAAAAATACTAAGGAGATGGATTACAATAATTCTTCACGGTGGTTTAGGCCATGAGGTTCAAGAGTCATGGCCTTATCTATCAAATGCGACTCCCTGGCCTTAAGAACTGAGTCACGTGAAGAATGAATTTTCTCTAGTGGGATTAACTGCATGTCAGCATAAGAATGGTTAGAGTGAGAGAGAAAGTGTTCAGAAACAGTAGTGGGTTTAGATTTAATGCTAGTTTTGTCGACTGCACGTCTGTATTCGTTAAATCTGTCCTTGAGTTGTCGCTCAGTTTCACCTATATATTGTAAATTACAACGGTTACATTGAACCATGTAGATAACGTTTTCACTTAGGCCGAGTATATGAGTTAGGACAACAACGAACAAGGGTGATGATGATGCTGACATGGTATTATTGATAATAATAATGATGGTGAAATTCACAATGCCAAGATAGTGACTGTCTAAGGAGAAAAGAGAAAATTCAAAGCAAGACTGACGCAGCAAAAAATATAAAGGTAGCATTCGTTCACTTACCTTCCCTTTTAGGGATAAGTGAGTGATCATCTAAAACCCTTTGCATCTGTAAAAAAAAGGACAAGTTACCCGCGTTCTGCCTTTGCGACTGTTTGTTTGTTCTTCAGTCATGGTGTATTTTATTGTTCTATCGTACTTCACAATTCTTACAATATAAAATTAGCATACACTAACTATTCCAGTACGAAAAAATAAATTCTAGACGAGAAGGCATAAAAACGCATTTTGACAATTAGCAATTATTGAATGAGGCTGATTGTGATCTGAATATTACGCAGATCGAGGAGGGTCTACGTCGCTACAAAAGCCCAATTCAATAATTGTTTGTTTATTCATTTAAAATAATAGATACTTGAAAATAACCTCGATCGATGAACAGTTTAATCTTCATTTGCCTGTTCTTCGACAAATTAAGGATATAAAGGAATGTTTATTCAAGCAGATATTGTGCAAGAGTTGTTGATCATCCGTCGAGTCACATTTTGTGGTTGACAGCGTCGTCTCCGGGGCTTTTCGCGGTTTTTGAGCCTTTTTTGATGATAGCCGGCACTTTTTTCTGAGGCATTTTATCGAATATCACAATCGTCTTTCTTCCAAATTTTGTCAACGCTTGCAAATATGAAGAATTAGCTGGCGATTTGATCAATAGGAAACAGAGAAATATTTTGGATGAATAATAAGGATAACGTATTATTAAATACATTCCCCTAGGCATATTTGTTTCTGTACCCAGAGGACATTCAATGCCATGTATTATGGGTTAAACAACAACGAGACCCTCGTATTTAGCACTTTGAGGTTAGAAAAATTCTCAGGTTGGTGTTAATCAAGCCAATATTGAACAGGGTACAGCTATTTAAAAACTTGAAAATTTACTAAGGGCGCTGTCCATTTGTCAACCCTCGGCTAGCCGGCCGCACCATTGCCCGACCAGTTAGTTTGAAAATGGAATAGGCTGATCTGGCTGGAGAGTTTTGATTAAAAGGTAAATTATCATTGCGACGGGAATGATCTGGCCGGTCAGTTCTGACAAATGTGACCCTCCACGGGAAAACGCCCTAGGAGAGGTATGAATTGCCGAACACATCAGCAGGAGGTCTATTTAGCAAATAGATTCCGTGTTGCCGTGCGTCTGTTCAGTAAATAGGGTGCGTTAATATTGACGACTTGGTGGCACCGAAAACGCCACTTTTAAAATGAATTCTTGTGTTTTCTGCTTTGCCGCCTTATTCCAGTTCGCTGAAAATGTCAAATGAAGGCGAATATCCCAGGAGTTGATTTAATGGGAACTACAAGTTTAGAAAAATTCGTCGTAGCTTGTTTACGTCGTTTAAAACGTGCAATAAGGCATTTTCGCTTCCAGTCGTGTAGTGACGACAAAGAAATGCACAAAAAAGATCAAATCGCAGATGACGTCAAAATGTGGTAAAAACAAAGTTGTTGTTCTACTAAAATAAACCTACTGCTAGCTGTTTTGACGTTCTCGTTACCGTGCCACCGTTGCCGTTGCTAAAGCTTCATACTAGATCACAGACTGCGTCAAAATGTGGTAAAAACAAAGACTGAAATGGCACAAGATTGTGTAAATCTCCGTTTCCTCTTTCTGACTTTGGAGGTCTCCTGTTGTTTATCCTCTAATGTACGAACACTTACCCAGCCCCCATCGGTTTGAAATAAGGCAATTGTAATAAAGTCGCTAATACAAGGAATTCTTATATTAAAACAAGAAGGCACTAATCACTTACGTCCTCTACACAATGTGGCTTTTGAAAGGTTGTGAGTGTTTCGTCTTTGCTGGACAAAACATGATTACTTTAGTTCATAAAATACACATACCTTTACCGAGCCAAACGAAGAAATAGATACTGTGCATACCACTAAAAGAACAGCGCCGACAAAAGAAATCACCTGCAGTGAAATATAATCGAGATCCATAATTCAAATAAATTATATAAGAATCTGTTCATGCTTACTGCGTGCGTATATCGAGTTATGGATGCACGCGGGAAGTTTGGAGAGCACGAAAGATGCGTAAGAGTTGCTCGAGGCACAGCCGAGAGCAACTCTAGCTTCCCAAGTTTCAAACTTTGCGCAACAACATGCAACAGGGTGTCCAAACGGACACAAAATGTAACATCCAACAATGTTACGTCCGTCTGCACGAACGAGGCTTCAGAATAACAATTTAAGGTACTGTATTATGTCGGGGGTATTCGTAAGAAGAGGTTATATTATACTTATAACATAAAGAAAGGTTAACACTTACGGTCATTGTGGTTAAATTACACAGCTTTCAATCAGGGAAAGGTGAGGCGGTTTTGAGGCCTGAAATCAAATAGTTCAAGATTATTTCACATTTAACAAATTTATTAAAATAACTTTGATTTAAAGGTGGTAGCACTGAATAACAAAATAAAAACAACGAGCAAGTAAACTTGTCGCCCTCTATCCAAAATTACAACAAAAACAAATTCCCATATACCTAAAGTCTAATTAAAAAATAAATACAATCTTAAAACTCTGCTTTAAAGTATGCTGAGTTCTGCTGTAATCTAAATTAAACTTTTCAAAAGACACTCGACCAGAGTTCTAGCTAGTATTGTTGTTACCTCTATTAAGCGGCCACCATGCACCTGATATACTTATGACATTCTTCCCCGAAATCAGTATGGATTCAGAAAACATTAATCTACTGCACATGCTTTAATCCAATTGTATGACAAAATCTCAAATGCACTTGATATTTAGTCCTATTCTTTGACCTATCTAAGGCCTTTGATACAGTAAATCATGAAATTTTGCAATTTTAGAACATTATGGAGAACTTGGTATTGATTTACAATGGTTTAAAAGTTATCTTTCTTGTCGAAAACAAATTGTGCAATATAAATGGTTACACTTCTTCATCATTGGATATTACTTGCGGAGTCCCTCAGGGCTCTATCTTATGTCCCCTGTTATTGTTAGTATATATTAATGATCGATGTAATGTACATGTGTTAAAGGTCTTACAGCTGATATTATTTCCTGATGACACTAATGTCTTCTTTTCGCATACTGATGCTTCCTATCTTATGGAAATTGTAAATTTAGAATTGAAAAAGATAACATGTAGTGACACGCCAGGTGCATTCTTATGGCACTAGAAGTTCGGAGCTTTTTTATTTACCACAAGGCGTGAATAATATAAGAAATTTCTCTTCAACAATTGACCACAATTTCCTTTGGTCTACACTCTTATAGACCATATAGATGACGTGATAACATGTTCAAAACTCAAGTGGAACCACCAGCCGCAGGCGAGTGGTTTCACTGCAAAGTTTTGAACATTCTATGGTCTATAAGAGTGCAGACCATGGAAAATTGTACTTGGTTGGTTGGTGGTTGTACTGTAGTTAGTTTTTGGGTAATGGGTGGCTTGTTTTAAAGGTAAAATGAAAGTGAATTGTTCTGGCCCTACACCACACGTTCAAAATTTGATTATCAATCTCTTGTCCAGTTCGACAGTCGCCTTTTTTTTTTTTGGTCCGCCTGCCAGTATGACGTCCCGTCTCGCGTCAGAGACTTTCAAAATGGCGATCAAAGTGTTCGGATAAAAATTTCGATTTTATCACGGAAATACTCTTCCGATTTCTTGGATTTAGAGATTTTAAGGTCCCTATCAGTCATAAAAAAAACTAGACTTAAGTACTACTTTTTTGGAATGAAATGTCCAGTAGTGTAATGAATTTTAAAGATTCCCATCTATCGACGAGCAAATTTTACGGGCAATCATACCGACTGGTCACACTTTTGAGGGCTAGTGCACAGCAAGATTGAGGAATTTAGACACAGAAATAGGGGGTTCATCAAAGGATGTATTATACTTTACATTGTGTGCATATTTTCAGATCTTCAGAGCAAGTTGAACCCCATATCAATCCTCTCAAAGTTCGCTTAGCTGTAGCGTTGAACAAAAAAGCTATAAATGACTGGTATTTGTGAGAGATTGTGAGCATTGAATCTTGTTGCTTTACCAAATTCTATTGGGCATACACCTGTAATTCTGTAATTAAATCCCAAAAAACAATAAAAGGTTCCTTTTAATTATTATTTTTTTTGGGGGGGGGGGGCAAACAGTGGAGATTTTAGGGTAATAATATTGATGATTAAAACGATGTACAAAAGACAAGTTTAAATTTCGCCAGTGGGTCACTGGTGGGTGTTGGGTGTAAATTACTACCGTTTGTGGTGTACTGTCTGTTGTTTGTCATGATGTCAACTAACACTGAAAAACATTCAGCTGTTTCAGAGCAGGGACATGTCTTGACAGCTTATGTTTTTTTTCCTTGAAGTAAGCTTAGTCAGTATGCAGATCAAGAACTTTTGAAATCTCTTTCCCAGAATACAACTCCGGACTTAAGCTTTATACTTGATCCAAGTGCATGACCAGCAGGGTCAGAAGTAAGAATAAAGGAAAACAGGCCAAAAGGAAAAATAGTGTTAAAAACAGAGACCAAACACAAAAAAAACGGTACGACAAGGAAACAGAAAACAGCGTCACGGTCGCCGGGAGTCGAACCCAGTTGATCTGCAAGCAGTGCAAGCAATTCCTTGACCACTGCACCACAGTGACACACATCGTTTCAAAAATTAATTTTGTCATATCTAAACAATTTTTCTCTGCCATAGATGCTGTTTGAAGCTGGTGGAGCAGTATTTATCGTGAATTCAAATATACATTTGAGAAAAATTAGCTTAAGCGCGTATTTCAAAGCTATTTAACAATTATTCTTTGAAATCGAGGTGAATAGTGGCAAAATATTTACCGAGCCGCGAAAGCGGCGAGGTAAATAGTTCCCAAAGCCACTATTCACCGAGATTGAGAAGAATAATTGTTTTAGTATATACACACGAAGTGATCTCAACAAAATCAGAAAGGAAACCATTCAAAAGTAGGATTTGATTGACAGATCAAATCAAGCGTAAGTTTAAAAATAGATCTTTGCAGAATTTTCAAACATGGCAATTCACAAGTTTACTCATTTCGCAAACAACAGCGTAATGGCTTCAATGGAATCGCTAAAAGTTTGAACTGTTTCCTTACCTGAGAAAAAAAGTAGAGCTGTGTTGTTTTCTGTTGACTCGCCAAGTTTATAGCCAAAAGGGCATGTTGTGTCGTTCTTCGCATGAAGTGCTGACAAAAATGGCGGCTCGGTTGCTCGAGGTAAGAGGTCGTCTTCCTGTATCATTCTTTTTCCTGTTTACTTAAAATGTAGAATTTCTGCAAACATTTCCTTTTAAATTTGTTTGTCATAAATAAACTTCGATTTTTGAGCCAAAATTTTCTTCTTAGAAAACGCTGAGTTCACGAAACGGCTTCTTCTACGCGAATACACGGGAGTTGTAAACAATCCATCGAGCACAAAACTCCTGCTACAGTAAATTGAAAAACGCCGTATTGAATCCTTCCAAGTCTTTTCTTGCCTTAAAAAAAGTCAGCCCTAGGATTTTGTCGACTTTTAAAAGATCGTTCTCTAAAAAAAACGGGAAAAACACCGAGCTCACACATTATCCACTCGCTAGGAGGTGAATATTGTTGAATAGTCCGAGATAGCGAACCAATCAGATTGCTTAAATCACCAAGATCACTGAGTGTGTATATACTAATGCGCATTATTTTGGGCTAAACGGGCCTACTCGATGAAGATAATCGATCAAACTAGCTATATTGGATTTGGTGGAGAATTAGGAAGGCTTTAGGAGATCAACAGAGGCCCACACTCGAAAAGGATTGATATGAAGTTCGGCCCGTTTAATTAGCAAAAGAATAGATGAAATATAAACATGTGTGATCTGTGAATGGAACCTCCTTTTCTGGAGACTAGACCTTGCCTGTTTTGGAGAAAAAAAGGATTAAGTTTTGATGACCTTGCTAGTCCAAAATAAATTAACAAAATTATACAATTACGAACACAAAATATCAAAACGGTTTACACAAGCAGATTATAGCAACACCAAAGCTCAGCCCACATTCGATCAAATTAGCGATATATAGCGATATTTGCTAGCTTCTGAGCTTTTCCTCGACCTCGCTCGTCCTAATAACTGTCGTATCCCTTGCTACTTTGCACAAGCGACCCGAGGTTCTTGCCCGTTACCTTGTGACGTCATACTGGCAGGCGGAGTGGGTCAAGAAACTTAGGTGGAAAACAATAGAGTTACCTCCCCACCCGACCCCTTGTTGTAACATTTATCAGTTACCGTTTATTTGTAACTGCCAAAATCGCACAAATTCAGCAAATTTGACTGTTTTTTAAAATTTAATTGTTTTCAAAACTGGGGCATGTTTGACGACCTCGAATTAAAACTTCGTC
>OZ037777.1:11766995-11801995 GCA_964035525.1 Porites cylindrica | reverse complement strand
GGCAAGCGACTTATAAGCTTCTCTTGCACTTGCAAAGTAGTCTGGCTATCGATTCCAAAAATATAACCTAGCATCGTGAAATAAAACATAACAAATGACTGGGGTATGGTGGGGAAAGCGAGCGGCTGTTTTAAAAATGGTGTAATTCTTACTTCCTTGTCTAGGAACTTTTTCACTGATTTAAGGAAGGCATCCGTGGACATACCGAAGCCGCAGTTTGAAAAGGAAAAGAAAAAGAAAAGGTCCATGCGGAGTTGAGTAGAATTACATTTTACGACTATATCATATATCCTAAGCTTTAATTATAGTTACTGATAAGAAATAAATCTTATCCGGATAATGTACACAGCTAATTCATCGATTCTGTACAGCAAAGAAAAAACTGTCCGGATACTGGGCACATGACATCAAAACTTAGTGAATGTTTCTGGCCTCCGTTATTCCAAACAAATCGAGTTTCAAGAAGAATAAATAAACTTTCTGAAAACCTGACTTCCTTAAGCATCTTCACGTTAAAAATAAAACAGTTTCTTTGAAAATATCACACATTACCCTCCCTTTTCTGAGCAGCACTAATTTTACTGCGCAGCAAACAGCGTAAATATTAGCCATGAAAAGTATACTCACCTGAACAGAACGGCATCTTCCTCGACTGTTTCGCAAGCTTTCAAATCGCCAAAACTTTCATCTTAAAGCTGAAATGTTCAGCTTCCATTCGAAATACTTCGTTTACCGTGAACTGAAAAGGGCGCCTCAAAAACTGAGTTTTTGTTTCAAGTGTCCGGATACTGGGCAACATACTGTACCCCACAGGTTGTCGAAACGTCAGTCACTGTCAACAACAACAGTCCTATTCAGGACTACGTTCACCCGGACGATCAAACTCAACCTACTTTTGAAATGACTCCTGGGTTCAAACCTTTCACAGTACACTTTTAGTCGAATTTTCAATCAACATCGCTCGTTACGAGAAAAAAGCAACGATACCTGGATTTACGAGGATAAGAAAAAGCAAAGGACTTCAAAAATCGCTTAAAACAGTGGATTTATGCACCTATCAATGTAAAGCCGGCGGGGGGTGGGGCGGGGGGCGGGGAGGCAGGGTATGGGGTGGGGATTTGCTTGTCTTTGTTGGCCCTGGGGTAGGGCATTTGACTGATCTTGTTCTCCTAGGGGAGGGGATATTTGAATCTTTCTTCGCCCGACGAGGAGATATTTGACTGCCGACTTGGAAGAAAAAGACTGCGACGGAACATCTGTTTCCCACTTCCACGCTTCACGCATGCGCCGTACGGTTTGAAAAGATCGGGAAGTCATGGAGGCCAATGAGAGCAAGCGAAGGCTGAGTGAATTTCACTGTTTTGACTTCAAATTTCGTTTGTTTTCGCGTGTTTTTGATCAATTGAACCTCTTAAAATACTGTGGAATCAAAGTAAACGAAAGTAAAGAGAAACCAAGTCGATTTTTGCAAGTACAATTGATTAGTGTATGGCTCATTCGCTATAATCAGTGTAAACTTACGAAACTGACTTTTTTTTGTACCCTTTACTAAGAACGGTATATTTAAACTTACAAAATGTGGACTTTCTCCTAAAGGTTTATGTATTCTACGCAGTGTAACACACATTATGGTTAACACGTATAATTGAAGCTGTCATAGGAACATGTATCTTTGGTGATGCAGCAACGTTTATAGACGATTGCAGAGTTTTATTTGGAGATATTTTTATTGTGCCTTTCTTGGGTTCTGCCTTGGGATTGACAGCAATGTGCAGCCTAGGGTAGGGAAATTTGGTTGCATTTGACTGGAATGATTTGCCCGTGGGCAGGGAATTTGATTGCAAATTTTTGTTTGGCGTCGTCGACGACACCACGACGACGAAATTTACTGGTCGCGCTTGCGCAGTACATTGTAACTGACTTCTGGTCGTAAAAGAAGCTTTAATGGAAAAGTGGAATCTCATACAAAACCAACCGCTACTTTGCTTATTTTTTAAAGAACCACCCCTTATTTCCTGAAAGAAAGGAAAACCATGGCAAAGAACATGCTTGTTAGAGCCAAAATATTAAGGTCTTTCACGCCGGTATAGATGTGTAACCTGTCACCCCTTGCAGTTTTTCACCAAAAATAATTTACGTATCCAAAAGGTTAGACTGGGCGTTTCCCTCTGTGTCCAATTAACCTCTCTTCATTACTTTTTATGGTGCCCTGTGATCAACAGGGAAACCAAGTTCGCATTTGCAATAAACGCTTTGGTGAAATACACTATCATGTTGCATAATGAAGTTTAAGTTCAATCAAATGATGCATTTATACAAGTTTTACAAGTTTTATAGGGATCAAAGTCTTGAAACTGATTGAAACACATAACAAAATTAATAATTAACAAGCATTTTTACTTATTAACTGAGATTAAGCGACAACCGACAAAGATCGAAATTTTTAACGGACTACCGACAAAGTAACTAAATTTTAACCAACAACCGACAAGTGGACCCCCCCATTCAGACCCTCATTATAGGATGGAGTAAAAATAAAATACAAAAATACAAATTCGGGTGATCGGCCATCACGCATGATTTGAAAATTGTTTGAAGAACCTCAATAGTTTCAAATAGGAAAGCGATACTTTTGAATTACCAATTGAATTGAACTGTATTCGATAGTAAGTAGACATGTCTACTTTATTCCAAGGTTTTGTGAGACGCTGTCTGATGGTCTGTAAAGACTGACATTGTTACTGAAACACAAGTTCTCCTAGGTAATCTAACCTTTAACATCTTATGTATTTTTTAATGCATTGGTCAACGTCGCTTCCGATCAGCCAAATAATCTCACAGTAAACATTTCTACATGATGGTTGTTAACTGGACATTACAGTCTACGTCTTTGCCACTGCGTTTTCAAGAGGAACAGGAGACGCTCAATAGGACGGTTTATCATTTAGCGTCCACTTTCTTCAAATAAGTGAACTTCCAGCCGCTATTTCCTGCTATGACCTCTGGTTTGAACGTCGTGAACTGAGTTTAAAACTTTTTTTTATATTCTTGTTTCTTTTTCTTAAATGACGAGAAGTGCTATATGTTATTTGAATAACGCAGTTAATTTAATTAAATTTTCGACGTTACTTTTGTTGGAGGGCAAAAAATAGAAAAAGACTGACTTTCGCTTAACAATGAATGACGAATAGAAGCATCTGTACTTGGAAATGCTACTAAGTAATGTTATGTGAGGAACATATTCCATTTCTTGCCTTTTACTTTCCTTAGATTTGAGTTGAAGTGTATACCCTTGATTTTGAGATAATATCACTAAGAATTGTTGTTTTTGTTATTTATATAATATTAGACCGGATTTCATCAGTTAACATTTCATTGCTTCTATTTTAAAATATTTGCTTCACGAATTGAAGAAATTGCTTAACTCCTAACCTCGAAATTCACTTGAAAATAAGGTACTAAAAGACAATGAGGCTAATCTGTGATATTTTAAGAGGCGAGTAACTCACACCTGTTGTGCCAGCTCGATTTACCACGGCGGTAAAAACAGTTTACTTACCAACTATTTAAACGCGTAAGGCTCGGTAATTTGGGACGATATTTGAAAACATGCTATAATGTTGATTTCAATTTCATTAATGCTGGGAATTACTGTTTTGTATTTTGTTAAGCGTACAAGTTATATAGGCTTAGTTGAAAGAATTGGTTAATAAATGCCATGTGGAAGGATAGCTAATTAGTGCGGCGTCCTGAGTGTAAACCAAAAATATTACCGCACTCGTATACTAATGCTTTCATAGTGACTCACATAACACTTACTATAATTATTATACACAGTAGGATTTAAGCCTTTTTAAGAAATTTAAGTAAAGGTCAATGAAAGAGCATCTCAGTCAGAACCTACCTTAATTTTCCTGAAACACGAAGGACAAGTAGACAGTATTCGAATACACGTTGGCAGAGCGGAAATTCAATTATTTATGGAGATTTAGGGACGAATTGAAATTGTTTCTTAGATTTAAAATAACCATGGTCACTAAACTAAGGCTGATAAAACGTATGAATGTTTCAATACACGCGTTGCAATAAGAAGAATATGTATGCTTTTCCATTGTAGATAATATGGATATCAATGGTAAAGAAATAAAAAAAATACAAATCTCCAACAATTTTTACCTAATTGAATGAACACATTTTTTGAAGATATTTCATGAAATATATTTTTCAGATATGTAGTATAACTCTTTCTTTTTTCAATAAAAAAGTCAATTGTAAAAAAGATGGTCTGACCTTTTGGCACTATTTTCGACAAATATTAACCGACTTTCAAAAGATGCCATTTTATTCACCCTACTCATCAATACTTTTGAAAAGTTCAATTAGTAAATGTTTACACGACAGCATCAAACTTAAGCAAACCTAACAAAAAACGGATTCACATAAGAAAATGCGAACAATCACTTTTAGGACACTACCCTGGCTCCACAGCTCCGTTCTCGAAATACATAACCTGTGCTCACGGTTCGATGAAGCTCCCGAAACGCGAACTATCAACTGAACTATCAGGAATTAGGAAATAATAATAATAATTTCAAAACTTATAAGGCGCCAATATTGATATAAATATATTCAAAGGCGCCATAGGGACTGAAATCACAATAATAGTGATAATAATAATAATAGTAATAATGAATACTTATGATAATAAAAATGATAAAATAAGATGATCATATATGTCTGACTGAATTTATGAAAACATGGTTTAAATGAGTGTCTACAGGTCCTATGCTAAGTGCGTCCTTGGTACCAAGACTTTGACCCTCCCCACCAGGACAATGGGCGATTGTCTGAGCCTCCCACTGAGCTCTGCTCTTATCATGATAATCATTCTCAGCAGTGGCCTGATTCAGCTTGCTAGGGCAAATTAAGAACAAGGTAGCTGCCAGTCGAAGCCTCTACTGAACACTGCTGCTTCACTCAAGGGGTTGTGTCAAAACAGCCCCCTTCCTACCCCACTAGTTTTGACCCCCAGACCTCATCCACCCACCCACTGTTAGAGCAGTCCCTGGGCTATCCAGCTGTACCGACTAAGAAGTCAATCCCCCTACTTTTTTCGACACTGGACTGGCCTGGAGCCGGCGCCAGGCGAAAACCTAGTGGTCACGTTTTAACGAAATCAGACAGATGTATAGAATATAAAAACTAATGGCTAAAATTTACAAAGATAAAATCTGTTAGCATAATCTTAAAAATTATAAGCTAAACGCAATTTATAATCTAAGCTAAAAACACAATCTTATAATCTAAATGGTACAAAATGCTTTTTTAAAGAGGTGAGTCTTCAGCTTTCTCTTAAAAGTGTCAAAAGAAATGGATTCCCTGATATATCTTGGCAGAACATTCCATAACTTAGGTGTGGCAAACCGTGAGAAAGGCCCGTTCACCGAGAGTTGCCTTGGGCTTAATATTCGGATAACTAAGTAGGGTACTGTCGCTAGAACTTCTTAAGTTATATTCAGATTCAAGCTTAGGAAAAAAGAAAAAGGAAAGGAAAAAACCTCCAGCACACAGGGACTAATGGCACTAAAATTTAAAAAAAGCAAAAATGAACAAAGGCAAAACCCAAAAACGATAGAACTCACAAATATCTCTAAATATCTACAAACCATAGTCAATCTCTCTTTAATGGTAATATATTCAAACTGAGATATTAAGGCTGTCGGCTCGAATCCTGTAAAACATGCTTATAACTGACATAAACATGATCATGGAAACTCGTATTTGATTTAAAGTTTGATAGACAAGACAAGACAATGTTTTATTTGGAGTCTTAAACAGTCCTATGTATATCGACTTTGTCCAAATAATTTAAAATCATAACACAAATTGCACACTAGTGGAACTATAATCAATGTTAACCTAAACAACTAATGATCTTCTTTTCTCATAGCAGTCGAATACGTATTTTGCAATTAACTTTTGCACAGGTTTGTTGTTACTCGGAGGGTCTATTAACAACAGAAAAACATTATCTGGTGCCATTCTGTTTACTGATATTCTGTATTCTGATACGCAGGGCACAGAGTTAAAAAGTGTATTTCATCTTCTACGTCTTTTTTGATATAACTAAGGTGTCGTCTCCCTTGGTAATACAGGCGACACTCTCCTTGCGACCAATCTCGTAAGCGACCAGCTCTACTTACGAGCACCTTTCTTAAACCCCGTTTGAACTGTGACTTAGACCCTGTTTACATGGATTGGGGGACCCCGGTCTAGTGGGGTAAGTTTCTTTTGTTTTGTGTCCCCCAGAGCGTGAAAACAAAAGAAACTTACCCCACTAGACCGGGGTCCCCCACTCCATGTATTAATTAAACTTTGTAATGAAAACCCCTCGTAAGCGACCGCTCACGTAAGCAACCACGACCACTTTTGGTACTACTTAAATGGACTTTTCCTTCGCACCAAAATAGTTTTCAGAAATAAAGGGTTCTTTCCATTGAGCTGTCCGAATAAAATAGTTCTACATCCGAAACTTTTGCTTCTTTATAGTTTATATCATTCTATATAAAGCTATTACTGCAATTAACTGTCACGCTTCACAAACAGTTTTTCTTTTAACCATTCAACAATATAGTAAACGTAACTCGTAGTTTGAAAGCTTCCCACCCATGGTTTGGGGTTTTTTTAACAGTTTTTTTTTTTCTGTGGATAGCAGTATTGGGATATACGATATAATAATACATTCGCCGTAGCAAACTAGTGTATCGTTTTAAGAAATACAAACGAATTAAAAACAGCAGTGAAACAAGGAAAATAAAATGATCGACGGCCACCACTCTAAATCTATGCTTCTTTGGCCACCACACACATCGTATAATTATTGTAATAAACATGATTTATTTTTCTTTTTATGAGCATCAAGATCCTGTAGCTTTCATAACTTTTTATCAGTCCACCCTTTTTTGTAAATAGTGTAAAAAGAAAAATTACCTCAAACCGACTCTGATTTGAAGTTGATAAGAACTTTTGTTTCATCTTGTCACGGAAAACATCGCTAAAAATAGTAAATTTTTGCTTTTCTCCTGAATCGGCATCAAGCTTAAAGCAACGGTCACCACTTTTTCACAAATGTAAAAGACAAATTCGATCCTTAGAAAGAAACTTGATTTTTTTAGTCAGTATCCCTTTCGATTGGCGTGTCCAGCTCATACAATTAAAGTAGAAAAAGTAATTACTTATAATTTTAACCAACTTATGACAAGAAACCCTATAATTGTCCCCATTTAACTAACCTTTCGACAATCTAAAAGCTATGAAATTGTTTAATGAGCCTCCGAAACCGGTAATTTTCTACTTTACTTCCATCTTTTTGGCAAAAAGTGCGGTTTACAAGCGCGGGTGTCGTTTTGAAATCTTACCGCAGAGCTTGACAGTTTTATAACTAAGCATTATAATTTTCAAAAGCGGCAACAAAAACTGTACATTTTTGTACGTAGTTGCTTGGTTTTCTTTCGAAAATAAAACTATTGCAGTGTCTTGATATTTGATGTGCGCACTTCGTGAAAAAAAATAGGTGTGGACGCATTTCCAATTTTTCAAACTTGGTTAGGGACAATTTTGTTACGCCTTTTAAGGTGAGAGACAAATGTATTTGTTCACATTCGCTCAGGCATTGAAGGGTCCTCGCTCATTAGTCCAATATTTTGTCACCCAATGCCTCACGGAAGATTCTCACCCTTGGTCAAAGCATGATACAAATTATAAGAAAAAATCTCCAAAAATACCTGGAAATCTTTTACGGGACTTCCTTCGGCTGATGCAAAAATGTTGTGACCCTGTTCCTGGATAGTCTAAATTGACAACCATTCAACGCGGCACGAGCTTCCTAAATTCATTTCGCATGGAGTGTGATCCCCTTCAATTCCTTTATTTGCTATAATAAAATTGATTTTAAAATATTGCAGGAAATTGGAAGATCGTTTATAATTCTTTGTTTTAATTACGCCGTACGTAGAACTCAAACAACAGCAAAATATTAAAATCTAATGAGTTTAGCGGAGCTACTATTGTCTTGATCACCTTATTTTAATTGCCGCCATTAATGGTCTTGTGGACAAAAGCTTTTCGCCCGTGGTCTTTTTTAATTGATAAAAAAGTCTAACAAATTTTTGTCAGCATCGCGTTATATTAATTTTATTCAGTTGAACACGTTAATAGCTTTACCCTTTTAACAGAGAGCGCCAATTGAAGCTTATTAAAAGTTTTCAAATTGAATTAATATTTTTTATGTCTGCCCACTTCTTAGGCCGTAGACGGTCATTACATTGTAGATAAGGCTGAGCCAGGCGGAAAGAAAATTGCGTTTATTAAAAACTCAATCTTCGAATTCCAGACTTGTGGAAAAACATTGGATACGAAGGGTCTTACGATCTTAAAAATAAATAATTGTTTTGGTCACATTGATAGTTTACACATCAATCTGTAACAAAGCATCTGCCTCACTGTTTCAAAACAAAAATGTCCCCTTTAGAAGAAGCGTGAAATCTCAGTCAGGAACTGTGATTAATAATTTTGGCCTCACCGGGTCAAAACAGTCTTAATTAAATCTCTATACTAAACAGTCATGATCTGTGGATGACTTCAATACAGAGTGGAGAGAGGTTTGGCCAGAGAGTTATAGAAATTAACGTCAATAAAAGTACGATAAAGCAAAAAACAGCTTTGAAAAAAACTGGAATAAGCACGAGTAATATTTGTTCATTTTGCGGCGTAGCAAATATAAGTGGTGATGCATATCGCCACGTTTCGACTGCCTAGCGGCCCTTCTTCGTCCGGCGATGAGGCCAGGTCAACAGTTTCCAAGTCTGTACTACTTCTGACCTCGCCATGGCTCATCGGAAATGGACGTCAAGACTGTCGATGTTATTGTAAAAACAAATCTAGGACAATTTTTCACGGTCTGTACTCATGCGGACAATAGTAATGACGTTAAACTATCCAAAACTTTGCAGTGGAACACTCGCCTGCGGCTCGTGGTTTTACTTCAGTGAGTACTAGATTTGAACATTCTGACGTCATTTCTATGGTCGATAAGAGTACAGACCATAGCGATTTGCGCCACTTCAGAAACAAGAATGAAACTGGGCGAGTTAATTTTCGCAAAGCCTTCCGGTGCTGTTACCGAGGACAAAGGAAAAAAAAAGGCCAATAGCTCATTAACACTGCCCAGTAACTATCCCAGGAGGCTTTGCGACAGCTAACTCGGCCCAGTTTCCTTCTCGATTTTAAAGTGGTAAATATGCTATTTTCACATAGACCATAATGCACCTCGTTTAACCCACAAAATTTTGCATAACCATTAGGCATGTCCCGATTGCGTTGGAAAATTTCGCCAAAAGTGCTCAAAACATGGCAAAAAAGTGCTCAAGTAGTGATCGAATTTTTGAAAAAGTGCTTGAAATTTCGAAATAGTGCTCGAAAGTTTCTCGTAGTTTTTAATTATTTCCTAGCAGATGTTTATAACTACCGTATTTATTCGATTAACCACCCTGGGCGCTTATTAAATTTTTGGACCTTGAGAGGGGGCGCTTATTCGAGGTGGGCGCTTATTCCAAGCTGGGCGCTTATTAAATTTTCACCATTCTCAGCAAGTGTAGTGGTATATTTTGCAACAAAACAGTAAATGCTAATAACAAATAGCGAAGATGTAACAAAGCAAGGTTTCTGTACAATACCCTGATGAAAACACCGTCTTTGGGAGGGTCTCTTGTTATCTCTCATTGGAGTTTTTGTGGGAGGAAGTGGGGTGGGGTGGGCGCTTATTCGAGGCTGGGCGCTTATTAACTTTTTCTGCCTTTAGGATAGGCGCTTATTCGAGGTGGGCGGTAATTCCAGGTTGGGCGCTTATTCGAATAAATACGGTATTCTTAGATATATTAAAGCTTTAATTCTCGATTTTCTAATAGGTGATCAAGATAGATTTGTTTTTTGTTGTTGTTGTTGTTTTTTTTTGTTTTTTTCAAAATCGACTGTTCCCCCGGTTAAAAGGACAATTGTGCATTTCCATGATAACAGTCAAGCGACAAGGTGGAATTATTCAAATTATGATAATAGAATTACTCGGCCTACTGAAAACGTTTCGAAGACAAAAAACTGCATTAAACATGTGAAAAATTGTAAAAAAAGTTGCCCAAAAAGCGAAAAAATGCTCAAATTTTGCTCGAAAGTCAAGAAAGTGCTCAATAGTGCTGGAAATGTAAAAAGTGCCGAGCGCTATCTGGACATGCCTAATAACCGTTGTTTCCAATTTCCCCTGGGTGTTACAAGAGAAATCGAAGACAATGGTTATGCAAAATTTGTGGGGGGGGGGGGGGGGGGGGGGTAAACAAGGTCTATGTGAAAATGGTGAATGGGCCATTTCCGAATTCCCCCGGGGCATTTTCACAAGGGAGGTTGTGTACTTGGCCTCATTTTGAAAGTGAGGGTTTTTGGAACTCGGAAGTGGCCTATTGAGCACTTCTACACGCGAACGCCACTCACTCTCCAATTACACAGCCTTCTCGTGGGTTAATTCGTAATCTCCGTGGGCTTTGTCCATTCGTAAGCCATTAAAAATACTTAGCAGTATAAAAAGGCGTTTTGTAGCGCCAGCCTTTTCTCGGAACGAAATCAACTCCGACTTACCACATATCACTTTCCATAATGGAAACTAACCCCTTTATTCATTCGCTATTTGTTATGCTGTACAAGTGATTTTAACTGTTTTAAAGTTGGTTGAATAAAATTCCCAAGCGTCATCATTTCAATGAAGGCCTTCGTGTAAGTATTTTCCTGTTTACATTGATTATAAATCTTCCCATTATTCCACTCCATTGAGTACACACAATGACATGTGGTCGAGGCTTGGATGGGCAATTTCATACAAATCGCTTATTTTGTCAACCTAAGCCTCGAGTCGCTGCCTTTGTCTAAAGGAAGGGAATGCTAGAAAGCGTCTTTTATTGCTGGAAAAGATTGTTCTCATTTCTTAGAAATTCTAAGTTTAGCAAATTTAATTAGAGCCTCTTGGCGCTACGAGTTAGTTTCGGAAGGCATCTTCACTATGTTGTACACAAAAAATGAAAGCAGTTCTATCGTTTCAGTCTGTAGGAAAAAAATGCCCAGGCCATATTAAAAGTAGAAGGGTGTCCTTGTTTACAAAGCACTATCTTCAGCAAATCCAACATTCTCCTCGCCTTCACCATCTTGCTTGTTCGCAGGAATTTCTTCCTTCTTCTCGACATGGGCATTACCGTTAAAGGAAACAGGAGGGACCTTCTCGGTGGAGCTAGACGCGTCCCCAGTAAATCCTGCGTGAGTTATCCCAACTTCTGATACTATTTTTCTTTCGCCCGCGGCTGCTGTTGTTGCCGCTGATACGTTTGCTGCTGCCACTGCTGGGGTAGGTGGAGGTGACTCCGGTCCCATGTCCCAGTATTGCGGATACCATCGTTTCCGAAAAGCGAAATAGTAGACGGCAAAGGCCGCGACTAAGAGGCCAAGGACGGCAGCGAGACAAAATCCTATTACTTCTAACGCGCCTATCGTTTTCCCTTTAGCCTGTATTGAAGTTGTGGTGGGTCCAACACCAACAGTTGAACTTGCAATTTTTCCAGTGGGCTGACGAGACGCTGTGAAACAATAAAGAAAGCAATGTGTGTTTGAAACGAAAGAGGCACTCAAGTCCCAGCAGAAAGCTTAAGTCGTGCCTGGTTTACTGGCAGCTCAAACGTTCATGGTCTGTTTCCACTCGTTTTTTGTTCAACACGTAACAAATAAGAGCTTTGATACTAAGACAAAAAACTGCATTAAACATGTGAAAAATTGTAAAACAAAGAGCTTTAATGTTGCCCAAAAAGCGAAAAAATGCTCAAATTTTGCTCAAAAGTCAAGAAAGTGCTCAATAGTGCTGGAAATGTAAAAAGTGCCGCAAAAGTGCCGAGCGCTTGATGGGCTCCTGGTTTTGTTTTTGTTGTTGTTGTTTTTTTTTTTTGTTTTTTTCAAAATCGACTGTTCCCCCGGTTAAAAGGACAATTGTGCATTTCCATGATAACAGTCAAGCGACAAGGTGGAATTATTCAAATTATGAGAATAGAATTACTCGGCTTACTGAAAACGTTTCGAAGACAAAAAACTGCATTAAACATGTGAAAAATTGTAAAAAAAAGTGCTTAAATGTTGCCCAAAAAGCGAAAAAATGCTCAAATTTCGCTCAAAAGTCAAGAAAGTGCTCAATAGTGCTAGAAATGTAAAAAATTGCCGAGCGCTATCGGGACATGCCTAATAACCGTTGTTTCCAATTTCCCCTGGGTGTTACAGTCGTCCCAAGAGAAATCGAAGACAATGGTTATGCGAAATTTGGGGGGGGGGGGGGGCGGGGGGGTAAACAAGGTCTATGTGAAAATGGTGAATGGGCCATTTCCGAGTTTCCCCGGGGCATTTTCACAAGGGAGGTTGTGTACTTGGCCTCATTTTGAAAGTGAGGGTTTTTGGAACTCGGAAGTGGCCTATTGAGCACTTCTACGCGCGAACGCCACTCACTCTCCAATTACACAGCCTTCTCGTGGGTTAATACGTAATCTCCGTGGGCTTTGTCCATTCGTAAGCCATTAAAAATACTTAGCAGTATAAAAAGGCGTTTTGTAGCGCCAGCCTTTTCTCGGAACGAAATCAACTCCGACTTACCACATATCACTTTCTATAATGAAAACTAACCCCTTTATTCATTCGCTATTTGTTATGCTGTACAAGTGATTTTAACTGTTTTAAAGTTGGTTGGATAAAATTCCCAAGCGTCATCATTTCAATGAAGGCCTTTGTGTAAGTATTTTCCTGTTTGCATTGATTATAAATCTTCCCATTATTCCACTCCATTGAGTACACACAATGACATGAGGTCGAGGCTTGGATGGGCAATTTCATACAAATCGCTTATTTCAGTCAACCTAAGCCTCAAGTCGCTGCCTTTGTCTAAAGGAATGAATGCTAGAAAGCGTCTTTTATTGCTGGAAAAGATTGTTCTAATTTCTTAGAAATTCTAAGTTTAGCAAATCGAATAGCCCCTATGCATGATAACGTCAGAAGAGTAAATTTCACCAACAAGCCTCGTTTGTGAACAAAATTTTTTGCATTTGCACTTTTTGTGCGTGGGTATTCTTTTCAACTCTACTGCCTTGGGAATTTATTTCTGTGAAACTTCGCTTATTTTTAATTTCAAAACGAGACTTGGTGGTGAAATTTGCTTGTGTGACGTAAACATGCATAAGGGCTATTAGAGCCTCTTGGCGCTACGAGTTAGTTTCGGAAGGCATCTTCACTATGTTGTACACAAAAAATGAAAGCAGTTCTATCGTTTCAGTCTGTAGGAAAAAAATGCCCAGGCCATATTAAAAGTAGAAGGGTGTCCTTGTTTACAAAGCACTATCTTCAGCAAATCCAACATTCTCCTCGCCTTCACCATCTTGCTTGTTCGCAGGAATTTCTTCCTTCTTCTCGACATGGGCATTACCGTTAAAGGAAACAGGAGGGACCTTCTCGGTGGAGCTAGACGCGTCCCCAGTAAATCCTGCGTGAGTTATCCCAACTTCTGGTACTATTTTTCTTTCGCCCGCGGCTGCTGTTGTTGCCGCTGATACGTTTGCTGCTGCCACTGCTGGGGTAGGTGGAGGTGACTCCGGTCCCATGTCCCAGTATTGCGGATACCATCGTTTCCGAAAAGCGAAATAGTAGACGGCAAAGGCCGCGACTAAGAGGCCAAGGACGGCAGCGAGACAAAATCCTATTACTTCTAACGCGCCTATCGTTTTCCCTTTAGCCTGTATTGAAGTTGTGGTGGGTCCAACACCAACAGTTGAACTTGCAATTTTTCCAGTGGGCTGACGAGACGCTGTGAAATAATAAAGAAAGCAATGTGTGTTTGAAATGAAAGAGGCACTCAAGTCCTAGCAGAAAGCTTAAGTCGTGCCTGGTTTACTGGCAGCTCAAACGTTCATGGTCTGTTTCCACTCGTGTTTTGTTCAACACGTAACAAATAAGAACTTTGATACTAACAAAAAATGCCCTTAACATGAAGGGTGCTCATAGGAATGACTCTCTTTATAGGACACACAGGTAACAATCAAGGAATATGTAATTATGTAGGCCCTTTAATACAGAAGCTTGGACCACTCGTACCCGCACTCGCACTCTGGTCTTATAATAACTTATGCACTTACGATCATGGCGCAAAACCTATATTGTGCACTATGGATGAGTCTTTATTGTCGGGATTAGACAGAAAAGAATTTAACAATTGGTTAATGGCTCGACGTGTACTATTGCGTTATGGTTACAAACAGGAGGTTGCCGAACACGAAAGACGCGTAAGAGTCCCGCGAGGTGATAACCGGGGGGTGAGCGTCTCTAGCTTCTTGAGTGCTTAGCAATCCTCCCAAGTGTAACCATTACTCAGTAGTACCACCATGCATGAGCCGCTTACCATCTGTAAAACACAATCAAAAGAGAAAAAATAAAAATTATATTTTCGCCAAACAAGTAGTTTACCGCTATATCAAACGACCGTTGTCAACTCAGTCTCTCAGTATAAAAATATAACATTTACAAACTATGAGGTAAAAACAAAAAAAAATCTACAGGAAATTGAGCTTTAAGCGCAAGTATCATGGCTCATCCATGGGCAAAATATAGTAAATGGGTAATTGACCAATCAGAGAGAGCGCTTTACTTTTGTGTATAAAAAAAGTTAGAAAACCATAGTTTTCACTCGATCACACAGGGAACTCGGAAAGAAATCCGAGTTCTCCCAACGGAAGTCAAACCTTCCCAGTGGTTTTCTAGTCACAGACATTGGCCCTTTCCTTAAGGACGGGGTATGGGGGAAGGGAAGATGGGGAATTAAAGCAGTTACGGTTTCCGGTACTGGTAAGAAGCTTGATAATCCGCACATACCTGTCGCTGTGATAGACGGAGATTGGCTAACAGTTGAGTGGACATTCTCTGACCCTGGGGTAGAGGTAAAAGGCGATTTTGACGAAACAATTACTGTACTGGATAAGGGCTGGGCAAGCGTTGGTGTTGTACTAGAAACTTGTACTCCTATGGACGAAGTTACTGCATTTGACAAGGAAGATGACGGATTCGGAGAAGAGACGGTGGCACTTGGACTTGGTGACACTGTTGCAAAAGACAAAGAGATTTGAATTGGTTACCAAAACAAAGTTAAGGTACTTCCCATGAAAATGATGTACTATCCAGATTTTTTCACCACCGCCTTTGATGTTACAATGTTATGCTCAGTAGGTGATGCGAAGTGCAAAACAAGGGAATTAGCTTAAAACCCAGCAGTGTTGGAACAAAAACTAGCAAGAAGCCATTCTGAGACATAGTCAACAAGCAGCTTCATAACTAATGTTCGCCTGATATGAATTTCCCTTTTGCCGCATGGTGCCAGCCTTGCATTTATGATTTAAATAGTTTATTTACAAGTTCCAGTCCTCGAGAAGTCTGGTACGAATATCGTGACGAAAAGAGATCCGACAGGAAGTATCGAGTGAGTTTTATTCTGCATTGTATGGTTTTATGTAACAAGTCTATAACTCGGTTACTGAAGGGGTTAATTACGGTCACGAGTGTACTCTTTGACAGAAAAACAACCAATTGAAAAGCTAGACTACGAGCAGTCTCTCTTTTTTCTTGGTCCGTCAAGCAAAACCCCCGAGACAAGCAAATGACCACGCGCGTGACTGTAGGCGCGAGACGGGAGAGCCGATACCTGGTTTCTCGCGTCTCGCGGCTTCGCCGCTCAACGCTCGCCGCGCGCGTGCACTCCCCTTACTAAATCTGAAGAAAAAGAGAGACTGCTCGCAGTCTATTGAAAAGCACTCACGGCAAGGAAATCTTTTGTTCACTATACACTTTCCCCTTTGAGATCTATTTTAGTTTGATTTGCTTTGTACAATTCCGTTTATTAGGAACATAGGAAGGGGATGACGGCCTTAAGGATTAAGAGATTGACGAGGATTAAGACGTAATTCACCAGGAAATTGAGTAATTTTAATTTCAGTGTACAAAAACCTTGTACCAGAATAATTTAAAGAATACCGTAAAATTCCGAAAATAAGCCCCTCCATCTATAAGCCCCTTCAAATATAAGCCCCCCAATTTCGTTACGCGAAAACACCCTCCGTTAAATCGTCCCTCCAAATATAGAAGTATTCCAAATACAAGCCCCCTCGGGGGCCTGTACTTGGAAATTGCCTTCAAATACAAAGTAAAACAAAGAAAAACGGTAACTTTCCTTCCAAGAATAATTCTATCCCAATCGTTTTTGAAACACAAATTTCCCTCCGTACATAAGCCCCTCAAAAAGGGCCTTTGAAAAATATAAGCCCCGGGGCTTATTTTCGGAATTTTAAGGTATTGCATTTTTTATTATTATTATTATTATTTTTTTTTTTTTTTTACATTTTCCAACGGCTAGAGAAGTAATTAATCATCTGCCATAGACACCAAAGAAAATTTATCATGGGAGTCCGAGAAAATGAACGGCATATTTCACAAGAATTGTGAAAACACAGGTAAAATTCTGAAAATTTCGTGTGCAAGATGTAATTTTGTGAAATTTGACATTCATTTTTTAAATTATTCTAATACAAGGTTTTGGTCCACTGAAAATTAAAATTACTCAATTTCCTGGTGGATTCCGTGTCAAGGTCTTTCAATCTTCTCAGAGACTTACGCTAAACTCAGCGTTGGGAGGATGAATCTCTCTTTTGACTAAGAATTACGCCTGCTTTCCCAAGCTGTTTGCATGTCTTTTTTGAAAAGAAGTAATTGTTTCTTTGCTTTATAGGACTTTTCAGTCTAATGCAACAATGAGAGCACGTTTGACGGAATTACACTTCCACTTTTTGCAGTTCGAGGGTTAACTTTCATAAGGATCAAAGAATCCCCACATGTGTTCTGTTTGCTTCTTCTTGTTATTATTTTCTTTGGCACCACAATTGAGTCACCGAAGGATCGAGACGATATTAAATCCTGTTTTGATAAGTTAAGAAAAGCTGCCGTGGCCCATTAAAATTTCATTAAATGAGCGGCATCTAACATTGCTACGATTTGTTAAGGGAAAAGATAACATAGAGAAGACATTAGCTGACATTGGAGGATAGCAGAAGAACTTTGCGAGAAAAAAAAAAAGGGATCGATGTGTAATGCAACTGAAATATGTAGCTGTTTTTCTGATTAAAGAACGTTACTTCACGTAGCACTTTGGAAATGCAATGAATGGCCCATAACCAGAATTTCTCTTGGAGAAGGGCGTACGGGCACAACGCCCGAAGGTACTAGTGACTCCTCGGGGGGGGGGGCCTAAGGTTAATTTGCAATTGGGAAATCAGCGTAACCTACAGATTAGGGCTGTGTAGGAGCAGGAGCCATAATATTATGGCTCTTGGTAGGAGCTGCTCGACTCGTAAGGTCTCTCCTAATTGGTCGCAGGAAACAATGACATGTCATTCTTCCAATTGTTTTAGTATTGTTGGGGTCATGGAAACGCACCATTGGTGACTTCTCTTCCGAGCTGGTGCTACATCCACAGATGAGTTAGTTATCTGCGCAGATAACTGACTAATCTGTAGGTTGCGCGCGCATTGCATGATTTCCAAGAGCAACGCCAAATCGGTTCCGTGCGACGGCGTATTTGTCGTTAGTAAAATTCAACTAGTGGTCTATTATCAATGCTGCGTTCTGATTGGTTGAGCTACTACTAGGCTATATGTTATAGCCCACTAGTGGCGAAAAGCGCCGGTTTTGGCGGCAAAAAAGGATTAAAGTCCAGCTTTAACTAGCTAAAGTTGTTTTGTCTCGATTTTTGAGCAGCTAGTTGGATTTTACTAAAACAATTATTCCTCTCGCCCTCAAAATCCCATTCGGCCTGCTATTTGACTCAGAGCCCATTCGGGCTCGAGGAATAATTGTTAATTATTTATTTCAAAACAATATATAGTAAAACAGTTATTAGATTCGGTTTTTGTGATATCCGGAATAATCAAGGTCTCGGTAACTGTTATCAGCTGCCTCAGTCTTTGGCTTGGCTGATAACACTTCCCTCGACACCGATTATTCCGGATATCACAAAAACCTCATCCAATAATTGTTTATTACATGTCGTCTGTTGCTACGGATGGCAATGAACATGGTCTGTATCGTACAATTTTTCAGTTTTAATACTATGCCTCCAAAAGTCCCCCAAAAAATGTCATTGTCTCCCTGATGGTGAAATGTGTTTAATATCTTCCTTCATAACTCTACAGGAAAATTTTGTGTATGCCAGGTGAAGGCGTTAAGTAAAGACTTTATCTAAATCAGCAATACATTCTCGCGACATAGTCCTGTGGAGGCCGCGGAAGTGACGCTGCATAAAATTAAAACTGAAATGGCAGAAATGTAAGTGCCAGCGATAAGCGTGAGTTTCAATTTCCGCAATTTAGAAAAAAAAGAACCACAACTTATGATTCAGTCTTTCCGGTCATATCATTGACACTAGGAAAAGAGCACGAAATGGTCAAGTTTCTCCTCTAAACGCACTACCCGGACAAATAATTTTATCTCTAGTGTCAAAAACATTGAAATTCAGTATTAACAATTACTGCAGAGTTAATGTTTGCTTTATGCCACTAAAACGCTTGACCTTCTTTTAAGAAATCTACCTCCTCCATAGGGTCTAAAATTTCATTCATTGTTAACAGGGACGGGGGGGGGGGATTTGAACTTCCCTCTCTAGATTATTTTACTCCCAGTTCCTACCCCTATTACTCCTATTCCCGCCTTGTCCCCGCCCCTGAAACATCTATTTATGGAAAATATGGACAATACAGTCAAACCCGATTTATACGGTCACTAGTATACTATTAAACGGGCCACAGGACATGTATAATAACGGGGTACGTTTACTAAAGGGGCCATATGAAGAGGATACTGCTATTTTAGGTCAATTCTGCGCTAAAGTTATCACTTGCGAGGCTTTTACCAATACCGAAAATGTTCCTTGGTGATAGAAAGGCTGCCATAGTACTATGTCTATCTTTGCCATCAGTTGCCACGGGCGACAAGAAACAGTTTGAATTTTGGAATTCAACTAATGCGAAGACACGTTTTGTTTTTTAAGGTAGGTTATAGCATCACACAGCCCCGTTAAGCAGGTTAACACTAAAGAAATAAAACAGGACATTCTCATCGTCTAACTATAAAACATTTCTTTTAGACCATTCCGTGGAAACTCTCAAGACTCGCTCATATTTACATCACTTAATCAAATCCATACTCTTTCTCACTCATTTATCGCCAAGATAGTTACAAATTGATGGCTAGATAGTGCATTCCCGTCTCAGTTGTAGCACTCTGACGAACATCCACATAACACATGGTGTCATCCCATCTAGTCTCCATCGCAGCCGTTTCCAAAAACGGCTGCGAGGGAGACTAGGTGCCATCCGAAGGCTTTTTAGCTTAAGAAAAACTGATAACGCTTATTACAACAGACTGTTGACAAAGAAGTGTACGTGTAATAAGGGTAACTTTCTATGAGGTTCTCTTGATTGGAAATGAAGCCAAGTGTCCGTCGGTCCGTGAGGAAATGTAAAGCTCTCCCCGGGCTTTCCCCAGGGATAGGAAACTGTTAGTAATATAACGGAGGTGTCTGTATTAAGTGGGTCTGGTGTCGCTTTTAGTAAGTAAAAAACCCGGGGTAAAAAATTCGTTAGAAGCCAAGAGATCTTAACAAGAATTTTTCGTCTTTGACAGTCCCTCGTTAGTAACCGTGACTTATCCAGAAATTTTCGGTCTCGGGCCAAAATAAACATAACCTCTCTCATACAGAGTGCAGAACCAAAATAAGAACACACACTTCCGATCGCTTCATAAGGTGTTTATTTATGCCCAATCTTCACACCGCCTTCCCCTTTGTGTGATTCTTTGTTTGTGGAAGCAGTCGGTGAAGTCAATACGTTTCAGATGAGTTCTACAGCTTCGTCCTCGCAGAATTAAACTGCTTTATTAATATTTTGTCTCACTGGGGAGGAATGACGGCTTACAGTTGAGATAAAACGGCTTAAAAAACAATCGGGAATAGGTTGTTTTAAATTAGCTTCAATTTTCGTATTCACTCAGCTCATAGCTCACACACACATAGATGAGGCATTACTAAAAAATGCCATACACATTAAATGGAATTACCCTAATAACCGGTTGGTGTTGTTGTTGTTGTTGTTGGGTATTAAATTTTTCAATCAATGGTCCTAAGTTAAGGACCTTCGCCACACTGAGTTGCTTTCTACGATTCAACGCATTTAACCAACATTTTCAAAACATAACTTCTATGCATTTAAGGTGAAATTACACTATGCAGGTCACTGGTACATTTTATTAATTCTGTTTTATTTTATTTTGTTTTATTTTGCCAATCAGATCTTTCTTATATTGATTAAGATTTAAAAGTTATCTAATAGTAAGAAGACCTTATTAAATTTTACTTCCAAGCGCGGTTGTCATAATGAATGCAATCTGTTTTAAAAGCAAGATTTCTCTTAAATGGCACTATTATTTACATTTTATGAAAAGTGCAGTGACATGTAGACGTCAGAAGTCTTCTATTTTCAAAACAGACTTGCGTAAGCGAAACAGCTTTCATCATCTTAGGAAATCCCTCTCCCCGCCTTCCTTCCGCCCCTCTCCGTTGTCTTGACGCCTCAGTTTACTCCCCATAACGCACCCCCTGTCCCAGTTCGTAAAACTTTATCAATTCGCTTCTTTTTCCAATTAAAACAGCGCCCAACACGAACACTAATTCCTTGTAATACGACAGTCAACAGCTTAAATAAATAATTTAAAATATTCGCAAATCCATCTATGAACACCAAATAGAGCGTGCGCAAAATTGCGCGACATTCTTGTTGACTTCATTCTTTCTTGCGAAAACACTGATGCCAACATGAAACGGATGTTATGTTGTTGAAATGAATAATGTAACTCCGCTTTTAAATCCACCATACAGAACCTGTCACTATCATAGGGCAGAAAGTCTTTTGTCGTCAGTAATGCGTCGGTCGATGAGACAGTCGTCAACTTCTTGTCTGAGTCTAAAGGTCATAAGAGATCTAAGTCTTGCTTAGATATGAAAACATGTTTATTAAAAGAATTATTTCGATCAAACTTTTGAATTTCTCTTAGTGAAATTAAGCAGCAAACCAATCTAGCTATTGCGAAGAGAGTCTCTACGACCGTTCATTTTAGTAAGGAGATCTAAAACGAAGGCGTCAGGCAAACGCGCACAATGCGGAAACTCGGCAGCATAAAACATAGCGCACAGTAAAAGAAGTTGGTTTCTAAACGATGATGAAGCAAATAAGAGGTAGGCAGAGCATTTATGTATCACGGAGATAAAGTTAAATGCAACTATAAACGAACAACTTAATTGAATTGTTAATCAGTTTGCGTGATCACCAACGCAAACACTGTTGCATTACAAGTTGATAACATAGCTAAAAATGCTCAGCGTTAAATACTACAACAAGATAACTGTTACTTGTGCTTACCCGTGTTGTTTGATGCCAAGATGGCAGAAAACCAAAACTGGAGGCCGACAACAAGAAGTGGATGAATCATCTTTATCGGTTGCGCGTTGATAAAATAAATGACGAGGGGGGAATGGAACATGATATTTACTTAATGTCTCTGTACTCTGTCGGATTATCAACTGTCACAGGAAAAACGACAAATGTGATGATAGGTCAGCTAAAGAGTTTTTTGCAAATGCTTTGTTAAACGTCCCCTAAGTGAGTATACATTTACAAAGATGCCAGGGAACTCTTTAAGACTGGCTTTTTTACTGACTTTAACGATCCAACAACTCTAAAATCTAAAATAAGCGAAACTTATTCTTTAATTTCTTTAGTACCGCCGGAGGTTAAGTCGCCGGGGTAGTAAGCTTCTAGTCCCAGTTATATATTCTCTCAAGTTACCCGCTTACTAAATGCAGGGAGTGGGACCACCTCCTGTTAGGGCAGTCTTATTCTGCGGTAGGTGCTACAAACTCCTTTAGACGTTTCAGCCGTTACTATAAAACTAAAATTCAACAGAATAAATTGTGTTCTGACTATGCACTAGCGTTATTTTCGTTATCATTGCCTCAAAGGTTTAAATCATTTGACCTCCGAACATAATTGATGAAACCGTGAAACAAGTGGACCCCCAGAAAGGCGCGACCTTAAAGTGACTAGGGTCGTTACCATCGGACCAAACTTAAAGGTATCTGAGTGTCTCTGTTTGCCAGTTGCTTGCTTCGGTACCCCAGCATTCTTTTGCAAAATAGCGTATTTTTTTCCCGGCGGCTTAATTTTTAGTAACATTATGTCATAATTAATAACTAATGCCGATTGTTCCTTGCAAGAATAGCTAAACCGGAGTGTTTTACTTCCAGTTTTCGAAGCTCTTGCAGAACGTTCGATTCAGGCGCGTTTCACAAAGGCACGCGCACCTGCCCATATACGATCGTGAATGGTTCGTTTGATTTTTGGCCATCCTGTCCAACCTCTTCTCGTGGCCCTCAATTGAAATACTGATTCAGGTCATTGAGAGGGCCAGTTTTTGGTTGCCAACAATTATTGATCTATTTAGAAACAGAGTGCAGAGGGCAAAAATTACGTAATACGTACTCCTTACGCAGCTTACGAAGCGTCGTGCTGTATCTCCTGGAATAAAACGAACCTTTTAACCTTTTGTGGCTTTGGCTATAATGCAAAATCTTTATTATTGAATTGCGCGCAAGTTTTGCTGCTCTACCTCACTGTGAGGAGTTTGTATTCTCGGTGTTTGTATGTTGTCCCTCTATGTTTTTCATGTTTCTCTAAGGCTTGAAGTGGGTTCTTACCCTTGAAACAATATCTGACTTGGATGAGTTCCAACACTTATTTCAACTCAGGGATCAGAGCCCAAAAGATTAAAGGGGCTAAGATCTTGGTGAGACTTAGGTTCTACGCATAGGAATTGTAGTCCTTAACGTGACAAAAAAGAGGGAACTTTGATTAATGCACCTTTGTTTTCGGCATGACTCAGCGGACTCGCTGGTGGCGGATTTTCCCCTGTTCACGGCCTTTCCTGCGACCGGAAGCAACTGATAATCCGGAACTGAACCCACTCTGGGAAAAAGAAAAAGTTTTTTCCGAACGCGGAACAAACACATCTCAAGTTAACCTATATAGTGATTAAAATTACGTGAGTTTCATCCAGTCATTATTAGCCTGCATAGCTAGCCAGTTTCTCACCCAGCTTCTTTGCGAATAAATTTTCTTCCTGGACTCCCGCCTCCCCAAAACATGCATGCGGCCACATATGTCTAATAGGTCTCTTGCGGGAAGGAGTTCTGTTTTTTGCGTTTCGCCAAAAGGATAAAAAGCCTGATCGCAAGTAACCTTTGCCTCGCCGTTTTCAAGCGAAGCATCCACTGGCTAATCAGGTTACTAGTCGTTGTAAAGTTACAAGCTTTGATATGCAGTTCGCGCACCAGAGCACAAGGAAAATTTGCTAAAACTAACGCAGGGCGTAGCATTCATGGTTGGGTGTGTTTTCTTTCTCTCTTCTAGTCTGTCTTTTTATTTTCCCGACTTTACAGAATATTTCTTACACCGGTTTGCCCGTTTTCATCGCGTGTATGTACGGTGTGCGTTTCGAGTGCGTTAGATGGTTCAGCGGCAGATCCATCACTTGCAAATTCCTATTCACACCACTAAAACATGTTTGATTAAACATTACTTAAAACAAAAATCAGTCTGAGCAAGGAGTTTAAATGTGCTTTTACATTACAACAGTAATCAACCCGAGCGGGGCAATCAACTCAGTGTCAACTTCACGGGGGCAAGCCGCTTGATTTGACGACACGACGGACGAAGCAAAGCGGATTTAGATCATGTCACATATAATCTCCCTCAACAGCACTGTTCAGTGGTTGAATTACGTGTAACTTGTGATATTACGAGTAAAAACAGAAACGTAAAGACGCACGTGTCTGGCACGAGCTCCGGTACAAACACGCACAGAGCTAACACATTTTTGAAACTAAAGTACTTCATAACTTTACAGGATGCCTTCAAAATAGACTGTAACGATTAAAGATAATTATCAAATTCCCCTGGAAAAACCTGTTATTTTATTTTATTTCACTTCGTTTTATTCTATTTAATAAATTATTTCACTTTGTTTTATTCTATTTGAGAATAAAACAGTATACGTTTGCTCTCTTCTTAATTTCACCACGCCCAGATCGTATTTCTGCAAAACTCAGGAGCCAGTACAATAAACACCAGCATATAAGAACACACGATTTCGGAGGTCAGGTTGATTTAGTTCTTATTTATCGGGTGCTTAATGACAAATCAGCCTCAAAATGTTCTTAAATTTTTATTTAGTAATACTATCCAAAATATATTGCTAGAGGTATATTTACCATATTTTAGGAAAATAAAATAAATAATTATTCTGTAATTTGATTATATTAACAAATGAAGTTATCTGACAGCAAACATAAGCTTAAATGTGTTGTAATTATGACACTTTTCCATTTTATAAGAACATGTTACAATTTTCAGGCTTATCTTGTTCTTGTGAAAATGGGGCTGTATTGGTCAAATTTCAACCTGGTGTTCTTACTCCATTTGTTCTTATATGCCGGTGTTTACTGTATCCTCCAAAAATAAATTTTTAGGTTCTCATTATGCTAATATAAGTGTTTCTATCAACTTAGAGACGAACGGTTCCCAAACGCCGATCCAACCCCGGACTACTTTAAAAAAAACGGCACGTTCTCGTTGTTTAATAGCGAGCAATGGAAATGCCTTCAGGCTGGCGTTTAATAGTTCCGGAGGGCACTGATGTTGTTTGTAAACGGCTTCCTCATCAGTTCATCGCAAAGTTTTTGTACATGATTCGAAACTGTAGATACGACGACCGGCAGGGACAAAACCCATGCTAAAGATAAAGGGATTATGACAGAGAGTAAACATACTTAAGTTTTCGTGTGTGTGTAGCCGACTTAAAAAAATAAGCACTTATCATAATCTTTGCATGACTTGCATATCCTCCCAATCACTCACATGCAGTTTTTCAAACGAACGTACCAGTCACGTGCGGTGAATTCACTCTATATCAGTCATCTCTGGAACTGAGTTGAACACACTCAATGGTCACCAAGGTCACCTCGACACCTGGTTAAAGAAATAGTGCATGATGAGGCGAGATCTCGATACCGAACCATCCTGTTAACATACATGAAGAGACCAGCCCTGTTCTCTTAAACTATATAGTCTAAAGGTAGTCAAAGGTTTGTTGCCTTGCCATTTACAATTCAGGGGAACATTGTTCTAGCGTGGGATGGAGCCACAAATGGCCCAAGTTCGAAACATGACCATCGGCACCGTTACGTAACCTTCCAAATAACATAAGGATTTGTATGGTGAAAAAACGATTGTTTCTGTAGCCTACGAATGTGAAAGGATTTTAAAAAAAAACTGCTAGCTTCACTTGAAACGTTGTTTTTTCTTGCCTGTGTGGTATTTGGAGCCGATATTATGGCCAGTTTATGGGATATATTGGAACTGGTTTGTTCTCTCTACATGTCGTCTAAAACCTTTACAGTGCCAACCTTGGCGGAGAGGACTATACACAGAGAGAACAAACCTGTTACAATAAAAGCGATATAATATAACCATAAAACGACTTAAAAACCACACAGGAGAAAAGAAACACACAACTTGAGTGAGCCCGATTTGCCTAATTTTATTTAAATCCTTTCACGTTCGTGGGCTACAGTACTAGAGATTATATGTTCTCTTGGTTACAATGACAATCGTTTTCCACCATGCAAATCCTTATTTCGAACGATACACAACAATGCCAGTCGCCTGCCAGTTTGAGTTTGGGCCACGTGCGTTACACCTGTGCCTGAAAAAGAGATATCATTGATCAGGAGCCTGATGGGCTCCTGCAGCTCTTGCATTATAAAAGTCAGTGTCGGCCTGGGACGAAAGTGCCCGCCCGCGCAAGCAATTGTGGAATTTTTGAGGAGAGAGACAGACGCGGAAGCCAACTCAGAGAAATCAAAATCACAGGTTGTTTGTTTTAATGTCTCTCCTGTCAAGAAACCAGAAACACATGCAAACTGATATTACACGCAAGTATCCTTGTCCCCAATTCGTGATCATTAAACGGCGTCTCTCGAAAAACTGTAAGAGTTGACATTCAATCACCTCCTTAAAAACAACAACACCGATAACATCCTTACGCGGATGACACGGGTCAACCGACAATGTTACAAAGAATGCAATCCAAAGTCCCTGTTCTCCCGACAGGGGGCACGGTCCAGACGCACAACAACCTCCTCGAAAGATTTATATGGGAATTTATCGTAAGATCGATAAAACAGTTAAAATCAAAACTCAGGATCTACAACTCAACTCTTAGAGGTCTACCATAACATTGCTTGCGGTCATGACGTTGATGCAATCTACCTCCACTTATCTAAAAATAAAGCTTTTGACATGATATCGCCAATCTGCTGTTCCTTAGATTAGAACGGAGCGGTATCAGCGGCTCTTTACTATCTTGGTTTCCGGTAGTTAGTTCACGGGTAGACAACAGAGTCGTACTAGAAGGCTGCTTTACTGACTGGCTGCCTGTACTTTCCGACGTTCCTCAGGGGTCAATTCTTGGGCCACTTATGTTCCCTGTGTACGGATCAACGACGCTCCCAACTAATTACGTTCTAACTCATCCAATGCCCTTTAAGCTGACGACTCTAAACTTTCCAAACTGCATTGAGCTATTGTTTAACTGACAATTACTCCTTCCTCCAAACATACCTAGACTGTTACATAAGTGGAGCCAAGACTGGTCAATGGAATTTAACGGAAGCAAGGGTAAAGTGGTTCATATCTCCAATAAGAATATACTCATGCGCGGCTGAGAGATAGTAACCCGTTATGGACAATAGCTCGAATGTGTACCATCCCTCACTGACCTTGGCATTACTGTGTCCAACGACATGTTCAGGTCTAGAAATATCATAGAACTTACTGTCGTGAAAGCTAATAAGACTGGTGGCCTTCTTTACGGATTCAAGTTTCCATCAGGTTTTAGTTAATTTAAGTAGTAGGCCGTTTCCAAGTTCCAAAATCTATCACCTCAGTGAAATCGAGGCTGAGGCCATCCTCTTTTTTCTCCTTTTAGCGTCGTCCGACCGGCCCAAATTTTTGGCGTTTTCAAACAAAAAAAAGTAACGACTTAGTTAAACCATTTTTCATTTGAAATAATTTTTTTAATCTGAAAAATGATAGTAACAGCATAGAGAAAAACAGGAACAAAAACAGGAATATTCTTTACAGTATATGGTGTATTTTGTTAATCCAAATATGTGAATGTTAACTTTTAACGTCGTTCTGGGGTACCAGGGTATCCTATTCCAAGACTTCTTATGAATTTTTTTTTTTAGGTTTTTTTTTTCTTCAAATCCGACCGATCGACCAAATATTAGGAAACGCATTCGACGCTAAACGAAAAAAAAAGGGGGACGGCCTAAGTGCAAAATCTCTCTTGCGAAAATGAGTATAATTTGGGAGAGACGAATAGACTTTACATCATGATAGAGCACCTTGGTATTCACCAAAATTAAAGTTGCTGCTGAGAAACAGAAAAGACGTCGGCTACAGAGAAAATGGCGGAAGTCACGTCTACAGAGTGATCGGGAAGCGTACAAGTATCGTGCAGTGTTACATCGTCAACAATTTGATTAGTCCATTGAAATCTTCTTATTACACATCAATAATTAACGAGGATTCTTCAGATCAACGGGTGCTGTTTAAAACTGTTAACAAGCTTATGCAGAGATCTCAGAGACGCGACATCTGCCTTCTCCTAGCAATGCTTTGCTTGCTTATTCAATTGCTGACTTTTTCACTACCACAAAGTTGAAAAGATACACACTGCCCTTGTAGCAAGAAACAGAGATCTATCGCTAGCTGATGACGATGAATTGCCTACAGACGCTGCTGAATTAAATATATTCATGAGTTCAGTCAAGAAGATGTCAAGGAATTTGCTTATAAGCCTCTAAGCAAGTCCTGTTGTCTTGATCCTCTGCTGGCATCAGTTCTTAAGGGCTGCCTCCCTGAGCTCCCACCTACTACAGTATCACCACATTGTCGTGAACAACTGGTGTAATACCTGATGCCCGAAAGATTGTTTTGCTTTCCCCTACATTAAGAACACTAACCACTGACATCAAGCAGTTCACAAACACAGTTTCGGCTAATCTCAAATCTAAATTTTTTCTTCTAAGTTGGTTGAAAATTCTGTTGCAGTTAAACAGAAGAAACATGTTATGACCAACCATCTTGACGAGACGTTTCAGTCAAAGTACAAAGAATTTCAGTCAACTGACATAGCACTATACTTAGTGTACAAAGTGACATCTTGTGTTCTCTGGATAAAAACACGTCGGTCATATTACTTTTATTAGACCTTTCTGCAGCATTTGACACAGTGGATCATATTTTTAAGCTTTGCAATTAATGTATCTCGGTATGTTTATCCAGTTTTAGTTTTTACGTTAGTATAATCATTGTAAAGCGCCATGAAAGAGTAGCTGAATAGCGCCATATGATTATGATGATGATGATGATTATTATTATTATTCATATCTCACACCACTATCCGTGGTCACGTATCCCTAGGTCATCAAGCTATTTCCTTTCACCTTAGGTGTCTAGAGTCCGTAGTGGTCGATTTTCTCTCGTTCTTTTTCTGCAATTTGGGTATCAAAAGGACGTGGTACATCAATGATTTGGCACACTCTCTTCAACTGGATTTAATTTTTTTCCATAGTACACATCATCTTCGTTAGCAGGAAGCAACTTAAAAGTGTAATCTGAAAACTGCAACTGATTAAAAGAATTTTAACGTCAATTCTTCAAATTAAATAACGGGTAACCAATGTACTCTCACCCGTCAGCAAAATAATGTTCTCTTCAAACACTTGAGGCTTGATGTTTTAGGAAACTTCAAATCTTATTGGATCATGCATGTTCCTGATCATACAAATAAGCAGGTTAGAAAAGAGTTTGACCAAGCTCAAGGTTCCAGACCAAATGATAATTAGTAAGGCGCCGGCCGGTCAGACATTTCCAAAACGATAAAGTTTGCTTTCCGTTTAAAAAATGCGTCAAATCTTATTGTGAGTGGACGAGTTTTAGAATCATTTTCAAAGTGCACTCACATATCTGGGGCCTGTTTCTCGAAAGTCCAGATAACTTTTCGGCCCCGAAAAGCTGTTTCGTGTTTGTCGAGTTTGCATTCAAGATCAGGGTTCCAATAATTCTGAAAATGACATAATAAAACTATCAGTTAACGAAGCAAAACTGACTGGTTTGTGGGCTATAAACTGTCATACGGCAACAGGTTTTGATCATAAAATTTGCCTTCGGCCCGAAAAGTTCTCCTGCCTTTCTAGAAACGGGCCCCAGAGCCGAATCAGACGTCTGAAAGAATTATTATTTTTTAAATACGGGTTAGCTTTGAATCGTTCTAAAATTCTTCCTCTGATGTTAAAGGGAAAGTCGTCAGCTAGACTGATAAAATTTAACCAGGAGAGAGGCCCGGGAGGCCCGGTCCCCTGCCTCATTTTAAGACCAACTGAAGCCTGTGCATACAGCTAGCCTGTAAAGCATGCACTGATCAGTGGAGAAATTTCGAGAGCGCTCGCCCTTGTGCACCTCAGGTACCCCATAAAAATTAACCAAAATTAACAGAGAACAAAACAAAAACAAAAACCGGCAATTGCCGGCTAAGAAGGTTACCCATAGCCTGACACACAGACGATCTAAAGGCTTCGTCGCGCGTTCCCAAAGCTTTCGGCGGTAAAACGCCGAGGCGTGTCATGTCAGTGGCTAAAGCACCACAGGAGTACATACGCGCTACCTCCTCAAACCCCTCACCACCCCCATTCCTTTAGGACAATAATAACTCGGCTAAAAAGGACAAAAATGGCTGGCTACAGCCCTGAAACGGAAGGCCTACTGATAAAGTCGCTTTCTGAAACAACCACTGAACTTGCTGACATTGAAAGAAAAAAGTAATTTAAAACACGCTTGATTTTTGTAAAAAAGGCAAGGTGGCATTGAAACATTTTTATGAAGCGTGAGATTCGATCATCTCAACGTCTTCGAAATTTTCTCTTTTCATCCTCCCACAAGAGAACAGCTGCGTTTTCAAACATTTTGCAATCTGAAAGCTTCTTTTTTGGTGACCTGTTTTCAGCTGACATGTGTAAAGCCGATCCGTTCATTTCAAATAAGTACAGATACATACAGAAGCCAGACTTGGAAAAGAACCGGTTCACTGAATCTCAGATATAATTTGAATAACAAATGCATAAGACAGCTACTTATTTGAATTTTAAATTTTAAACTGCAAGGATCAGTTGCTTAGGCAACACAAACTAAAGAGCCGCTGCAAACACAAATTGAAATCATATTTGCAGAGCTTTTATCGACACCAGAGTTTTCTCTCATCCTTTTTTGAGTTTTAAAACTTCAAAACTCAAACATGTCAGACATAGGATCAGACGAATTTGAGGAAGACGAAGGCATTAATCTTGGGGTAAGGCCATTCGCATTCGCTTTATTCATTTTATGCTGTCGAAATGGCAAAGCAAACTGTCAAATGTCAATATTATTGAGAATCATTGTGAATCCGTCGCTTTTTATACGGCAAGCCTTGTAACTTAAACCTTACGTTCTTTGTTCAACTTTCTTTCTGTCCTTTCAAAACCGGCATGAGCTACTCTGTTCGAACTGATTTTTTTTCGTTCGCCGGTTTAGAAAAGAACTTTAACAAGAATAAGCACTCAATGAATTGAATGTTTGATGACCCATAAGATTGTTTGAAATCGTGAATTATTTGTCGCTACTTTAGCCTGGCATAAAAAGGTTGGAGAAAGTATCCGTAACAATCTCGTATCTGTATAGATGAAGAGAATTAAAAGGAGATTAGTGATCGCTCACCGGAATAATTGGTTTATTGGAGGCAAAAAGACTAGCTACCGAAGAAAATAACAAACTGACAAGTCTTCTTATATATGAATATTAACAAGGCTGCAAAGCACGTGAAGTATCCTTTGGCCGACGACAATTATGAAATACTGAATGTCTTGTGTTTTCCGCGAGCGTCATGAGATAATGAGCATTATGACATCCAGTAGAAAATGCGTCCATTAAATAGTCTTTTGGTCATAATTCACCGCAAACTATGCCATAAGAATGAAAACTGAAAATTGTAAAAACATTTAGAATGAGTTTTATCTAACACTTATCCCACTTTCGCCTGTTGGATCTCAGATGGCTCTAAGTCCCACGGAGGGACGTCGATTTTTTCTTACAACCACAGTCGTTGAATAACCCTCCTTTAGTGTCCATCTTAAAGAAATTGAAGAAATTGTGGTACAAGTTTTAAGGGGGCAGTGTGTTTGTTTATTGGGGAAATGAGAATGAGAGAATTAATTTAGAAAAAGGTATTCACATATGCATATACACCAGCTGGTACACTACCTACTCCCTTCATGTTTTATATTTCAGCTACCCCCAAATCCAATAATTTTCCATTATTTTAAATATACCTATTCAGTGCAAGCATTCAAAAAATCATCCTAAAATTTGAAACATTTATTGAACCAAGGTTCCGAACCCCACTGAGCCCTTTGTTTTGATTGAATGAAACTTGTTGGTTAGGTCCTGTTCATTAAAGAAAAAAAAGCGAAAAAAAAAACGAAAAACTGAACAAGACTCGTAATCCTTTGTAACCAGACTTCTCTCGTAATGAAATTGGTTGTTATGTACGGTGATGTTAAAGTATCGTCCACAAACAAAGTTTTAGTTACTGTGGAAGGTATAGTCTGTAGTACTTGTTGTCACAACTTCTCCCCAGTTGCTAGGAGCAGGATCCAAGACTGAGCGGGCTACAGTCAGTCTAATAGTAGGAACGAAAACCATGAGATCTGCAATGCTCATGCACAATTATACTCAAAAGCCAACTGCGACCAACACCTTATTGTTTTCTTACCTAAAAGCAGAGCTCTAAAAATCAGCTAGCCTTTTTCTGAGTTACCTCCAATGGAAAACGCAAGTGCAGAAAATGTATCACCGAATAGAAGGCCTGAGGATCTCCTTGGCCTATAACTCTCCGCTTGCTCTCTCCGCTAGTTCTGTAAAATGTGATTTACATTGTACCATACTTGTCTCAGATATGCCTTGAGCCCAGGACATGGGAAAGTCACAAAAGAATGAGAGTTAACTGTGCAAACTTTGAGAATGTAGGCGAGGACAGCAAGAAAGAGTTAGCTGCCTTTCAGGAGTTTGGGCCTGAATTGTAAATTTGAAGCACATTATTCGGGACTGAAATGTTTCAGTAAAAAAGTTCGTAAATCGATGTTTGAGAGATTCTAGAGTGGAGGACTAAAGGTCTCCGACCAGCTGTCGCCTGTCAGTCTTAGTTCCACCCGCGTTTAGGGTTTTTTTAAGTTTTGTTATAAAAAAACCTATGCTAGAAAATATGGATAAATTTGTTTTTAAAAACATTTTGCTTCAGCCACGCCCTAAAAGATATTTCGCCACTTTAGAAACGAGAAGGAACTGGAGCCGAAACGCGTTCCGCAATTGTTTCTTGGATCGTTAATAGGGACGTGCTGGGCAGCTATTGGACAATTTTTTTCCCTAGCCCTAGTAACAGTCCCAGAAGTCTTAGCGAAAGTTGACTCGATCCAGTTTCCTTCTGGTCTCTGAAATGTCGAGTCGCGCCCTCACTGGTCTGATGAGGCCCAAGTACGCTAGACTCCAGCTCACGCTCGGTCCAGACCTTTCGTTTGAAACAGCACGCATTGGGATAAATAATGAAATAATAAGACTCTTTTCCAGTCTAATAATTTCTTGGATTTCAGTATGATGTGATCACCGACTACGATTTTTTCTGCTTCCTGAAGTATGTGATTATGGAAGAGAAAAAGGGGGAGTCTAGGACTTTCAAATGGTTTTGGGTGTGCCATCGCCTTAATTGGTTTTTTAGTTATCTTAAACAGGAGCTATGGGCTCCTGTCTTAAATCGTTCAATGAGGTGAGTGCTTTTTTTAATGTCATTTTTATCTTCTCTGTAGGAGTATGAAGGTGAACGAAATGAAAACGAAGAACGTCACGGCTACGGCAAAGCAACTCTTCCAAACGGTGACACCTACGAAGGGCAGTACGAACACGGCAAACGCCACGGTAACGGCACCTACCGCTTCAAAAACGGCGCCAAATACATGGGTGAATATGCCAAGGGCAGAAAGCACGGCCAAGGCACGTTTTGGTACCCAGATGGCTCGCGTTATGAGGGTGGCTGGGTGGAAGACCGCAGAAACGGCCACGGAATTTACTACTACTTAAATGGAGACACTTATGAGGGAGACTGGTACGAGCATCAGAGACATGGCCAGGGTGTGTACACGTACTCGGCAACTGGAACCAAGTACACGGGATCATGGGTACACGGCAAGCGAGACGGAGCGGGAGAGCTGGTCCACTCCAATCATAGATACGTCGGTAACTTTGTGGATGATAACCTCCAAGGAGCCGGTAAATATCGCTTTGATATCGGCTGTGAACAGCATGGGGAGTATATATTGGAAGAGAGGATTCAGGAAGGCGACACAGAGGAAGACGAACAACTCACCGTGTTGACAGCCAAGTGGAAGTGCTCACAGATAACCGAGATAGAGCCGGCGAAAATAGGCTGAAAACAGGACTGATTAAACTTTGGGGTTGTAATTTATTTTTCCTCCTTTGTAAATAAAAGTGAAAAAACGCTGTCTGAATTGTATGCGTCTAAATGAATTGAAAATGGTTCCTAGCAGTTCTAAGCATCCTTAATAGTGAGCTTAAGTAACGACGACGGCGACGTCAACGAGAACGTCATGAAGGTGATGTTACACGGGACGATTCGCAACGACGATTTTTAGCGCAATACAGCGATGCAATGTTGGAACAATGTTGTAGCCATTCGAAACAAAAGGGCCATTTATACGAGGAAAAATAAGACGCGTCTTACATAGGACGCGCCTTAAATAAGACGCGAACTTTCCGTATAAACGGCACATTTCATCTAAAATAAGACGCGTCCTATTTTAGAACAGCCCTTAACACCTGTTCTTAGATAAGACGCGTCTTAGCTAAGACGAGAAAAACTTGGTATAAACGACCTTCGCGTCTTAAATATATAAGACGCGAACGCATAGTACGCATGCGTTAATTTTTGGCGCGCTACGTTGGATTGGAGTTGCTACGGGCAACATTCACATGAAAACGAGTCAAGAACAGAAATAAGACGCGAACCATTTATACGAGCTGCTCTCGTCTTAGATAAGACATGCTCGTATAAATGATACAGTTCGCGTCTTATTTAAGTCTTATTTAAGACGCGTGTTATGCAAGACGCGTCTTATTTTTCCTCGTATAAATGGCCCTATAATGTCGCAACAATTTACATGTTGCAACGCTGTGTCGCGCTAAAAATCGTCTCCTGTAACAACACCTTAAAAGTAATAGGTTTAAATTGGCAAAACAACAATTTGCCGTCGTTGCACTACTACGACGTGAAAATGCCTAATTTCACGTTTTGTGGAGGACGTGAACACAAGACAACGACTTTCTTCTTCTTTCTCTGAACTTCGATACAGTCTTTTAGAATTCAACTCCAGCAAAAATTGCCAAGGTTTGACGAATTGAATGTGATAAAATAAGCGGGATAAAGTTTGAAGCAGTACGACTTCACTTTTTAAGTGACGTTTTCGAAGCAGTCGCCGTCGTTGTTGCTTAAGCTCCCTTTATGTAAAATTG
>OZ037777.1:11546995-11761995 GCA_964035525.1 Porites cylindrica | reverse complement strand
TAGTGCAAGCCTACCAATTTTACTGTCTTAATCTACCGGCTCAGTTCGATAAGCTGTACTCATGAACTCTGAAGACCAAACTGAAAGGAGAAAACGGTTTATTAGATATTATTTAAGAGCTGAGACCATCCAAAATTTTGCGTTTTAAACCTAAATGATTCTAGAGGCAATCAAAGCAGCAACGTAAACAAAGGGGAATCCTTTAACAACAAATTACTTGAAAAACCAAGATGGCGCTCAGCGATAGACTTTCCTGGTAACTGATTATGTGTCAATATTGCGTGCCTCTCACCGCGACAGACATTGGTGCTTGTATATGGTACAATTTCACGCTCTGCGCTCATTTCAAACCAAATTTTTGTTAAGCCCGGGGCTTAATGACCTTAATGGCTTCAAGGAAGCTACGCTCCAATGCCACAACGGAGAGACCCAACGAATTTTTCTAAAAGAGTCCCTTTTTCCCGCGTGGAAGTGCCTTTTTTAATAGTTGGGTGGAAAAGTTAATGTTGAAAGCGTTGATTATTCACATTGGTGAGTAGAACAAGCGAGGGCGGCAATGGAGGTTTATTCCTGGTTAAGTCGAGAGAATGAGGGAAGAGGTTTTTAAAATAATATACAGTCAGTCTACTTATTCACAATTTATACGGTTCGTAAAGGTTAGCGACTCGGACAGCTTCTCCTTATGTTCCTGTAGGCTACCAATTTGTTTTACACACTTCTACGAACAAGTGGGAAACTTAAAGATTTTACCTATTCGTTCGCTTTGCAACAGTAACAAAAAATCTCCGATCCATAAGATGCTACAGGCCATAACTTTGGACTTGGAGCTACTTGGCCTTTTAATGGATTATGACGGAAACTTGTGTATATAAATTTATACTTGTTTTCTTAAAGAGAAAGAAAAAAGAAATGAACAAGAAGAGGGAAATTGGAGTGAGAAGGCTAAGCAAAAAAGGATTTTTTTGTCACGTAAGATTAAAACAGTTTGAACCTGTTGTAGAAGAAAACCTATTTGCATAAGTTTTATCGCACCGATAATTTGGTGGGAGTGTTTAAATAGCGACATTTTTCTTTCGAACATGATTCCTTGCATGAAAGCGCAGCTGATATTCTTAGATGCAGAGTGATCAATAATCCATACACCGCACCGTTTAAAATAGTCCCCCTATCGGATTCCAAGCGTGCAAGATTAACCAGTTGAAACACACAACCACCCCAGTAAATATAGATCTAAATTAAATTTGCCCTAACGACCCCTCTTTTCACACCTTGTAAGTTAAAAATGGCATTCTGACCACTTTATTGCTCCTGTGCAAGTTTGCGTGAAATATTTGTGGTAAACATTGAAGCACGCACTTCACTACGGTACGTTTCGTGTATGCGTGCAATATAAATGCAAACTTTTCGTGATATTCAGCCCACGAAATACTGCCCGAGATTTACGTTCCGATAACGGATGAATTTTCGCGAATCAAACGAAATATTACCAAATATTTACTGGTTACCTTAAAATCACTGTTACCGTATTTACATACTCTTTTAGTAATCCGACATATTAATTATTTATATTGGAAGCTCATTGTTTTCACCCAAACAAAATGAGTAGCGTTTGACAGATTGGGGGACTCAGTACAAGTGACCCCGTTGTCTCGACTTGAGGCTTACGGAAAATGTCCTAAACGTCTGATATGAAATGCTTTATGATTGAAAATTCACTTGTAAGGTGATGGGTAATACACAAGGGAGAAGCCCTGAAGGTAAGAGAAGCGTTAGATTTATTTTTTAGGTCGAGAGAAGGGCGCAAATACTTGAAATTCAAGTGTGACAATGTAGTTGTGAAGGGCATTTTGCATGACAATATATGGTTTATGCGACAGAACTTATACAAAATACACCTCGGGCAAATTTTTATAATAATTCCTAGACCGTAAGTGAATTTTACTTGGATAATTTTGACACTAAAGCATTCTCTTTACGTATTCTCTTTTGCTTAGGACATTTTTTTTATCGTTTAACATCTCAGTTGGATCAATGAAGATGTAAGATTTCGTAACGGCCTTTTCTTGTGAAGTTGTAGTTCATGCGGCGTCAGGGATTCTCTGCACATATCGCTCAGTTTTATCTAAGCCACAAAGTTAAGCAGTCACAAGTCATAAAACACTTTCCGTTTGACTTCTAGCGAGATAAATCCGTTTGTACACAACGTGTTAGCTTTTCTTGAAAGGGCAAATCCACTCGCGCGAAGTGTTTGTTTGAACAACATAAGCTCAAATCGATGCTCTCGTTTAGCAAGATGATTTCAGCAAATTCGCTACATTGCTTAGGTTATTTCACTATTGAATATTCTATTTACACAATTCCTCGTTTTTTAGCTCCCAGATATGTTTAACAATGATTATTATTTGCTTCGGAAACCTGAATTTCGGCCGTCTGTGGCTCCCTAGCATCGCATTGGCTTTTATAGTCATGAAAGATCTCGCCTTTCACAACCTTCGAGAATTAGAATGCACTTAATAACGTCAATATTTTGCTTTCATTCACTTCTCCTTTCGATACATTTACCAATGAATAAGGTTTTCGTAAATTCTCAATCAATTACAGTTACATTTCCCGCAAGTTTTCCAATATAATGTTCCATGGCCCGTTTAAGCTAGGTAATGAAGCTTACATCAAATGTTCGTATCGTTTCGCATTAGCATAAATAAAGCGCTCCCCAATATTACTTCCTTGCGTTTTTCGCGCAAATGTGTAATTTAAGCATTTCTTTTTTTCCACTGAATGCTTTTCAAAACAGCGGTGAACTCAAATTTTGCATACTTTTAATGAAATATTGTTCAAGTTTATCATGAAGCTTCAAAACATGCAGCAGCAAGGGTGGCCATATTTTGTTCCTTGCATTTGTTGGTACAAATCCGATTGAGCATTCTTGTCGTAAAAGTTTGCATACTGTGAATTTCTCGACACCTCACTGTACATACCATTTTGTGAACGATAAATTTGATATGAGTGTCCGGACATTTTGATTATTGTGATGATTTCCTGCAATTAGACGTCTGAAAATGTAATCGAATTATTTTTTTGTAAATTTTCGCAGGTTTTCCGAAGACAATCCGTGAAATTAGATACCTTGTTATTTGTAGTGACGGTTGGTTTTCGTCAAATTTATTACCTATTTATCACTAGATCGTCTTACTTGAAAGGCATTTCTCCTAAAAATACAGGAGACGTAGAATAATATTGTTGCAAGTCTTTGCTACCATTTTGAATTTTTTGTAGTTTCTTACAGCACGCTGACTACGAAGATAAAAAGTGTTTAAGTGTTTATGTTTTTGTGTTTTCGATATAAGCTTAAATACTCTGGTGCTAGAGTTTGGAGAAACATATGTTCACATTGGACGTTCCACGTTTTTTAAAAAACTATACTAAACGAAGATAAGTGATTTATCCAATGATACAACTGTATATTTTATCATATGTACAGTATACTTTTATATTTTGGTTTTAGTATGCTGATAGATCGATAAGGGCGAAATGCATACCTGATATTCGCCAGCTCACGATTTGAGACATTTAGTCTCTGAAAATAACTAATAATTTATTATCGTTGCACCGTCAAGGAAAAAAAGCAAGCAAATTCTACTTAACAAGTGTCATTAATTAAGAAATTCAAACTTCATAAACATTTTGGCCTAACATGATAATGTTTCATTAAAAGATCAGTCACAAAAACTAAAAAATATTATGTCTACAAGTAGAAATGTTTCTTTTACTTTTAGCACAGAGTAAAAACATTTTTTGAATTGATTTATCTTAGTTTTTACATTCGTCAAGCACATGTAGAGAGGAGTTTCATCAAAAGCTTACACATGTAGTTACTGATCCTTAGCTAGCTCGTGAAGTGAATCTTGTGCCAATATAGCAACCATGGGAAATTTATATTGTTCCATCTTTATAATTTAAAAATATCTCTGTGGCTTGGTCTCAAGCAATGATAATAATATGTCTGAAGCAATGATAATAATATGATAATAATAGTTTTTTATTTAAAAACAATTAGTTCTCCATGGGAGGTTATACTTGTTAGCCATAATCTTATTAGCACCTGCAGAGCTGCTCCAGAGTTTTAATCTTGTCATTTCAAATAGTATGCATCAGAGAATTTAAAAAATCCCAAGTTATTGTTACAGGTATGTAAAAAAACCTTTTCAATAAAACATTGCAGCAAACCACTGCGTTAATTCATGTGAAGTATTCCACATGTATACAAAATTCAATTTATTTTAATTCAAACCTACATGTATATGTTGCAGTAATTTTTTTTATTTTGGTTAATTTTTGTTTTTCCTTTGTTTAAAATTGATTAGCATACATTGCCATACCCAAGAACAATAGAAAAATAAAAATTAACTTGCAAAAAAAATTCAGCAGTTCTTTCACGGATGATAGATTTTTGAATGCTTTCTCTGACTGAAGACAAACTTCAGACTAAAGTACCATATGTGGTTTTTCATCCTTTTGGCGGACAGTATTCGGTAAAAGATCCTTCACGTTATTGCCATCCTTTTTCATTTGCACCCTCCTGTCTAGCACAAGTCAATACTACATGCAACGCAAACACAGCAAGCATGGTAAAATAAATGAAACACAATTTCTGGCAGTCATTTGACTTGTAATGTCTGAGGTTGCTAGGTCGTTACGCTAGGTGGATGCAACTTTAAGTAAGCATGACTGATCATAAATGCAGTGTCAGTGTTTCATCAATTTTCTACATGGTATTTCAGTATTTGCCAGTTTTTCTTATGGTTTTGTGGTATTTGGTACCTCACAATGTCCACCTCTTCTTAATTTTATTAACTTGCTTGTTGTCCAACTTGCCATGCCATCTATCTTTGCCATTTCTCCTCCCACTTTCTTTATGTTATCCTTAATTGCCTTCTCCTTTTCACTCATTCTGTACATGAAGTCTTATTAGATTAACAAATCCATAGTAAATATAGTAAATCTCTCTTTTTTTAGAAAAAGACAAAAGAAGAAAGGGAAAATCTCCAAAAGGCAATGCCATTAAGCAATTCTCACCTGTACCAGGGCGCAGTGGGACATCACATCTTAACGGATCTGTTAACAGCAGTAACCACAGGGAAAGTTCTATCCATTTGCCTTTAAAAGAGTATGAAGTTCCAGATTTCTTAAAAGATACTCAGCAACAGAAGCATCAAGAGAGTTCTTCTCCTATCGTAACACGCAATCTAAAAGATCTAGATTTTTCACCAAGCAATGGCCAGGGTTTGATGATTCCCAGGGAGGAGCTAGCAGTTCCAGAATTTCTAAGAAACAGCGAGGACAGGCAGAGGAACGAGAGGTTGCGTCATGGAGGAAATTCTGATGGAGGTGATCAAGAAATTGCTAGAGGAGGTTATAGAGGGGAGAGACAACGAGCATCTCAGCCTTCAGGGGCTCAACATATAAGATCAAAGACTAATGGTATAAGAGATTACAGCAAAGTAAATGGTGAGCAAAGACCCCATGATTATTTAAGGGATCGAAAACATGACCAGGAAGTTCGAGGAGCTGATTTTCAAAAGAAGCGGAACAGAGCTTCATATGATTTGACAGAGAATGTAGCTCAGCTTGGGCTAGAAAAGCCTGGAATGTCCTCCAAAACTAGTTCTGATACAGACAGTGATCTCAAAGTGCAACATAGAATTGCATTTTCAGATACAGGAGAGGAAGAGGAGTGCTATGACGAATTTTCTCTAAAAAGAAAATATAAAAAAGGACCTTCCAACAAGAGTAAAAGTAAAGGAAAAAATGTTGAATTAAACATGGATGTAAATAAGAGTGTTGGACCTTCTGTTCGACCTCAATTACAACCCGGTGGTAGGAGGAAGTCCAATAACTGGCCAGCAGACAGTGATAGTGTACAGAGCACTTCCTCACAATCATTTTCTGAACCTATTTCAACAATGTCTTCTGACAAAGACAAGTTCAGCGTTTCTGTCAGAGATCACGGTAATTTGGCTTTGAAGGGTATCACAAGTAATGGGATTCTTTCATCTGCTGGTAAACTGCACTTGCATGGAATTACTAATGGCCATATTGAGGATGATGTGGATTCACCACCTTCCACACAGAGGAGTGGAAATTTAAACACTAGTCTTGGCTATAATGAAAGCTCACCAGAAGAGGATGTCCACAGAGTAAAGCGAAAAGATTCACTGCAAGCTCATTTGCGTAGTAGAATTACAAAGTTGGAGAGGGCAAGACAACCTGTATTTAGGTCAAGATATGATAGTGACTCCACTACTGTGAGTGATCATAGTGCCTTTGAGGAAGTCCTTCCTCATTATCCACGACGAAAGTCTGCTCCTGGACTGAATTCCTTGAATGACTTACCAGAGGATATTTTGATTCTTATTTTATCATACCTGTCTACAAAAGACCTTTGTCAGGCATCAGGGGTTTGTCGAAAATGGCAGGCACTCTGCTGGGATCCGGTGCTTTGGTCGCATATCAACATAACCAATTACCAAGACAGTGACATCAATAAAGTTCTACGGAATCTCTTGGCAAAGCTAGCAATGGACACCCAAGGTTACTGCATGACTGTCCACACTATTAAATTAAGTGGCTGTGAACTTTTATCAGACAAAGGTCTGGGTTTCATTGCACGATTCTGTATAGATCTTGAGGACCTGGACGTCTCAGGCTGTTGTTGTATAACCAGCAAGGGGCTTCATGATATACTTCTGAATTGTCAGACTCTAACCCATCTTGACACCAGTGGTTGTACCTGCATCAACAGTATATCAGCACCAGTAGCAAATGGATTTGGGCATCACGGCTCATTTCTACGGTTACGACACTTGGACATGAGTGACTGTGTTGCCTTTGATGACTTAGGGCTGAGAGTTGTGGGTCTCAGCTGTAATTTGCTTGAGAGCCTCTATCTCCGCAGATGCAATCGTGTAACTGACATTGGCGTTAAGCATGTTGCACAGCACTGTAGTCACCTTAAAGAACTCAGTGTTAGTGACTGTTACAAAGTGAGGGATTTTAGTTTAAAGGAAATAGCCAAGAATTGTGGAGGCTTGAAGTACCTCAGTGTAGCAAAATGCCCAGTAAGTGACACTGGGATGAAGTTTATTGGAAAACACTGTGTTAAATTAAAGTACTTAAACATCAGAGGATGTGAAGCTGTGACAGATGTCGGTATCACTCATATAGTTCAGAACTGCTTTAAACTGAGGTCCCTTGATGCAGGGAAGTGTGACATTACTGACAATGGATTACATATCATTGGTATCCATTGTCCTCAGTTGAAGAAACTCAGTATACGAGGATGCGAGCGTGTGACAGACACAGGAGTCAAGACTGTTGCTGCCCAGTGCTGTAGCATCCAGTACTTGAACTTACAGGAATGCAGCCTCAGTTATGAAACTTTTATGTATATAAGAGAGCACTGTAAAAACTGTGTTATAGAGCATACATGCCCAGCTTTCTTCTAGCTTCTAGGTCTGTTAAAATACTGCCTATAATTGTGCTACTGACAGTAAGGGATGTGGTAGAGGAAGCGACTTCCATGTTACTATCTTGAAGAGTCTCATTACGTAAGTTTAACGTATACCAATGACACTCGTAATATAGGAGTACAAGCATAATTTAACTCTTGAAAGATTATGACTTGAAAAGTAATGGAAAGTAACCTAGTTGTTTTTATCTTTTAGTCCTTTCCCCTTCACATTTTTTAAAAACGAAAGTTTTATGTTCATCAAGTGTATTCTATGCATAGTGTTGTGATGTTGATTCCTTAACAGGATCTTACAAAGTCAGTAAAGGTTGGATTAACTTACTAGACAGAAAGTACAGCTCTATTTAAATATACCTGTAAAATTATAGTATTACTAGTTGTTGTTTTGTTCCATTAAACCAGTTTTGTTTGTTATTGACCACTGCAGTTTAAGACACATCAAGGCTAGTCTTTATCTGAAGGAAAACGTTCTTATCAGTCCTGCAAATAGTATTTACCACTTTTTAGAAAGGACGTGATGGACCAGGTCACTGTTCCAGATGGACAACCTAGAAAAGTTGTTGAACATACTCTTACAGTGTCTTGACTTTTAATTTCTTTAATCACTTCAGTTTGCAAATCTTCATCTACAAGAGTAGTAGTCTTCAGTATCTGATCTGTCTGTTCATCATGTCAGACCACAGGTGTAATTTCATGGACCAATAATATTTTAGTTGGTCATCTGCTGATGACTGTCATTATTATTTGTTTTAGCCCTGTGCATAGAAAATTTCTATATATTAGCAGTGGTGATAAATTAAGCTGAAAATAGTATAAACAAATTGGCAATTTGTACAGTATAAGCAGACATGTTATTTGTGTTATTATGAATGCTTTAATTCAGAAGAAGACTGGCAAAGTTTAGTTATTTATGGTGTAGAGCGACTCAAACTTTCCACTTCTTCAGTTCAGCAGTGGAAAGAGACCTAAACTGGAGTGAATACATTTTGCATTAAATTTTAGGTTTGCTTTTGTTATAAAAATTAATGGAGTACATAATATTTTGTACAGTGCATTATACCTGAAGTAATTATGCAGTTTGTAGTCTTTCGTGTATAAATATTATTTTGGTATAAATTACTGTAAATACGGACATTTACAGAAGAGAGAGAGAAATATGGAAGTTCTATTCAGTAAAATCTGCTAATACTGTTGTGTTATTTTTGATAAAGAAATATAATTCTTTTTTATGGCAATCATTGACAAGTAACATTATTAGTGGAATAGGGTACAATACTCGTCACATTTGTTGAAACAATTGTCAAGTTGTGCCCTCCTCAATATTGACTCGTGTATCTACTCATTTGTAGAACAATATACGCGAATCTCAACATTGGGGAAGCAGCAGACAACTACACTTGAGGAAAAATTAAATAAGTTGGTTGAGAAGGCGTGACATTAAAAATCCGCAGTTTCAGTTTAGTGTTTCAACGAAATTTGACAAGTATTGTAGCTATCTTTCTTGCTAACCTTCAACCAAAAGGTTACCTTTTTTCTTCCTTCCTTCAACCTACAAATATTACAGATTGTATAATTTATATTATATCATAATATATTTACATGCCTCCATTTTCATGACCTCTGCTTCATTAATTACAGTTAGAGGAAGGTAATGATGATCATTAGTGAGATTTAATGGATTAATTATTGTAATATTACAATACCAGGTTTTGTAGACTTTTTATGTAGTCACCCCTATGGCATTATCATTGTTGAAAAAAAAAGAGAATTGTTGTTGGCTAATCTCTGTTGTAATATTCATCTTATAGTGATCTTATTGGAAAAAACTTAAAGACGTAAAAGGTTACTGGGGAAGGGGTTCTTTCCTGCATGGCTTAATAACCAGCTCAATGCATTTTAATCAAATCATTTAAATGTCAACCGCAAAAGATAAAAAAGGAAATAGCTACCCCCTACCTTAAGTGTCTGTGAGCAAGCCTCTCAGAGAGCTTTGTTACACACTACCAACACTAATGTAGGGTTTTAAGGGTTGCATGTGGTATTGTTTTGTTGAAATAAGGGTTTAAAGTAAAACCCTACATTATTCATGAATTAAGGCTAGGAGACAAAGGAAATTTAGAATCAACCAAGGTTAAAAAAATTTAACTTTGACCTGTTATTACATAGCCATTAAATTGAAACCACTATGTTGGAATTTAGAGTGTAGGAGAATGTCTTTGCTGTAATGTAATGGATTTTTATGATGGAAATAATGAGCCAACAATATCTGAGATGGTCAGGGCTGGGAACAGTAACAGTCAAAAGTGGTAGGGAAGGCTACTACTTCTAACCTCTTTTCTCTTTTCTCCATCCCAATGCTGTACAAAACTATAAAAGTGTTTGTTATATCCCAACATTGAATAGGGTAAACAGGGGCTGTGATATTTAGCAAAAGGGAAAACCATTTTGAAAATGAACTGCATTAAATGATGCAATGATTCTGTTGGGTTGCAACAACTTTCCCAACTTTTTAATTCTGTGAGGAGATTTTATTTGTAGTCCTGAATGTTATATGCCTTAGAAAGGTGTCCATCTTAGACATCTTAACACCACCCTACATTAGGGTGAAGGGAGAAATTCTGAGAACAAGAGCCAACACATGTGTTGCCCTTGCGTGCTCTGTAAACTAACCGAATCAACTAACTAATGCTTTCCACGCAGGCTATCTTATTACAGTCACTGAAGAAAGTCAAAGAATGTGATTGAATAACAGCAGGGACCAACTCTAGGCCGATGTCAGGGAGCAACAGGGAGGAGGGGGGGGGGGGGGGGTCAAGACACTCTAAATGCATCCATGAGACTAGAAACGTTAAAGAAATTCCTGGATCCGCCCCTGGGAAGGTGTCCCCCCCCCTAAAAAAAAAAACACAAATGGTCAACCTTCTTATTTTGTGTAGCCAATAAATAAACTTTATTTTTGGGGTCATACTCGCAAATAGCGATTTTCTTTGGCCTTGGGAGTTCTTTAGATCCCTCTGTTGTTATTTTTCATGAAAATAATGTCCTCCAGTTTGTTATAAGGGGGCGGGCGTGGAATAGAAGGGCCAAGACCGGTCGTTGAAATATTGTTAGAGCTAAGCTAAGCTAACAAGCTAAGTGGAGTTAAAATGTCGCAGATTACCTTTTAGGGGATCCATTCTCGTCTGGTAAAATGGCCAAATTATGATATTTCTGAAGAGAATATTGTTGTGTGTACCAGAACTCCTTATGAGTTTCTGTGTGAACGAAGCTGAAGAGCTGAGATGTTCATCGCAACGAGATTACACTCGCACTGCATGGTGGGATTTCCCGCGCTTGCATGAAAAACGGAATTCATTAGGGAACCCGGGAAAAGGGTATCGAAAACAGCTGAAATTTATAGTGATGATCTCGGGTTATTTTTTAGTTTTGTCTCCGAATATTTCCCCTTCGTCGACATCAACGTTTTCTTTTGAACATTAGCTTTCACCAGAAGAGTTTTAACCACGATCGCTGCGGTAGAAACCTGAAATTATGTCTTCGAACAGAAGAGCTTCGTTTCCAGTGAATGTGCTTCGGCGGAGCCCTCGACGAAGAACGAAGACTCCATCTGTTAATGAACTCCCGAAGAAATGTAGTGAGTATATGAGAAGTTTATTTTTATTGCGGTTGTATGTTGTAGTTTCATCTAATGTAGTAAATCTCATGTTCTGATTGCTTGCGGTCGACGCAAACTATAGGGACGCTGCGTTGTGAAGTTCTATTGTTGTGCCGTCTTCTCTTCTTCTTTGTTGGGATCAATTAGGGTTAACGAAACCGTTGTTGAGTGGAGGCATTTTGTCTTATACTTCGACGATGATGGCTTTAAGTTACCTTGAAATTGATTTTTATTACATTGAAGACGTCTATGGTCTCAACGACACTGCTACGACTTGCTAAAATAGGTTCATGTGGCTTTGAATCACTGTTTGAATGTCTATAATAAAGCTGGTTACACTGTCAGTTTTCCAAATAAAAATTCCTTTCTATTACAATGATCTATGAACTAAGTCGTTTGTAGAGTGGTACAGCCTCTTTGATCTGACCTTGCATGGTTAGTAGTAGCAAAATAAGACACAAAATTTAGGACAGGTTTTTAGACATCAGTAAACATTCCAGCCTCCATCATTTTGAACTTCTTATTACAAGGAAAAAACAAGAAATTTCAAAGAATTCCAGCAAAAGTCATTTGAACCAATAAGAACTAGACTAAAACATTAAAAGATTAAAATAATAGCTTCTCAGTGAATCAAAAACTGCATTCCTATGAGTGTAATTTCACAAATTGTTTACACTGTCTGCTGTCTTATTGTGAAAAAAATAGAATTTATTAGTATTTACCAGAGTATGACTATTTACCAAATCAGCGAATAGCAATTTTTGTGCATTTTGATTGGCTCCCGTTACTCGGAATATCCTTGCCTATTCACTGTTTTGTGTCCAGTGCCAAGATGGCGTCTCATTTCAAGACATATTTGGAAGACAAAATTTGAGCGATAAATGAAGCAGTCGTACAAATAAATACCAAGAAGCGACGAACTCTGGCTTGTCTGTGTTTACTGGTAGGTAGAAAATTATTTTCAGGCTGAATTTGCAAAAAAATCGTAAAAATGCACTTGATAAAATCCCCGAAATGTTTGTAAATTGTAAACAAAGTTTCTATTACGTGATGTTTTTAGGTGACAAAAAAGTTTGTTTTTTGGTTTTTATCCAACTGATTCAGTAAATACGAAAACAACTATCCCCCTCAGGGTTGGTGAACAGCGCTATATACAGTGGAACCTCGCCTTACGACGACCCCGTTTATAAGACCACCTCGTTATTACGGCCATATTCTTTCAAACCAAACGTAAAAACCATTGAGTCATTTTATTATTTTGAAGACCCCGTTAATGCGACCACCTCGTTATTACGACCAGGATTTTATGGCCCAACGGTGGTCGCATTAACAGGGTTCCACTGTATATACCTTGATGCTTCGCGTCTTGGTATAAATTATATCCACCACTATTCACCTCCCCTTCGGGGGATAGTTGTATATTATTTTCTTACTAATGTGTATAGCTAGAAATTCATGTACAGAATTTTATTTTGTTGCATATGATTAGCCTAACCACATGAAGCCAGTTATTGTGGGCCCATATCAGTCCCTTCCCCCATAAAAGTTAGAGCACACTTTTAAGGTCTATGTCCCCTACCCTTTTCAATACAGTGTTGTAGGTTCTGATACCCCTTGGAAAGGAAAAGAAAGGGAGAGGGAAACAAGGCTAACAGCTTAGCACTGGTTATGATTTACAGTGTTCACTCCATGCTGCAATTTTGCATCATTGACACAGTAAATTACAGTATATCCTGATACAGAATGAAATTATAGTTGTGTCATACCGTCAATAGAAACTAAAGAAAACAAGTTTATGAGTCACACAGTAGTGGGCATTTGGCAGTAAATAACGTAAAAACATGTGATTTCCAGTACTTTTTGTGTCAGGGATTCCATGCAATTCCGAAAAAGACTGAAGGCTGCACGTTTTGCATGCATTGCATTGGCCATCAATGTTTTTCTTAGTTCATTTGTTCTTCTTTGTAAGAAGGAGTGAAGAAGAATGATAAGAGGCAGGAGAGAACATTTGGATGATGTCAGTTTCCAAAGTTTTTTTAGATGTAAGAGCGTAGTTAGACCTGGACAAGTCTTAATATGACCCAATTTAAATTAGCATAAGGGACAGTACATAATGACTCACTTTCACAAATTTCTAAATTGAACTCTGGATTGATTGGTTTTGTCAAGAGACCTCAGCTACTAAAGTTGCACCATAATACTGGATCTCTTGTTTTCTCTTTTTAAGAAATAAGTCCTAGAGGGAAACGAAAACTCGAGTTTCAGCACGAGAAGCCACTGAAAGGACGAACATATTACTTGGATCTTCCAGGCTACAGGAAACTCAACAGTTTACAAACAAGAGTCAAGGAGTTAGGAGGGGTAAGATATGAGGACGTCTCTTTCCTTTACACCTACAGACAACGTCAGTCTCTATAACTTCATGTGTTCCCTACCTCTATACAGCCGGGCTTACACAATGTGTGGTTCCAAAAATTATCCATACCTCCCCCACGGAAGGGATTTTTCCCTAGACCCTACCTTACCTCTCTGGAAATTCCAGTCAAGCTTCGTACATTAGGAGTTTCCACTCCCTTCTGTGGGGGGAGTATGGATATTAATATTTTTCTGGAACTACACAATCTTGAAAAGACCCTGAATTCCAGAGGAAGTTCTTGAAGAGTCCTTGATAAAGATCTTAATTTCTGGTGCAAACCCTGTCTACAATACAGACACTTCTGTAATGTGACAGTTAGGCTGGTCCCTTTGCTGGTGATTTCATTACAAAAAGCTATAAGTGGGTCCTGGCACTTATCTTGTGAAAAATCATTTCTCAGTCCAAAAAAGAAATCAATTATTTTTGTTGGAGTATTTACATTGAATTGCCACTGTTTGTTTGTTTAGAATTTACTTTTGGACCTCTGTGAAAGGCAGACAATAAATTTTTGCTCTCTTGACGTGAGATAAGTTTTCTAACAGACAAAAATCACACCAACGGAGTACTCTTCAAACATCTCCAAATTGATCAGTCAATTCTTACCCTGAATTGCCACTTTGGAGATTTTCATGCGTCAGAGACACTGAATGTGTTATGACAGTCATGTGTTTTGGCCAGGGAGCAATATTTTCTATCAGTTTAAGAACGGCTGACTACCTGGCCTTACATGGTAAATACCTAAAAAAAAACATTGCCTTTTATAACACGAAAATATAAAATTAACATAACATTTTTAACTGTATTCATAACATAAATCCTAAGGCAAGACCAAGTATGGAGGAAAACAAGTCACATGTGGCATCCATGTTTTTTGCGCAAAGAAAAAATATCTACACATCTATTTCTGGGGCTTCTTCCTCAAATTTCAAAATTTTTAGGGCTTGTAAGGACCAACAAGAACCAAGTTTGCTGTTTGTGCCTCAATGCTACAACCATTTGGTTTGCAAAAATACTTGCAACACTGTACGGTACATGGGCTTAACTGACCTGCCCATGATCTTGTGCTTGTGATCACCCTTCTTCCCTTGTCAAAGTTGCGAGTAATACAAGACCTTTCTCAAACCATAGAGGAACAACTCTGAATGAAGGGGAGGGAGGGAGGGTGTGAGTCTTATCTCTCATTATGCGATTTGTGGTTAAAAAGGCCTTTTATTCGACAGAGGGTCTTATCATTTTTGCAACTGGTTTTAGCAGGATGCAATATTTGCATTGTCTGGTCATAAAGTCCAGCTGTATCCATGTTTAGCCATACATTATCAGAGATGTAGCAAAGGAGAAGCTGAGCAGGCTTTCTTTTTTGTCAAGGTGGCTTTTTTTCTAAGTTGCATGTTTAAAATTACCCCACGTCTTTGTTTCCCAGAGCAGTTTGAGCTGGTGGTAAGCTCTTTTGTAGCAGGTGAAATTAGCTGGCAGCTCATCCCTGCATTATAAGGCAATTCATCACAAAGTTGATGAAAGTCCATAGAAAGAAGAGCTCTTAGCTATTACATGTAATAGTGTAAGTCATGTATCTTGTAAGATTGAGTTTTAATGAGATATCTGTTTTCCTTAAAAGGTGGTAGAGGAGTTCCTGAGTAAGGACATCAGTTGCGTTGTTACAAACAGAAAAGATGTGGAAACAGGCTGCTCACCTCGAAGTAATTCCACACCCAGCCCCATCCTGTCAATTCCAAGTCCATTCCCAGGAAATACCAAAAGGTAAAAACCTTTTAATTGAATATATTATAAATACACTAAATGGTTCTTGGGAGTGGTAACAGAGATGTTCTGTTTAACTCTAGCCAGCAATATGTCCCCTTTCTGTCTACATGTATATATATATACTGTTACAGGTTGATTCTCAATTTCTAATGTCTCCTAGTCCTAGAAGAAAAAATGCACTTTATTTGAGTGTCAAGCATTTAGCACAAAAGTACTAATAAGGGACACTATATAGGTCTCCTACTGGAGATGAGACTGCATTTTACGTGGTTATCCGAGCCACGCGAAGGTCTACCCGCTTGCAGTGCAAAGGGAGTGAGCATTGGTCTAGCCCTGGTAATCGAACCTGTGACCCACCCACTCTATACTCAAGTGCTCTTCCAACTGAGCTAAGCCTGTCCTAGTTAGAATCAACCTAGGTTAAAAAATTTTATCCTGAAACCAAACTGGACCTGTAACATATAAATCCCAGGGAAAGAAGGCATTCCTATTGCTTTCAAATTGGGACTAGGGAGTTTGGAGAGCACTCAAGAAGCTAGAGTTGCTCTTGGACATGCCTAGAGCACTGTGCCGTATTTGGGCCTAAATGGCCTGTCTATGATATTGTGCTTGTGATCCCCTTCCTCTTCTTGTCAAACTTTCTAGTAATACAAGACCTATTCTCAAACCCTGGAGGAACAACTCTAAATGGAGTGGTACCCTTCTTGAGTCCACGGTTGTCAAAAGGTTTTGAAGTAGACGACTGAGTTGTCAAAGTAAGCGGCCAGTCCAGAGATATTTTATTTAAAAAACACCATCCATAAACAAATGCCAAGTAGATTAGCTGGCCGATACAAACCAAGCAGGTGGCTATTTTTGCAAGCAGCTGGCTACTTTTGACAACCCTGAGTACCCTCCGAACTTCCTGCGTGCATCCATAACTCTACATATGCAGGCTAAGCATGAACCAATTATTAAATTTCTCTCTCTCTTTTTAAAAAGATTAACTCTGAAGTTTCGATGGAAATTGAAAATCTTAGACTTAGACTGCCCTAAATTGATTGCCAGGTTCTACAGGTTTTGGTGCCCTCACTCCGAATGTTCTGTGTCAATGAATTCATAATTAGGGGTAAAACAGAGTGATGATTTATGTTAATCTGGTTTACCAATAAATAATAATGATTATAATGATCATTCGAACTTCATCAGCAATGATATTTCTCTGCGTTCACTTTTATTCTAGCTCATCAGCAAAGGGTTTTGCAGTACCATCTCCTCTAAGTGCAGACTCTGCCAGCGCTGAACAGCCAGGACCACACCCTCCTAAACACAATATACGTGGCAAGGCCCTTGCAGCACAGGCAGCACTTACATGCAAGCATGGTACTAGCAATGTCATTGCCAATGCAAGAAATTGGGGTGTGGAAATTGTATCTCTTGAAGAGATGCTGGAAACCTTAGAGCAGTTTGGAAGCATTGTGAAAAAGCCCTCATCTAGCAAACCACTCGTAACCAGACGAGTGCCAAAGCAAAGTGTTAAACCTAAGGTGCGAAAGTTGCGTGCTCCTTTCATCAAAGTTGAGGATCATAGCCGTTGCTACAAGCCACTGGTCCATGAGTTGAAGGAATGGCCCAAGATTTATTTTGATAGTCCTCTGGGAAGCTGTCCATTTGACCCTCCAAAGGTTGATGTGGAAAATGATCATGAAGGACGAGACAAAACCAAGAGGTAAAGAACTTAAATGACATGTTGCATCAATGGAACACCAAGTGCTGTTGGATTCAATGCCAATGCTCCCCCATATAAGGGCTGAAAATCAGTATTTAACAAATTAATAGACAACAATTTTCCATGTTATTTTCTCTTGCCCTTTAAGCACAATTAGTATCCATTGCAAACAAAATAATTTTCCAGACTGACTCCCTTTAGGGAATTAACCAGGGTTGTCAGAAAGTTTTGAAGTAGACGGCTGAGTTGTTAAAATAAGCGGCCAGTCCAGGGATATTCTATTTAAAGAACGCCATCCATAAAGAAATACCGACCAGAGTAGCTGGCTGATACTGACCAAGTAGGCGGCGATTTTTGCAGTAATTTCTGTGGCAGCAATTATGGCTGTTGTTTAATGATGCATATTTGTTTTAGCCTTTATTGTGCTTTAAAATAGAAGGACTATATACTGTGATACAAATATTTTGGAGTCTGTCTTCAGATTAACTGTCTGGTTACATAAATTTAAAGGCCCAAGCATTTTGAATTTCAAACTCGCTTTTTTAAACTGGGACTTAATGGTTCTGGACTGGGACTCAAGATTTTTCACAAGAAAAGTCCCAGGACTCAGCATAACTATTGGTGACAAAATCACTGCACCTGAGGGTTTATTCTTAGGCTTAATCTTAAAGCCAGTGTTTATGGCATAATAAACAGAGCAAGGAAGAATAATTATAATGTACTGCTCAACTGCTTTTCTTTAAATGGTGACCTTTAACCACAGATTAGTGCATTATTAGTCAATAAGGACTGTCAGCCTGTCTGGTTGTAAAAACCTGTTTCACGGGGCATTACTAGTTGTAACTAACAGAGCTGTTTTTCAGTCACTTAACCCATTCAATTGCTTTGTTCTGACCATTCAAATCCAAACACATTATGATTTGTGCGTATAATGTCACAGGAATCAAGTCAAAGAAGATAAACACAAGAAGAAAGGATTTTGTGAATGCTGTTGTGTTCATTATGAGGATCTAGACTTGGTGAGAAATGTGACAATTTTTTTTAATTAAAAAAATTGCGAATTGATACATGCATTCAGGCCTAAAACTGCTTTTTCGTAGTCTTAGCTCAACACTCAACTTAGTAAGATTGTCTTTTTATGAAGTGTGACAAGCATCTGTTGTTGTTTCCATGTAGCACCTACAAAGTGATCGGCACCAGTCCTTTGCAAGAGATCCATCAAACTATCGTAGTTTAGATGAGTTGATCAAAAAAGGCCCAAGCTTGCAGGACTTCCTGGAGAAAATGTTACTAAAACATGAACAGAAGCAGAAAGAACAACAAGCAAAAAAGACGAGGTGAATACTGTAAAAATATATAGTATCTATCTAGCTGGAATTTTTTCTTTAAATATAACGCCAAATAGACCTTTTTGGTGAAGTAGTCTCTTTTTTCGTTCAAAAACTATCTCCAACTTAGCCATTAATAAAATTAAAAGAGCAATCTTTATTTTCTCTTCTCCCCTTTTCTTTCTCTTCGCTCTTTTTATTTTTCCCTTTCTTTTCCTTCGTTAGTGTGATTTTTGGGCCTTTTGACCCTTTTCCACTCAAATGGCCGTCAATTTCTCCAGTTCACAAAAATCCGGCTGCATATACATGTTTAAGACGAGTAACATGCAAGTGAAGTAATATCCCTGTAAGAGCATGATGAACCCTTAATGATTCTGAGAGTAATCACTGACTTTCTGAATCAGAAGGAAAGAAACGAAAGGATTCTTTACGATTAAAACTGCATTACGATTCTCTCACAAAATCTTTAAAACAACTACTCACTGTTTTTTTTTTATACATACATGTACTATTTGTGTTTTAGGCATACTTTTACCGCTTTTGTAAAAAATATCTCCTTTCTCCTTTCAGAAATGAATTGACAACTGCAGAAAAATCCGTGGTTGAAAACGAAAATAAAACCCCAACGAAACATAACACGCCAGACATCTCACCGGATAGCCAAACGCCTGCCGACCACACCCCAGAAAAAAACAACGAGTGCTATACACCCACCAACCCCTCCCCACGTAATACAAATAGATGTCAAACATTTACTAACCACTCCTCCCCGGAGAAAAAGTCAAGTGATGATAATACGCCAGCTAGAGTGTTGAGATCAGGGAGCGCGAAATCTGACACCTCGATTGCCGAAAAGCGAAGCTCACGGAGCAGCCCAAGAACCACAAATGCTTTGAAGGAAAAGAAAAACGAGGAACTCTGTACTACAGAACAAAAGTTTGTAAAAACGAAAGGGCTTAATTTGGACAAGTCAGGTAATAAATCACCCAAAAAACGAGCGCGTCCTGCTAAAACGCCTTCGACGTTATCTAGCCCCGTTGCGGGACGTTCCAACAGCGATAAGCCTGCTTCTGGTGTTCAGGAAGAGCAAGACAGCCATGTGCCTGCAAAGACAACGCTCAAAAAGAAGTCACCAAAGCGAGAAAATCAAGCAGACGCTGCGGAAGCATGCTTGAAAACTCAAAGACGTCAATCAGATTCTTCTGGTGAAAGCAGCAGCAAAGAAAATCAAGATCCTGATGCTCCGGTTTATTATTCAGTAGAGACGGCCGATTATGAAGAACACATGGGACGATCGATGCTTCGATCTAAGACGATTCTTGACGACCACCAACTGCACCTCAACGAAGATTACGTCGAACACGAGAGTCGTGTCGAAGCTAAAACTGTTGAGGAAGGAGAGTTAAATCAAGATGTGGAAATGGCTTGTTCTAAAAAATCAAGTCTTAGATCCTCGACAAAGTTGAGTCCTGCTCACGAATTAACAAATGTAAGCTTACCAGCAACAGACGAAGAAATCACTAATGCGGAAGCGCAAAAACAAAGCCCTGAAATACCGAGCGGTTGTTCTGCTGAAAAAATGAGTCCCGCTCGAGAGTTAAGGAACCTTAAATCGCCAACAGAGATGGAAGAAGGGAACTCTTTGGAGTTGGAAAAGGGAAGCCCTAGACGAAGGAGTCTTAGATCTGCTTTGAAAGGCAGCCCCGCTGGAAAATTGAAGAGTTCTGAATCACTAAAAGAGAAGGAAAAACATCAGAGCCCCATCAAAGATGACTGTGGACAAGAACGTGAAAAGTCAAGAACCGAGACTCTTAGTTCTTTTTCAAAAATGAGTCCTGCCAAAGATTTAAAGATCAATGAATCGCCCACTAGGGAGGAAGAGAGTGCTGAGGTTGTGGAAAAGGGAATCCTCAGAAGATCAAGCCTTAGATCTGATACAAAGTTTAGACCTTTTGATGGATTAAAAAGTCCTAAGTCGCCCAAATCAGTAGAAGAGACCAGTGCAGTGGAAGAAAACTTACAAAGAACCACTCGATCACGAACTCAATTTTCATCGAAGACAAGTAGCCAGTCCTTAGGTGATAGCACTATCCTGAGTACAACGAAAGCAAGTAAAATGTCCTTGAATGATAGCACAGTAGAAAACACCTTTTCTTCGACGCAGATGACTGATGGCTCAAATTTTGCAGAAATCACAGAAAGTAGTGTTTCTTCTCAAGTTGCGGAGGTTTCCACAGACAAAGAAAAGCCAGCGTTTAACGCGGATAAAAGGCAGACGAATCCCCGCATTCAAGAAAACGTGAGTGCGAGGGATACATGTCCCTTAAGAGGAGGCAAGACAGTAGCATACAAAAGCCAGTCAGACAGCCAAAGTCCCCAATTTCGTTCCCGTGGCCCCGAAGTTGTCACTCATGTTAAGGTGCAGTTGCAAGACTGTCGCCGAATGTGCGTTGGTCGCAACAGACCTGTACTGGAAAGACAATCCGATGAATCAGAAACTGAGAGCATTCAGTGGTCGAGTGAGGAGAACTATTCGCAAACTAAAGACATGCCCAATAATGGCACGTCTTCGGGCGAAGAGGGGGAAGAGATCTCTAGTACACCTACCCTAGACCCTTGCCCTTCATCTCCAAGTTCGGAGAAGTCAGGATACTCCGATGAAAGGGGCGGATACAGTTTGCGAAAACGTGCTGAACGACAACAAGAAGAGAAAACAGGCGTCACCAGAAGGACACGATCAAACTACAAAATTTCCAGTGAGGAGTTACAAAAGGCTGGCACTGTTGCTCGTGAACGCAGGAAAACTGTTCCTTTTCCTTATACAAGCGTCAGGACGAAGAGTCCAAAGCAAAGATGTAATTCTCTCCGAACCCTTGGGAATAGCACACCAGAAAAGAAAAAGGTCAAAAAGAGTAAAGCCATGAAAAGCCCACTAAATGAAAGTCCTCAAAGAAAGGTCCCAAGAAAAGAGCCCTCGTCTGAATCCGAATCCAACGTCTCCTCTGAGAGCCCTCGTAGCGGGCCCATTCGTGAAGCAAGAGACAGGCTGACACCTTTGGCTGTTTGTAACTTGAGTACAGCGAGGTTTGACAGGGAAAATACAGAAGCTCTTTCACTGTTATCAGAAACGACCGCTTCATTTGGAAATCTTTCGACAGTCGCTATTTGCGGGACACCCCGTCACTCGAATCCCGCGGACTTAAAACGTGTGGGTCATTGCCCGAAAACTGGTGAAACGTTGCTGTCAGAAACGGAACTCTTGAAGCAAGAGGGGTCTCAATCAGCTACTTTTTTGGATAAAGATCGCCCTATGGAGCCTAAATTTTCTCGCTTGTTTGATTCAGATGACGAGCCCGAAGACTTCTACGGTTTCCATGTACCACAGTTTGACAGGTCGTTTTCGTCAGAAGGAGATCTAAGTTATAAAATAAATTCTATAGTGGAAAGCATGAGTCAGGTAGACGAAGGTCAAGGTACTATAGATGATGTTGAAAATGTCACCATACAAAAGGATGACACTGAAACTGAAATTAGCGAAAATGAACAAGAAAACGGTGCCAAAACCATTGACGAAAGGGAGATCATCAGGCAAGAAAGAATTTACGAGAAAGTTGCCGAACCAAGAACCTCAAAAGTCTATGAAAGGAAGGTGACACGAAAAAGAAAATCAGTCAGTCCTATTGAAAGTGTCATTGCTGATTTAGAGAGGGTTCAGTCTTATTCCAGATGCGAAGGACAGAGAGTCGGTGGTTTTTCTGCGGATGATTCTTCCTTTGTGGAAGATGTTGATGAAGATGACGACGTGTTCAGTGCAGTGTCTGACAGCAGTGAAGGAGAAGAGGATGAAGTGTCATCACCGCTCAGCATCACTTCCTGGAGAAAGAAACGGAAGTCTGAAGACCTCCAACCGGAAATTGACAGGCCAGCGAAAAGAAGAAGGCCTCAAGAGCGATGGAGTGAGCTGTCTCTGGCTGAGTCATCCGTCAGACGTTCCATGTCTGAAACTCCCGTACAATCTAAACCAGGAGTAGGACAGATACGGAAGAAAATTGGTAATAAGCAGCCGTCAGGTTTAAAGTCAAAACTTGATGAAATGCTGGGGAAAGGGAACAAAAAACGAGTTAAATCTCTGTCCTCAATTAGTGAGTTCTACGATATTGACGAGCCAGTTTTCCAAACGCTTGAAGAACGCGTTAAACTTCGACGACTCAGGAAGATCTCTCGTAAAGCGCGAGAAGGTTCCTCGTCATCTGAGCAAAATCAGAACATCGACACGCCAAGAAAATCAGAAGCGAAGACCAAACCTTCTACGCCTAAACAAGATACATCACAAAAGGAGGTCATGCGATTACAAACGGCGTCGCCTAGAACGGACAGTTCGTCCAAGGCAAAGAGTGTTGCCCCTCTTCGATCATCTTCGAGGCTTAACCGAGCAAAAAGTTCTTCTGGTGTGAGCGAGTCACCGCTTACTGCTCTTTCTGGGAAACCGCGAAGATCTACGTGGATTGATGACTTAAGCGCGTTTGCATCGCCGCCCTTGGAACTTCCAGGCGTTCGTAGAAAACGCTTTCGATGCTCTACGCCTGCTTCGGCAGATCATCCTAAACATTCTCTGAGGCTGCGAGTAAGAGACAAAGTGGAATCACGGAACGCAAAGCAAAAAGATCCGTTTGCCTTTGACGAGTAGTGGAATACTCATAACTAAAGCAAGGAGCGTGTCATATGAGAACCACAGCTCAAGATTGTTTATAGATACTCATACTGTTACGTGCTTTTGACGTTGTAAATGACCTATGAATTATCACAGGCTGCACACTCATAAAAACAAAAACAGGGATAGGTACCTTCTCCGTTATGCTGACCACAATACATCCCTGGGTAAGAGCAAGAGACAGTTAAGACCATTTCAAGGTTGCATACCATTAAAAAATCCATGAACGCACGTTCATCGAGTACAGCGTATAACGCCAGTGACAGAAGCCCATTTACCTTTTCGTGGCTGATATAATACCAGACACTGACATAGTACGTAATATAAAGAGAGCTTTTTTATGAGCTAGAATGGATCTTTCGCTTAGTAAAGTTCAAACTATTATGTCTTCTGTTTTGGAGAAGGTCGGAAATTTGAGTTAAAAAACACATTACATACAATGCCCACGGAGTCAGGGATAGTGGGATTTTGTGTCATTTGCAATTCAGTGTTCTCACCAGGATTTTGCCTTGGGGAGTCCCAGGGCCCCCTCTTCTGAGAAATAGGGGCCCTGTAAGAACATTAGGGGGACAAAGTTAAGAAGAACCTGAGCCCGCACTCCAAATTGTCTGTTACATGAAGTACCTACCTGATCCAATATGGCGGAAGAGGTGTTTACGATTCGGAGGAGGAGTTTACGATGTAGTGGGATGTGCGTGGGACCAATGAAAGTAAAGGCAACAAAATTAAAGACTTTGACTCATTTGATATCATGTTTTTTATTTATTCAAACAAACAGAATGCTTTAGTGTTAGGTTGACCATTAAAACTACTTAAGTCCGTTTGACTCGTAGCTTGCCCCTGCGCCCTAACGGGCGCATCTTCTTGGTTTTAATGCGCCATTTCAGTTTTTCTTGCGGGAATCCCGCAAGGCCGCGGCCTGGTGAGAACACTGTGCATGTATGTCCCAATTTTGTGCCGAGATTTGAAGAAGCTAGAACGTTTGCAACAATGTATGCAGGACTTTAACTTTGTAAATTTACTGACAAATTCCCTAAGATCAAGGTTGAAATGTGTGCTGACGTTGGAAAATGCTTACAAACGTTCGGCGCCAAGGTTTCTGAAATAGTTTTGGTGGACAATACAGGCAACGGTTGACAGTAGTTACCACTGACCGGCAATCAGTAACGTATGTCCACCCTAATGGGCCAAAAATCGCTGCCCATAAGGCTTGTACTGATTACGTCTGTTCCTTCATGTTCCTGAGAAAAAGTTAAAGAAATAAAAAATGTGGTAAGATGTACCGTAACATAGAGCGCAAGTTTTTACCTTTTTAACGTTTAACATTTTTAGTAGATATAGCATATGCTGCTATCTTTACACTGTAATTTCAGCTAATATTTAGATTTAGAGTTTTTTAGAGTATTTTAGAGCGTGGGGTATTTTAAGCTTTTTGCCCGTTCAATTTCACATTGCATTCAACGACTTTTCGATTTTGACATTTTTGAACGTTTGATGTGTTGTGTGAACAATTGTACATATCTATGAGAAGAATTTTGAAGTGTTGATTTTCATAATCGAGGCAGTTAATAAAGTCACAGAAATCTACGTACAGTTGAAGATCCTTTGATTTCCACTCGTGTTAAATTAATGTAGAGCAGTTTCATTGGTCAAGAAAATTGCTTGAGCCAGTTAAAATAGGCGCACCCAATACTTTTCACACAGCTTGCCTTTAGCTCCTCCAAACAAAAGCATGAATAGTAAGTGATTCCTGGATCAAGTGTTATTTGCAGTGCAATAGCTTGCTTCAAATAGATAAAACGGAAAGACGAATAGTAAGGAAGAAAGTGTCTCCCTGAACGATTCCACGTCGAATGCAGACTTCTCCTAAGGTTTTTCAATTCACAGAGAGATGCTTCTTCTTTTGGGAAGCCGGAGACAATTTCAGGAAATGAAAATATGACTCGAGGATGACGGAGTCCGTAAGATTACAGGATACTGGAGTAGGACAAGTCCTGGTTTCAGCCTTCTTAGGGGGTGTGGACGTACCCGCCCCCCGGACAAACGGACCACGACACCAAGGGTATATGACACTGTTTAGCCTTGGGTGGCATCTCATCTAGGACAAGGTACCGAAAACTCACTTTGTGATTGTATTAAATGTTAATACTGACATTATAAACGGTATGACTAGAACTAAAGATGATAGTCTCTTATCAGTTACTTCTACAGGGGCCATGACAAAGAGAAAGCCAAGGAAGCCGGAGCAAATTTCAGCAGATCAAGTAAAGGGGATGGCACCTTATGCCTGGCATATATTAACTGTTGCCCTGAAGGATGTCAATGGGAAAGCACTGGCAGACGATAGTGATCCAGATTCGCCTGGTGGCTTGAGAGCAGGTATCTATTTAATAACCTGCGTTGTGTTAGGTTTAACAGCTGCGTTATTGTTAATAATAATTGTAATTTAAGCCTGAAAAGAACGCTTCCTACCTTTAAGTTCAATATATATTTTCTTATTTACTTATTTTACAAGAATAAAGGAAAAGCAACAGGGTATGAAATTTCACGTCGATAATTATTGGTTTTTTTTAGATCGCGAAAGTAAAGTCCCGCTAAAAATTTGTGACAATAAGATATATTCGTCCGCCTAATAAGTGCTTTTTGTAATAATAACGAAAATGTTAGCTGCTCAGGTCTTTGAACAGAACGTTTCTATAAATTATTTGTTGTCCACGGTTCTCATAAATGATTAATGCAACGTTCGCAGCACCTTTTCGACATCGCGCGACAAGCCATCGATTGTTTCTGGTATTATCCAATAATATGCCTTCATGTTTTGAAATAATAGAAACTGGCTCACTGAGTAAGATTGAATTTACACATTTTATATTAATTACGAGAACATAGATGAAAGGTTTCGTTTATTTGCTAACGTTTTGGAAGAGGATGAAGATATTTCTTACTTTTAAAAAGAATCTCGTGAGTCTCTTCTAACGTGATATAAAAGTCTTTCAGGTAAGCATCGATATTATATTGCATGAAATGTGCTTTGTCATGAAACTAACACTTTTTATAAATCGTTAACATTCAAATATGACAAAGACGTCTGTAAAAGAGACGGCGTCACAGGAAAGTACAACTCAAGGATTTTAATCAATAAAACTTAGAAATACTGGAAAGCTAGAGTGGGCACTGTTCCCACAAAGATGTGCTTCTAAGACTTATTCAGGACCAATGGATTTGAAGGGTCCTTAATATTTATGAACAAATTTGAATCTTCTGACGTTGATAAGGGTACAGTTAAATCTTCCAAGCAAGTGGCGCACGGAAATAACTATTTCTTTGGTTTACACCGAGCTCCTGTGTTCGACTATGAGAAGACCCAATAAACTATTTTTCTTCCCAAAGCAAAAAAAAATTAGTTTCTCAAAATGAATTTGTAAATTGCTGTATAAGAAAGAAATTAAGAAAGATAATTTTAATAGGAAGTGTAGCTAAAATACATTCATAAACGCTTTCCAGTAGCGCGCTAACAATTAAGAAACCGATTTTGTTTCGAAAACAGCTGCCAGTTTACAAGTGATTGAGTTTTTCAGGTTTTCTGTCGTCTGTTCGTCGTCTCTTCAAATTTGTTTTACAACAGACGACGATTCCTTTTTAGAATTTAAAGTAATTGTTTTGGCCTTAAAAAATATTTATAAGGTTTGTTCGCCGTCAGTAACGCTCAAATTAAGTAATTTATGGTCAAATGTCGCCTTCTGCCGGGACACCTCGCCATGAAGGACGCCTCCGATAATACGGGCATCAGTTAAATCCTTGACAAAATTAAAAGACGTTCGACTAATACAAACTTCAATTGAAAAAAAAAAAATCAGTAACGCTCAAATTAAGTAATTTGTGGTCAAATGTCGCCTTGTGCTGGGACACCTCGCCATGAAGGACGCCTCCGATAATTCGGGCATCAGTTAAATCCTTGACAAAATTAAAAGACGTTCGACTAATACAAACTTCAATTGAAAAAAAAAAATCAGTAACGCTCAAATTAAGTAATTTGTGGTCAAATGTCGCCTTGTGCTGGGACACCTCGCCATGAAGGACGCCTCTGATAATACGGGCATCAGTTAAATCCTTGACAAAATTAAAAGACGTTTGACTAATACAAACTTCCGTTGTTATAGCCGAGGCTATTTCTGAGTCGTCCGAAACCTTTTTTCGGTCCGGAAGCACAATAAGTTTAATATCCAGACTCTCGTTATGACAGACACGGTGCGGCACCTTTCAAAATGAGACACAGCTGAAAAATACATTATCCGTGTTTGGTTAGCATATTTGTTTCTTTGGCTGGATTTACGATTGATTTCAGTGTTGCCCATCAATTGAAACCGTTGACAATGTAAATAACTGTTACTCCTCTAGTGTGATCGTTTTCTTACGAAATTCATCTGTTTCCCTCCTGTTTTGTTCCTGGTTGCCACGGTTTCGGTCAGGTCTTTGGATATAGTTTATAGAATATAGCAAACGTCGCATTCAAACTCGCAGTTAAAGTGCTAAATAATTCCTAGGGATGGATAGAGCCAGATATGAAACTGCATTTTACTTGTTTTTATGCAGACACAATGAACGCTTTAGAACAGGTGAAGAAAAAACTTGGTCAGGAGCGTTTCTTGTTGCCGTAAACTCTCTTTTTTAAGGGGACAGGGCGAAAAGCTTTTTTCTGGCGGCTTCGGCCTTTTGCCAGCGGACACCAAATTTTCCCGCCGCACTCGAGTTTAAGAATTTATATTAAGATAATCGACTGTCAAGGGAGCTAAAGGTATCGCCTATTTTATCGATGTATTGATAGAAAGTGTCCGGACTTTTTTTCGCAGCTAAAATCAATAAGTGTTATGTGATTGAGTGTAACAGAAGCCTACGGTGAAAAATAAAAAAAAGCAATTGTCGTCGTTCACGTAGCAAAATGATAACGGGTGAAAAGCTCTTGCTTCTTTTCAACCTGGAAACTACCATGTGTGAAGTGATTCTCGATTGTGTAACGACAGCGTTGTACAATGTAGCTTCTTTGTGACATAAAATTAAAGAAGGAGAATTCAAACACCAGAAAGCTCAGAAAAATGTGAGAATCGAACTTCACTTCTAGTTCGGACGCTCTAACCACTGAGCTACTGGAACTCTAATGGCGAGCAGGGTCAGCATTTAAATACAATGACAAATTTGTTACTTACTCAATGTGATAAAAGTGCATGAAAACACCTTTCCCAGAACTTATTGAATGGAGTGCTTGTGGCTAAGTAGCGGTTTTTCTTTGTTCATGAACTTTCAAAGTTCGAAAAATCGAGTTTAAATATTGGAAAGGAAGCAGAATTAATTCGAAATATCAGAAGTTTCCAAAAATCGAATATTCGCAAAATCTGGATTCCACTGTTTACTGTAAGCTTTTTATGTTTCTGTTCTTATATATTCTTAGTTACTGTAAACGCTTTGTGAATTTCAAATGCGCAAACAGAACCTTTTGATCATTACAGTGAAACCTGTATTAAGCGGACACCCTCTGTTAAGCGGACAGTAGCCGAAGTCCCAAAATTTGTTTCCCTTATTTACTTTAAATGAAACCTTTATTAAGCGGACACCTCTATTAAGCGGACGCGGACGCCTAAAAAGTACCTGAAATGGTCATTTCTATTGTTGCCAACCTGTATTAAACGGACACTTGTAATTAAATTCCATCACCTAACATTCCAGACACCGGAAATGTGACAGATTGCCTCGAATTGCCACCCACAAATTTTTCGATTTTTACATTTAAAAACTTGACTTGACGAACTTATTTGGTTAGTTTCACCGTACTGTATTGTTTTCTATTTCGTTTCGTTTGTATAAAGCTTTTTTCACTTATCTGATTTCTTCAAATTTGAGTTGCAATCTATGTTTATGGTACTATGATCAATTGGTTCACTTTGATAAAGAATGCAAATTAATGCAAACGTATACCGTCAGAGTCTCTGGGAGTATTATGTATTTCTACTGTTCATTTGAATGGCATTTGACACCTCATATGACGTTAACTATCGAAACCTGTATTAGGCGGACACCAATCAAAAGGCAGAACGGAGGCGACCGTTTCGAACTGGTCTGGTAAGACATTGTCCCCAGGGGCTCTTCTCGCCGTTCTGTAATTTTCTTCGTGCTATATTTTTCCGCCCGTTTAGAGTTTCCCTCGCCCCCACTATCTGCCCCTGGGTCTCCGAGGATGCCCATAACCCAGAGCGAGTAACTCCCGTGAGTCCACTTCAAGGCGTTTGAACAGCTTTTTTTACGATATAGGAAGGTGCTGTATTAGCCTAAATGAGTTCACACTTTTCATCCAACATTCCTTGTGTTCTCGGAAGTGATATGCCATGTCGCAACATCCTGAGCAGCTGTCGCAAATGTTGGACCCGCGTAGGCGCAATTGTATGTTTAAATAGTTAAAAGAAATAATCAGCCCAAAATTGCTTTTTGTCTAAACTTTGCCATGCAACTTCTTGGACGGTGTGGACCTCATCCGCCATTACTCAACGTCATCCAACTTTGTTGGATCCAAGAATGTTGGATGATTTATGATCTGTTAAAATTGGTCTTAAACACTTCTCTTGGCAGTTAATAACTCCAAATAAATAAACAAGTAATTCAAATTGAACAACATGATTAAGAATCTCAACTAGCAGAAGGCGAACCAGCTGGCTATTTACAAGCACGGCCAAGGATTTGAACACCTGACTACCGAGTTCAAATCCTTGGCAAGTGGCCAGAGCGGGACATAAACTCGGGACTTCCTGATTGCTATTCCAGAGCTCTAAAGACTCGTCCACGCTACCTCCTGTTAGCGTGTTTGAAGAAGCCCTATTAGGTAGTTTACGTAAGGAAACTTGCACGAGGGAGTTCTATACAGTGATTACTGCTTGATTATGTACCACGTTTACTCTCCTTCAGTAGGGAGCTTAGCAACGACGACGGCAACGGCAACAAAAACGTCACCCAAAGAGTGAATTCGCACAGGTTCAAACTTCATCGCTCTTATTCCAAAACTTATTTTATCAAATGTTGGCGCTTTTTTCAGGAGTTGAATTCACAAGGACCGTATCTTAAAATCGTTGTCTTGCGTTAACGTCGTCACGTCGTAGTCTTGCAGTGACGGCAAAGAAATGTACATAATAGCGTGATGCACGTGCAAAGTTGTTGTTTTGCCGTTCTCGCTCGCTGGCGCCGTCGTTGTTGCTTAAGCTCCCCAACATACAACGAGACAAGCCATCTTGGATTGACAAAAATTACGCATGCGCTACCGGTTCCAGTCCACTGGAAGACCACTATCGTACGGAAAAGAGTGATTGTTCTTGGTTTAAGACATGTTACGCGGAATTAAATTCTCCCCCAGTAGAGCAACCACAGTGAACTCGCCAACTGACTCTTTCCTGTATAGTATGTTCTGTTGGCATTATGTAAACGAATGCAGGGACACGAGAGGGAACCGGGGTGAAATCGCGCCGGAACAAAAGTCGCCCACGTATTATGTAAACACCGCTAAGACAGTGGGGTAGCGTAACCAAGTGCTCGTTTCGTGACCAATCAACCAAGCGTGCGCCTTGTTACGTGCAACACTTCCCGCAACGAAAGTCACGCATGAAAGGACAACCGGAAGTTGTAGCCAGAGTCGTTTCTCATTCCGTATCATAAACTGTTTGATTGCATTTCGGTCAGTGCGGTAAAATACGTATAAACAGAGATTGAAAAGGTTCGCAAAGTGTTATCAATGGATTTACTGGAATTTAAAAGAACTAAGTTTCCCTGGTCTAACCGCAGTGAGGCAGGTGAATTACACGCTTAGAGTTAGCTACGGCAAAGGTAGGTTGGTACTTTTAAAAAAACCCTGGAATCTTCACTAGTTTCTGATGTAGCGGAAAAATCACTCAGGGTTCCTGAATTTTAAATGCGAGGCAAACAAAGCTATTGTAGTAAAAAACTGTGTTTACATGAATCAGGTGCACAATATTACATCTGTCTCAAAATCTTAGATCTTTGATCGTATCGGAGTACAAGAATACACGCGAATGAAAATCAGACTTGATGAATATCTCCAACATGTCTTTATGGAGTACTCTTATATCTGGTCTTTTTCGTTTCTAGAGGTTTTGGTTCGTTTTTAACCTAAGCAGGACGAATTTACAATCTTCAGTCCACGACGGTTTACGCGTGAGCAGTTAACAGTTGCTATGTAAAACGCTGAACAACACAGCGTAACAAAGAAGAAGAGTCGGTCACCAAACTCTGAAAATCTGTTATTGCAGATATGAGTTTTCCTTACGTATGATTATACAACAGTAAAAGAAATATAGTAAGGTATTGTTTCCTGCAGATAACTTGAAAGCAGAGTTAAACTTACAAAACAAAACTGTGAAGAAAGATAAAGAAGAATGTTGGCTGATGGCCGCAGAGAAAGCGACACTAGGCGAACAAGTGTGACAAAAGTTTTTAAAAGGCGGAAAAAGTGGTTCTATTTTTCAGAAATAAGGTTCACTGTCAGCTGCAATAAGAGTATCAACATGAAAACAGTGAAATTGAAACCATAAAGAATCCAAACGCTCCTTCACGTGTTTATTATTATTATCATTGCTAGTTTTTGTTCAGCAAAAGTACTCTTCAACGTTTACCCTGACTTGGTGATTAACGGTCTCGGTATTTGCTGACCAAAACTTTGCCTTCAAAACAGGCAGGTTTTATTTTAATACTCTATTAGTTTTAGGGTGTCTTTCCTAAACTTCAGTCAGACTCCCGCTGACTTGAACATGTTTCTTATAGTTATTCGCGTTCGACCGCTGCGCCCTATCGCACTGATCAAATGCAATATATGCACACCCCGTTTGCTTAAATACTTGTCTTAAACGGCAGTGAATTCTTGTTTGATTTTAATGAGTTTAATTCTTAAAAGAATTAAACTCGTCGTCTCTAAGCAAAGAGTTCAAAGTACTTTGAGATGTAGAGGTTTGTAGCATACCCTTTTATTTCACGAAATCCTGGAAGTTCTTTCTTTCTTCAGCTGTTTCTTCCTTGTTTGATCAAGAAGAAACTATTTTTGATGACGTGAAGTCGCGCCTTTCTTTGGAATCGTGTCCTGTGATCGCCCGACTGGTTTGCATTTAGTACATCAGCCATCTGCCCGTTTGTGCAGTTTGTTTCAAAGCAGGGTTAAAACTGCTCAAATCATTGCAATGAAGTCCTTATGCTGGACCACAATAAGTAGTTAAAAGCAATTTTGGTATAAAACGAGAAGAAATCTGAACAAACACTTCCTCATGGTCAGTAAAATTAATACCCGGAGGCTACAAAAGGCTTGCGCACGATGTAAGCATTTTCGCTATTTCCGATATTTAGCCGTATAATTTGAATAAATAAACGGCGTCAAACTAATTTTACGCTATGATATTACAAAAAAGATGCGTAAACAGCTTACTAAACGGGGTTTTGACGTACCAAAATATTATTGCCTTGTTTGGGGGGGGGGGGGGGGGCGGGGTGAAGGCGGTCAAAAACACTGTACAGCTGAATTATATAAATGTCTCTCTTACGAGCCCTTTACACATATCAACAACAACAAGTTTATTCAGTATTACCATTTTGTACAGGTGTTACCGATTAAAATAACAATAATAAACAGCTAAGTTTAAGGAAATACAGGTATGATGGAATAGTAGAATTAACTATGTTTCTTTCGTCTTTCAAATGCTTGAAAGATGAAATTAGCAGCTAGCCTGCTGATATGTGAATCAGTATTGTTAAAAAGAAAACAGACTTTATCATGGATATTGTAGTGTGTAAATAATGTATTTCGGTCGTTGATTTTAATAAAAAGAGTCTTTCTCAAATCATTGTTTTGATCACAGTGAAATAATATGTGCAGTTCATTTTCAACCGAATTTTGGCTGCAATGATCACAGATTCTAAGGTCTTCAGGAGTTTTGGGGATTGTAAATCTTCCAGTTTCTATTTTTAAATTATGATTTCCTATCTTAAATTTGGAAGCTACACGCCTATGTTCAGGATTCCGGATATGATTGATGAATTCAGAGTGATTTGTTTCATTTTTAAAGATGGAGTAGAATTTTAGTTTTTTATTTGTTCTGATCAAATCCAGGGGACGATTTTACGTGCGAAACTTAATGCGATTTTCTAATCTTTAAAACAGCGGTTATCGTAGGGCGCATGCGATGGAAACACTCGCCCTGACAATATTTTGGTAAATCTTGTGCTAAAAATGTGCCATAAATGGCATCAAGCTTGGCACAGATTCGAAACAATAAAGATTTCTGACGTGAAATCGCCGAACTGGCATACCCTCGCTATTTAAAAACGTGTCAAGTGTCGCACGGCGAATATTATGTGTGATATACGGTAAACGCTGTTACAGAAAAACTGTTCTTCATACTTGGTAAATGCGACGGCTATACCCGTACGGAATGCACCCTTTTGAAGCACCGTATGATAACCTGCTGTGTGTAGAATGGAACGTCGTCTGTGGACATGAACAGGCCTTGTAGGGCTAGGCTTGCACTAGACTTTTCCGGATTCATAGATGTTCCAGATTTATTGCATTTAGGGTATTCGCAGGCGTTTGCCCACATCAGTTGACCCAAAATCCTTCTATCAGGTTTAAAGTATAATTAGATTCCAGCTTATAAATTTCCTGCGCGCCGTGACCATATCGGGACGTTTTCGTTCGGTTTCCACGCATCTTCGTGTAAACGGCAGAACTAATCCGGAGCCAATACTTTCCGGATTCGTCAGGTGTCCGGATCAATCTCCTTTATTTGAAACCCAGCCTTGAGAAACTTCGGCTGACTTTTACCGTATGCTCACAGCCATTCCCCTGATCAAAAGAGTTATTTGTAGTTTGGAATCGCTGTTTCACCCTGTAAGTACTGTGGAGTCCCCCTGCCCCCCGTCCTCTCTATGGACACCCACTAAATACGGACACCCGTATATAACGTGCAATTTCGTTTGTCCCGACGGAAAGCTGATATATTGTCTCTAAAATTAACCAGCTTTATACGGATAACAAACACTTTTCTGTGTTCCGAAACACAAACTTCCATATATCGTCAACCCCGCTCTGCGGGCACTGGTTACTCCTGCGCACTTTATTTTCCTTGTCACAGTCATGTGCTTATTTAAAATAATGACAGATTTCAATGAGTTAATACGATTATATCACTAATAAAAACGCAGTAAAATAGCGTGAATTGTTGGAAGCCCGTCTTTCTTACCGTCTTTGACCCTTTTACTGCCAGAATCCCCTTAAGTTAAGATGTTTTTCAAACTTGGCACAAATGTCAGCCATACATAGGACATTTAAAAACTGCAATACATGTAAAAAGATGGGGTCACTGTGCTTGTTCCCTTCGCCCTGTGTGCCTGTAATTCTGTGTGTGTTTTTCCTAATTGCGCGCGAAGTGTTCGAAACCTAAACAACCGTCAAAAAGTCTTATTTTATAGCAAAAACTATGAATCTTACTAAAACCTGAGGCACAATTGTTTGTCTGGGCTGTATTTTTTCAGTTAAGAGACCTCAAATTTACTAGATCTTGAAAAAACTAGAGAAATGGACAGTTTTGCTCCCCAATGCGGAAATTCGCGTCATTCATATCTAAAAAAATGCAACTTTTACTATCCAGACTTTTTTCTCCCTAATATATATTTTTTGCGTGGCCATAACGAGCAAAAAACACAAATAAAAAATGGGGTCACCGTTGTCGTTTCATAGCAAAACTGGGACAACAAAGGGATAGTTTCGGCTTCAGATGATCATTTTGCGCGAGAGGAATGAGGCGAATTTCAAGACAAAAACCTTTTTAGCCAGGTAGAATTATCAAAATCGCTATTAAAAGCATTTGGACTACAAAAAGGGCCACAAATACCTCTTTTTAAGCGACCGGCTAAAATCAACGTCACCTTTGAAGTCACAATGTTATGCGCATTAGGTGATGTGCCTGTGCAATGATTTTACGCGATAACGAAGTTGTATGTGAAATTTATAAAGATTAAATCGTTTTGGATTTTAATCTTGGCTGTAGTGTTTAGTATTTAAAAGTGTATGATGTCTTTTCTTCTCTTATATAGTTCCTCCTGTTTACGACCAACGTCTTCAGAGAAGCAGTTGATTCCGGCGATCTTTCTGAAATACTTGCTTACCTCATGAGGTCTTCTGACGTCATTACTACCTTAATATTATGTGTAAGTCGTCACTTTTTATGAGTAGTAAAAAGTTTTTGTCAGCCAATATGAAGCAATCAAAATCCCGGTCAACAAGCCTTGGAATCTAAAATCTGTAAACAAATCCTGAGCCTTTAGATCGTAATTAAATCACGAATTCAGTTCCATATTTCATGTGAAATCCATTCAGTAGAATCAGGGGCTCGTGTGGTATGATTCTTTTGCCGTTATCTTACGAACTTAGCTTAAGTTTGAGTGTAGGGATTGTGGATTTTCGGGAGAATTTGTTGTTTTATCATTGTCCTTTAAGTCCCTTTTTTAATTTTTTAACATAGTGATGTTTCTAAAACGTTCGTTTCAGTTGTTGGTTTGCAGTGCTACAAGCGAGGAAGATCTAGACCTGAAGTCGATTTTGAGTCACCTGAAGAAAATGTGTCTAGAAAACCCAGATAACAAAATTAACGACTCAGGTATGTGTTCGTCGTCATTGGACAGCATGAATTACCCAGCAGCCGGTTGATTGATACCCATTCCTGACCCCAGAGTTCGTCATCCCTTACTCGTGACATCACAGTGACAGACGTTTAACCAAGCTGCAGGGAAACGGTCACAGGGAGTCATGAGTGGAGGAGAAGGCCTGTGGATAAGTAGACTAGAGCCAACTGTCAAATACAATAGCCCATTTTTCAGTTACACTTGAAAACGAGGCTGGAGTTTACCTTGTTTCGATACAGTCCTCCTTGCTTCACAATGTTAATCATGTTGTTCTTATGCTAACTAGTATTTTTAAGCAAAATTTACATTAGAAAAGGAAGGTGGTTTGCATCAAAACAAGGTCAACCTCAGTCTCACGTTCACTCAAAGGCTAGAACACCAAGCCCACAAATGTAAAATGGCAAATTCGCCATTTGCTTATCTCCCATAATGCACCTTGTTTGTCCCTCGAAATTTTACATAAGCCTTGTCTTTTATTTCTCTTAAGACCACTGTAATACCCAGGGGAAATCAATAGCATATACTTTAGGTTATGCAAAGTTTGGGGGGCAAACAAGGTGTATTATGGGAGATGTGCAAATGGCGAATTCACCATCTTCGCCAAGACCATAATGCACCCTGTATACCCCCCAAACGTTTGCATAACCATTGTGTTCGATTTCTCTTGGGACTACTGAAATTCTTTGCAAGACCCGGAAAATATTAATTCATTGTCGGTACAAGTATTGGATAACAAGAATGCAAATAGCATTAAAAACTGCATTTGCTCCCTGTTTCGTAAAAAAAATATTTCTTGTTTCTGATGTAGTACTTGCGAAATATAAATAGTCACGGGACTTCTCATATGTGGTAGTTAATTTTTTATCTCAGGTAATTTTTATTTTTCCTTTGTTTCAACTTCATTAGCATACATTACCATACCCAAAAACAAAAGGAAAGCAAAAATTACCTGAGATAAAAAATCGACTGCGACAAATACAACAAAAAGTCTTTCCAAGGCACGTTTTTTCCTACGAAAATAAAGTTTTGCTGTCTCTCATTTATGCTGTTTTTTTTAGATGTCAAGGTCAAGTGTAAGTTAACTTTTGACATCACTTGCTGGAAAGAAACACGGGCAGGTGAAACTTTTATACAACCTTGCCCTTTCCTCTTTTATTCGACAAAAGGTAAGCAGATAACACTCAATAATACTCACCTAAATTAAAATACTGTAAAACGGGAAACAGAAACGTTCAACTTGTTTTACAACATTGCCGCAAAACGAGTTGAATAGTAGTCTGCCGCAAGCGTTTCAGTGAGGTTTCGGGGCAAAGAACGAGGAGCGAGAGTCACATTTGTGGTCCTCGTTCTATTTTTCGCGCGGCCAAAATCAAGATTCCCATTACTCGTCGTTCCTCGGTCATTAGGGAGCTTAAAGGGACCTTGCGAAACTACGACGGCGACCGCAAGGAGAACGTCAAAAAAGCAATAGGTTTAATGAGCAAAACAACAACTCTGCACGTGCATCACGCGTTTTTGTACATTTCTTTGCAGTCACTGCACAACTACGACCTGAAATGACCAAATTTTAAGTTTACTTGAGAACTGGAACGGCAAGGCGATAAATTCTAGCATCTCTGTCTAAACTTGGGCGCGGTTCCCTCTCTTCGGCTCCAACTAAAATTTCCCTCTTTTAAGTAACAGGGCGAATTGGGATAATCGCGAAAAAGTTTAAAAGGATGCGAAGTCTATTTTTCAACGACGTTTTCATGGAAGTCGCCGTTGTCGGATCGTAAGGTCCCTTAAGATACCACGACGGTGACGGCCACGAAAACGTCGCTTAAAAAGTGAATTTGCGTTCTTTCAATCTCTAACGCGATAACTCCAACTCATTTACTTTGTCAGATGCAAGCGAACTCTTTTTGAGCCAAATTCATAAGAACCATATTCAAGGTCAGAAAAAGAAAGAAAACTTAGCCGTGGCTTGTTTACGTCCTCCATGAAACGTGAAATTGGGCATTTTCCCGTCGTAGTGGTGCAGTGACGGCAAAGAAATGTACAAAACAGCGTGATACACGAGCAGAGTTGTTGTTTTGCCTGTTCAACCTTTTGCTTTTTTGACGTTCTCATGTCGTCGCCGTCGTGGCATCTTGAAGTCCCTATTCTTTGCCCCGAAACCACAGGAAAACGCTTGCTACGCAGAGTAGTTGAATAACGATGTTGTGTGTCAGTTTACTAGCCAGGTTCAAACCTGTCTTGCAATAAATCAGGTTGTTGCAGGCTGCGAAAATTTATTTTGGAGAAAGTAGAGGGTAGTGCTACCATTTGCAATAAAAGCCGTACATGTTGCAAACTGTTGTGCAGCAATTGACGTGATTTCCGTGCATGGTGTGACTCCCGCGTAATTTTATCCAATTAGAAGTCAGTATTCACGCAACTTGAAATGCAAGCCGGGTATCGCTATTCAACTCTTTTTGCAGCAATGTTGCAAAACAAGTTGCACGATTTGTTGCCCGTTTTACCGAAGCTTAAAATGGCTGAGAGGATCCAACCGTAATGGCAGTGGCATAATCTCAAATATATCTCCACTTTTTGCCAAGACCTTTTTCTGTTTTATATAAAAAACGAAGCGTTTCTATTCTTTTCAGACAACGTTTCCCGGCGATGCGATGAGCAAGGAAAATGGCAAAGAATTAACATCACGAACTGTCACAGACTGAAACCAAAAGAGGCTGTTGATACAGGGAAAAGGATCCAGTCTAACATAACCATAACAGATAAAAAGGTAAAGGAAGTCTTTAGTGACTTTTGTTGTATGTATAGCATCACTATATTGTATGTGTCTGCACGTTGCACTTAGCCTGCAAGCAAGCTCTCCAGTTCGGGATATCGTGAAAAATAGACGCGCGAGAGGAGACGCGAAAGCGGAAGGCGGGGGCGGGGGGGCTGGGAGAGAAAGGAGAGCTTGCAACGATCACTCATAAATTTTCAATTCCACCCGGGAACCTCGGGACTCCGCAAAGCGTAAAAACTGTCACCGCAAACGTGCCGCAGCTTATTGTGTTCACCATAAATGGTTCCTCTCCTCAGCCACTCTCGCTCGCACGTTCTCGCGCTTCTCGCTTCGCTCGCCCAAGTGGGAGAGCTTTCTCGCAGGATACGTTGCACATCGAATTTTTTATCAGGAAAATTGAATGGTCTACGTTGCACGGTACACTTTGTAAATGGCATCAGATATAATCTGTAGTTCATTAATAGGCCATTTGCGCTAAAAGGTCATGTGACATCATTTTTATAAAAATGAAAGTTTTAAGATTTTGCCTTCGAAAAACGATTAGTGGATCATATCTTAAAGAAAATAACAGTGATTTTGTTTTTCAAACCCGCACCACATTAAAATGAGTAAGTTCGTAGCTGGTCACGTGACCAAAATGTGATTTTTAAATTTATGAATTACCTCTTTCTGAACACAAACTTTGCACTTAAACGTCGAGGAAAATGTTGAAAAGATGACGTGGTAACGTTTACGTCACATCTGAGCGAAACTATCAAACGTTTAACATGATATAAGCAAAAAGTAGTTGTGGCCGCCTTGCTAGAGGGCAAAAGTATGCCCTCCAACATGGCAGCCAAGACAAATCGAACCATTTTGTTGAAAAATCAAAGTGCCATAAAACATCTCCCTTAAATGCCTTTCCTCTCAAATTTCGGGCGTAAGATAATTTTTATGTGCTCTGACAATTTTTGGCATCAGCAAGATTTCAACTTATTTTTTAAAGGAAGCATTGCTTACGTGACCTCTTAGTGCAACTGGCCTATTGTTTGTTGCATCCTCCAGACAGCATAGTCAGCAAATAGCGGTATGTAACATCAGAGATATAGTGTTTGTTGCATGTAGTTACAAGCTACATATTTCACCATGACATTGGCCGTTTTCACACTAGAGACGGATAATTCATCTTCAAAATCAGTCAAATTTGACCGGAAAAACCGATGCATGGATAAAGTCAGGTGGATTGTCTATCCAAATTTAAGACCGTTCCATTTTCAAATTAAAAAGTATTATCTGTCTGACGCGAATTATCAAACAGATAATCTGTCTCTAGTGTGAATACTGCCATTATGTTGCATCAGAAAAATAGCATGTTGCACGTCTTGCATAAGGCATCAGAGATATAGCGCACTTTTTTTTACCTTGCATGCTCAGGTGTTTATTGGAAGTGCTATGTTGTATGTTGCTTGCTGTGTCACTGTGCATATTTAATAACAGGTTTAGACCATTTTAAATGGATGGATCATCGTAAATTAAATCGTTGTCCTGACGACCGCACCCTACAAAAGAACCGAACACACAATGCATCGTATCAAGTGCGCTAACAAAAAAAGGAATATGAGACAAAATTCTCAAAGAAAATATAGAAAAGAAATAAATGTTTAAATCTGGCACGGCATGTCTAAGGTTCAAAGCAATATTGGTTAATTATTTTTCAGGATGATTCTCATGAGGATCGTGTAAAGAAAGTTTTCGTCGCTATCAGCTGGATGGCATTTTTTGTTCTTCTTCCTACTTTCGTAATTATATGCATTGTAATGTAAGTTTCTACCTCTGTCTTGTGCTTAATATGGACCCAATGTAAAAGTGGCTGCTTGATTATTAATCTTTTGTTTAAATTAATATTAGCCTGACTAGCCTCGCTTGAAATAACGTATTCTTTGAATTTTGTGCTGACGAACGAGGATAATCAGGCTAATTTTAATTTAAACAAAAGAATATTAATCAAGCAGCCACTTTTGCATTTGATATTTTTGATTTAGGAGTTATTATCCTTATTTATTATTATTATTATTATTGTTGTTATTATCATCATCATCATCATCATCATCATCATCATCATCATCATCATCATCATCATCATCATCATCATCATCGTGATCATTATCAGAGCAAACGTCGCACTGGGACAAGAACAAAATAAGAACAACATAGGAAATTACCATTTAAAATAATGTATGCCTTTTGTTTGTCTTGTCCCAGTGCGATTTTGCTCTCCAGCACGGCGGTTTTGTTCCACGTGTATGGCTAGCTGCAAAGGGCCTATTACAGAGGGATATAAGACCTTTGTAAGGTTAATAAAAATGTATTGTCTATTTTGAGTCACAAGTTAGTGGGGAAACACGAAATAAATCTGAGTTCTCAATGAGATTCCAAACAATGACCTTAGCTTCTGAGAACTCGGGAAAGACGATCCTGTTACTGAGAGCCAAACAGAGACCGTTAAGCGAGCCGCGCCATATACAAGGGTTAAAAGTGACATGCTGGCGTGATTCCTGCAAACCTCGTGCTGTTAGTCTGGTACAAAGCGTCTTATGTCCTAAACAGACACTATACAGATGATAACAAGTCTTGCTGTTCTTACAGACATTTGCCCGCAACAGGGAAATCTTGGTCACTCAGTGGTGCATTATCAGAATACGTATCTTTTAGTTTAGATTTCATAAGAAGTCTAATTTATGGCTGGATTTATCAGAGATCATTAGTGATAAGTTTGTAACTGGCCAGCTGCCTTCTCTGCCTATCAAAGAGAATCCCAAGGAGAAAAGTTTGTCAGAAACTCACTTAATTTTCGTGTTGTGGATGCGATTTCTTTCACTTGTTTAGTATGCAGTAAGCTGTTTTACACATGGGAAAACTGCATGACAAGAAATACTTTCTTTTTCTCTTTTTTGAATAGGAAAAAGAATGCCCGGTTCACTTTACACAAGAATTTAATCCTCGCTTTTATTCTACGCACCATCACATTATTTATTCATTACTATGGGAACATGGGAGACAAAGGCTACAATAAGGTAATGTTTCCTTGGAATACAGTTGGCCAATTTGACTTGAGATTGTGTCGAATTGCGTGGTGGAACTAATTTGGGAACGAATTTTTAACCAGGTTCCTATGCAACGTTCGTAAAATCGGAAATGGAGCCTAGTTCGCCCAGGTCTAAACTTTTTCAATAGCAAAAGCTATGATAACTTGCTGATTTTTTCATTGTCCTGGTTCTCTTGCGTTGTCGTTGGCTAGAGTGATAACTTTGATTTTAAAACACACCAACCCTATCTTTCTATCACTGGGCGAGGTGATCAGTTTTAGTCGATGATTGTTTTTCCACTCTGTTTTTTTTTTGTTTGTTTTATTTCAGACGGTTTGCAACGTATTCTGGGTATTGAACCGCTACTTTGCAGCTTCAGAAATCACGTGGATCCTAAATGAAGGAATTTTTCTATTGCGCATGCTTGTGTATCCCTTCGACAACGAGTCGTATTTCTTGTACTACTTTGTCTTCGGATGGGGTAGGTTAACCATCAATGATTTTTAGTGATCCTTTTCTTTTCTCCATAACCAGATTGTAGCGTGCGAGTAGGGGTGCATGCGCGTGAGAGAGTACGTAGTTACTTGAAAGAGACTAAACGCCGCACTAACCCTGCACATATGAGCAAAGATATCGACAAATGTATAGGCTTTTGTACATTATGCTGGCATTTTTTCGTGTATTTTAGTGACGCAAAAGAATTGAGCATTATTCGAGCATTTTAGTGGCATTTTCCCCGGAAAATTAATTTTTCCGAGAAAATAAAGTAGAAATTAACTTTTTTCAGGAGTCCATGTCCCACGAGCTCCTACATTTTAAAGAAAATGAAGACTAAAACTCAAAATTCACAAAAAACCTAATACAGCTGGGTTTTTTGTCTGTATTTATGAACTTGTACACGTTGTCGTTGTTACTTGCAACACTTGCACGTTTTTGTAAGTGTAAACTTTGAAAATAATTTTAAAAACCGTTGGTATGATGAGCATTATTTGAGCATTTTAGTGACTTTTTTGGGGGAGACCGAGGATTTAGTGGGAAAATGGAGCATTAAGGTGGAGCATTTTAGTGGGGAAGCAAAAGCATAATGTACAAAGCCTACAAATGTGGCACCCCATCGTCAACAATGCAGCGCTTATTGATCTTTGTTGTTCTTTTGAAATTGCGAATGCTGATATGACTGATTGGAAGGGAACTAAGACCTTTAAAACTGACTTTTAAAACATTCTCATGCAGGTGTTATGAACCGAGTAGTAATAACAACAATAATAAGCGAATTACACAATAGCCTGGGACCTATAGTCTCGGACGCAGCCTTTTTCTGTTTTGTCACGCAACGCTCCTCCTCATATGAGGACAAGCGTTGCGTTGTGTGACGGCTTCGACGGAGACTACGTGGGACCAGGTTTTCTAGATCCCCCCTAAATGGGTCGCTTTACTCTTTTTAATTTATTAATTAACTATTAATGAATGAGGCTGAGTATCTTATGAAGAATTATTGAGATCGAGGAGGGTGTTATCCGTCGAAGCAGATAACACCCTCCGAGATCTCCATAATTCTTCATATGATACGAAAGCCGAATTCAATAATTGTTTTATTATTGATTCAAAATAATTCCAAGTTTAAAAAAATAGCTAAAACAAGCTTACCTCCATCGATGTTAAGTTCATCTTCGATAGCGCACGTTTAGGGTTGTTCAGCTCCGCAAATATTCTCCAAATAGCAGATGTCGCCCTTCGAGTTGTCTTTTTGCTGTTCTTGCCATGTTTTTAGCTATTGTTTCGCCTAGTTCTTACTCTTGAAACGAGTGAAATGTCCGCCATTTTTTTTTCACAACCAAAACAACTCAACCTCGTCCCCAGGTCTTCTCGGTTAACTGTGCATTAACCTGCTTGAAGGCTGCACTTTTGACGTCATCGGTTCATTAATCGCAAAATTCTTCCAAATTTGGTCATCAGTAGCTGGTTATGGTGAATTATGCGTGTTCATTTTAGCCAATCAGAACCGGAGAAATATTTGGAATAAATAATAATTTAACCGTTATTTTTCTTTTTCCCCACTAAGGAGCCTGGTCCCGGGGCATAACTCTCAAATGAGCTTGCACCTACGAGTCAAAAAATTTAATAAGCGCCGCGATGTTTTTTTTTGGAGTAAATGCCGTACGCACTCGGATCTATGCATACAAGCCTTGCGGTCAAGAACAACAGAGTCCTCCTATGACCAGGGCTTAATCACTTCCGTTTAGCGACTAGCCTGCGACAAGCTTTCATTTGGGGGATATCGTGAGAGGTCACGTGTGAAGGGGAAGAAAGAAGAGATTCCAGAGCTTCGTCATTCGCTTGCGTGTTCTCGCGCACGGCTCACGTACTCGAAATGGAGAGCCTGCTCGCAGGTTATTGCGTATTATTTTACTTCCTTTTTCACCAGCTCCTTCCTCAAGACGGACCTTTTGTTCTTTATTTCTGGCCCCCAGTGATTCACATATATGGCGCTAAAAATGTTTCCATCATGAAAACGTTGCGTTAGTGAAAACCTCAAAATAACTCTATGAAGTTAAAATTGTGATTGAAGAGTTTGCGTTTTCGTTAATATTCTCGCAAGTGAAAAAGTAAAAATTTCCAAAACATCATCATTTACTCAAAGAAAAACGGTCAGCTAACCATTATATATTTCTTAACTGTCTAAGAGTCCTTCGTATTTTTTTTAATCTTTGGCAGGTTTTTCCGGCGTGTTGTTGTTCTGTGTCTACCTTCCCTATTTTCAGTTCACAGTTGCAAGAAATAGCGAAAGGTTAGATGACCTACTCACTAATTAAACTCGTTTAATTTTTAAGGGAAACCTTATTTGTTCAGTTTTGCCGTGAATAATATGACCTCTGAAACGACTCCTTCACTGAATATTTGTGTGTACTGCTTGAAAGAGGGATTTTTTAACATTTCAGTCTCAGAGTTTGCAATGCAGGTATTAAAATAACATCTTATGGGTATGGCTAACACCAGGAGGTCCCCCTGGTTGGCATTTCTCTTACTGATTTACTGATTTATTCAAGTATGGAATCGCTGTCTTTCCTTACTTTACGCTAAAAATGCTCGAGAGCAAATAAATAAATAATGAAAAAAAAAACCTCGGAAATGCAAGCATCTTGAAAGTTGGCCAGACGTGGAAGACTAGTTTACCCACATTAATTAATTTTTCAATTTAGCAACCGTGGCCCAGTTGTTCGAAGGCCGATAAGCGCTAACCCAGGGTTAAATTTTAACCCGGGTCTCTCTTTTTTTTTATCAAAAGCATTTTCTCGGACAATTTTCTCTATTCTTTTTAGAGTAGCCAATCATCAAACTGTTAACAAAAAGAATTAAACTGAATTTGCTTTTTTAAGCTTTCATATCTGAATTCAAACTTCGAACTAACCCTGGGTTATCTTAACCCAGCTATGAACAACTCGGCCCTGGCGTATTGTTTGTCGTTTTGTTCTTATAACAATTTAAGTTACTTGTAATTCACGCAAATATGTAAAATAAAGTTTATTTCTTTTTTCAGATGCTGGGTGACTCTTAGTCATAGCTCTCACATGTTAGTGTTGTATATTCCGCTGACCATTATGTTAGTGGTAAGATCATTTTATGCACCTGAATGCATGCATGCATAAACAACTACAGTATGTAATTATCATGCCTGTGAAGCAAACGTTCACTTTTTGTATTCAGTGTGTAATTTTGTGTTTCTTATTTTCGTAGATTAATTTTGGAATTGCGGCATATGTGGTGCAGATGCTCACGAAAAAACTCAAACACTCCCACTCGTCGCACATGAACTTAGTAAAGTAAGTGTAGATGTATTCTTTTGCTTACCTACTCAGTTTCCACCCTGCGCTGTGCCATTAACTTCCGCTTTTGATTACATCAACCTGTAACTTTCTTGGTCTTTTTTAAGAACAGTACAAAGTCCGTATGCTTTCCCGCACTTTGGACCGATTTCATGTTCTTCATCGTCGCAGATAAAAGTTGTCCGCCTGCGCTTTGCACCAGTGCCATGCTTTTTTGAGTGCGCGGCACGAGCCGCGCGCATTTCAGCGGTTGGTTCTAGCTGCATGTCTCCTCATCCCCACCATAGCAAGTGGAAATTGCTGTAGCTTATTGAGGTCTCTAAGAACGGGGAAACAAAATGGTGAAAGTTAATGAAACTAAAACATAGCTCGCGCAGGTATTAAAAGAAATACAGTTTGACCAGGTTGTTTATCATTTTCATAGTACTTCATATTGACCGCATTATAAGTATTTCGGTAACCTTTGGTGTATGAGGATACTCTGGGATGGGAGGTAAAAGTTAACCAAAGTAAAAGATAGCTCGTGTCGCAGGCCCCTTATGTCCAGGACTGGACGGAGGTATTAAAAGAAATACAGTTTGACCAGGTTGTTTGTCATTTTCATAGTGCTTCATATTGACCGAATTATAAGTATTTCGGTAACCTTTGGTGCATGAGGACACTCTGGGATGGCTATTATAAAGATCATGCGGCTCATAAGCCTTCCGGATCCCGGACATATCTGTGGCAGGCGTGAAAAACGGAAAGGGAATGAAATGGAGCGAGACGAAAATGCAACGGGCAAACGGATATTATCCCGCCTTTCCCCTGTCACGCCCTGCAACGTAAACAAACAGAACAAGAAGACCTTCCCTCTTTTTTCCTCAGGTTCCCTCCCTCGTTGTTACATAAATGCCTGATTATTTTTTTCCGTTTGGTGCCACTCTGGGAACCTTGAACCGCTCTGCTGCAACAGAACATTTCTTTATTATATACTGATTTAGACCTCGAGGGACATGTTTGCTTTAAGAATATTCCTCATCTCCTGATTGCATTGTCTCTTCTTTTTCAACCAACAGAAAAAGCGCCAAAGCCGTGGTGATTCTAATCTCTCTCCTAGGATTAATCTATCTGCTAATTTTCTATCTGCCATCAAAAAGCGGCGCTGAAAATTATTTTATCGCTGTCGCTTATCCGCTCCAGGTAAATATGCATCAATTGTAATCAATGAAGTTCGTTTTGTTGCCGTAATGTACTGTTGTAATATTAAAACAAAGTGAAAAAAGAACTAGTTTAACACACAGGCAAGGATGCCTTTGTTGTGACGTCTGAAGACTAAAGTTTTGGGTTTCTTTTTACAAGTAATAGAGTCGGTTTTGCTTCTAACTTCGTTGCTTACGAATTAATGAAAACTACATTGGTCGGAATCACAAGCACTGACGTGATTTGTTTAGGTCTTCCGCTTCACCTTCAAATGTCCGACGATCTAGTGTTCACGAGATCGTTGTCGACGCGGTCAAAACTTGAGACTCCCACTCGCCTCATGTAAGGGAACCCAAGATAGTCTTGCATTCTGGATTCCAAGTACTGTATTCCAGTCCTTGTCACTGAAACTTGGATTCTGGATTACAATCGTTAGTCAGATTCCGGATCGTTAGTGGGTTCCACGAGCAAAATATTCCCGGATTCCGGATTCTATCAGCAAACATTTTCCGGATTCCTTACCCAGGGAGACTCCCACGGTTTGACTTTCCGGCTAGATCGTAATGCTCTGTATATATGTGCTTCTGTTTCCATCGAAAGTGAATTGGATTAATACCTGAAAGACTGAAGTGGTACGCCCTTCTCCAATTTGTCAAAGACAGCCCGCAAGACAGACAAGCCCAACTGAATGGCAGCTATATCTAGCTTTTCTTATCCTGAATGGATTCTTTGTTTTAATAATTTAACTTCAAATTTAACTTTCTTTTTTCAGGGCATAATGGTTTGTATATTTTGTGTTTATCTGAGTGTGGAGTTCCGTGAATCTTTCAGAAGGTACTGGATGAAATGGAGATACGGAATCCTAATAGAGACGGTGAGCACGAACCTTGCGTGTTTTTTAAATATTTTTGAGACTACCACGAAAGCATGCCATGCTTTTTAATTGGTTCTATGTTCCGCTTTCATTGCTTGAAAAAATGACATAAGGCTTTTCAATCAGCCTCAAAGTTCCGGGCGGGGTGTACTTCCTTATATGGACTATACGGGGATGTTCCGCTTGACAGGGTGTGGTTTTTGTCCTCTCTGTCCTTAACAGGGTATATATAATTTCGTGTGAGTCTGTCGTACGATTATTATAAACAGGGCATTGCGTGTACGATTGAGGTGATTTGCTTGATGAAAGTTGTTTGTACTTTAAGTATGCAATGACTATAACGTGAATTTGCTCTACTGCAACATGTAAATAGGTTTCAAAACAAGGCGGCTTGCATTTTGTCCTTTGTCTTAAACAGGGTAATAAAATTTAGGGTGAGGGTGATGTCCTAAACAAGGTCAGGGCTTCAAACCCTCAGCGGCTCACCGCGGTAAACGCAAATGTTGGTCGAGTAACCCACCCCGGGCAAAACGTTATCTCGCACACAGATCTCACATAACCAAGAAGGACACCTGGAAAATTGTGAAGCTGTTACCAAACCACACTTGGTTCTTTTTTGCGAGGTTAGGGCTGATGTTTGTGTTGATCGCATACAAGTTCTATGATCGCATAAGTTGGTAAAAAATGACAAAACTTTGTTTAAACTAGAAATACGTAAATCGCAGGACCTCGCGAAGGACTTTGGGGGAATCAAATGTTAAATCATAAACCAAACGAGTCCAACTTGCCAAACACGAGCAAATCGTGATCGTGGACAGCAGAGCCTCAAGTGAAGCCGAGCAATTCTTTGGAATAAATACCTGGAAAACCCATTCCTGTGCAAAGTTGATCGGCTTCAACACCGCTTCACTTATAGCTATCCTCTTAATATCAGGTAAATCGTCAAGCTTTTAAAGAGCTTGTAGTAACTGCAAGACATTTACGACTTTAATAGCATGCAGTTGATCTTACCTGATCGTAACTGACTTATTGATTCACACTTTTTCATCCCGCCCTCCTCCCCTACAAAAAAAAAACATTTACACAAGTGAATGTTTTCAATGTGCTTGCATGATCTGAAACGCAGATTTGTCTACGACTTAACCAACCGCCAACATAATAGTGTACCAATGCGAAACTTCAAACTACGAAACATAATTCCATTCCATGTTTCCCCAGTCCTCTGTAAGCCTAACCATATTTTCTCTTAAATGTTAGAATCCGTACTCCGCTGCAGCACAAGACATTGAACCGGGTCCTTCCGGTGAACAAGGAACTTCAGCAACGGTGCTAGGAACGGAGCAATCAGAGGAGACACGTCTCTCAGCCCCCTCAATTCGATCCCTTCAAGAATCATCAAGGTATTTCGTACCCCTAAATAAAACTAGAGGCTAGTTGGTAACGGGGTTGGTATACAGTCCGCTGGCATAATTTTTCAGAAATGTGCGTGCTGAACATTCTACCTACATCACAGGGTCCAGAGGAGACGTGTTTTTCGTTAGAACATCAAAGCCCGTCGAAAACCTCTGAAAAAATGGGTTATTTTGATCGCGTTACAGTTTCGTTACACATTCTATTGACCGCAAACCAAGAGACTGAGGGCTCGCAAGATCGGCTTACTCGGCACTTCGTAGCCTGCGATCATGCCCTCTCCCTTTATCTCTGTAATCTGCCTTCGGGAGGAGGGCATGATACATTTCTTTCACAGATCACATGCAAAAAAGCCAGAATCTGGACTTTTTTCTGATTGGATAGGAAACAATACGGATGATTTGCGCTGTTCCGATTGGCCAAAACGCCGCCATCCGTTAGTTGTTGTTGATTTCAGTCTGCATTTTTGCTTGCGTAATGAGCAGTGCACACGCGAGTTCGTTATGAAATTTCTGCCTGCTCAGTTTTCTTGCCAGTTTGAAAAATGTCTAAATAGAAATTTCATCCATTGAAATATTTTCCATTTCGTCGTATACTAAAACTTCAGTCAAAATTTCCCGATCATTTGAATTCAATTTGATACCGGCTACAAGTTACAGAAGCGACAAACGGGTTCACTTTTCAAATAATTAATTCATGAATGGAATCTTGACCTGGTTTGACTGTAATTCCTGTCATTCCTCCTTCAGGAACCTGGGAATTATTCTGAGCGATCTTCGCTTTTACAACACTTTTCAGCTCGTGAAATATGGTGCTTCAGCCTAATTTTTTTTCCGAGCTTTCGGCACATAACGAAGTCAACGAGCTTTTACCTGAAAATTCTTTATTATTTGTAGCTGTTAAATCAAGGTACGGCAGCTCCAACTAGCAGTATTTCATCACAAAAAAAGATTTTAAAATTTTTCCTAGGAAGCGCCATCTGAACGTACTTAAACGTTTTCTTTTCCCTAAAAGTTATTTCGAAAGAGACATTATTCCCGCCAAAATTTGATTCCCTTCTGTTAAACGCTGATTGGCTGATAACGTGACAGGTCAAGCAGACGTTAGATTATGTAAATTAGGGGGCGGTTGATGGCTTGTTAAATAAATGTATCAGGCGTAATTTTTTTCCTTCTCGAGCCAAAGAAGCCAAAAAAAAAAAAATTACGCCTGATCTCAGGTTAGGCACTTCGTGCCTCGGTCGCCCTTCGGGCGACGTTCCGTGCGCCAGCGAGGATATGGCTTGCAGTTATTGATTTTTAAAATGGCGAACAACAAAGTCGATCTGGGTCAGATAAGAAGCGAAGAAATCGTTTCCAGTAGATTCGTTAAGATCTCATTGGGTTAATAAATCGTGCTAAGACATTTTACAAAGTGACACTTTAAATAAGTAATCCATTTATTCACACGAAACTCCTCTGGACCCTGTGCCTACATGCTATGCCATGCCTACATGAAACCATACGCTTAACACTCTTGGAAGGCTTTGACCTGGTCCATACCGTCCACAGTGATGCGTATTCGTTTGAAGACGGTTTGGCCTTACGGTCACACTAAAAAAATCAGAGAGCGTTTCGTAAACGGTTTCGAACTGGAACTTTTTGAAACTGAAGGACAACGTTTTAATACGGACGGGTAACCATGAAGGTTTTTGAAAATGCACCCTTGCAGCTACTTATGTTTGCAAGCTTTAAAGATGGCGGGAAAGGACGGTATTGAGAAGGTACGAGCCGATGTGCGTAATATGGTGTGTTTAAGATGACTTCGTATGGACAGACGATGAAAAGTAGGCGAAAACGCTAATGTGGACGCACTGCTTTCCTTGCGGAAGCTTCCGTTGCTTCCCGGAGAGGGCCTCCGACCTTGACTGCGATATCATTTCAACTTACTAACCCCATCTAACGCGTCTTGGGACGCTCTTAGTACGTAATTGAATTTTACAAGCAAGTTGGAATTTAACAAAATGAGAGAAGTGTTAGAGACCATCTCAAGTCTTCTAAAAAAATCTCGAGTACAAGTAAACAATGCGTGCTTTTTAAATCTTAATAAAACACTGGCTTTAAGTAAGAGCACGTGCTCTATGAAATCATAATAATAGTGTTTAACCAATCATGTCAAAGGCGCCTTTATTTCCTTGTGCCTTTTTTTTAATCAAAATGCACGTTCTGACATTTTGAAAAGTAATAGTTATTTTTCCTACCCTTTAGGGCTGAATTATCCAAGATACCTCCTCAAAAACCAAAGAAGCGGTCGTCACAGATGTCGCTTATCTCACGTTCAAGTGATCTTACAAAATTTCGCCTAAGAAAAGTTGAACCAGAGCCCTTAAAACCCTTGCGAGTACAGTCAGTGGGTCCAGAGGCCTGGTGCCCACCTTCGCTTCAAGATGAGGCGGTTGCCTGGGGAGAGGTACATTCTTTAGAGGTAAAAGACCAAGTGTATCGAAGTTGTTTCCAGTAAATTTATACTCCATACAACGTATCCAGTCTCTGAATGAAAGAAAGGCAGCACAAAAAGAGACGAGAGCAGGAGCCAATAATAGACCTTTTTACCGATACGGCGGCCATATTGAATTAATTCGACTTAAGGAGTATTATGGGATGCCCAGGGGGCACGAGCACGATCTCATATACTCGCTCAGTATTTACGCGCGTTTTTCGGGACAATTTTTCCTTAAGCTTTCCTATAAAAACGTTGTAATTAGAAAAATAGATCGTTGTGCCGTGTTTGGATGTAACAATTATCGCCTTTTTCCCCGAAAAATATACAGAGAAGTTCTCTTTTTGCCCGAAAAGCGCGCGTAAATACTGAGCGAGTGCCACCTGGGCATCCCATAATACTCCTTAAATCTAATGAATTCAATATGGCCGCCGTATCGGTGAAAAGGTCTAATGAGATGGATAGTGTTGTGACCGGCTGATTGGCATGGGTTTGTCCCTTTGTTTGTCGACAATCTTGGAGTGGATTCATTTGCAGCTTGCGAGTTTAGGCTCAAAAACACTGGAGAATTCGCTACAAATGAATTCATCCTTGATAAGCAGGCTCAACACTAACAAACACTGCTTGCTGCTAACGATCTTCAGCTAATTTGTTAAAAATGCTTAAATATGGGTCATACTTAACAAATATATACATCAAGAACAGCCCGCGGAAATAGGCCTTTTGCATTAGTTGATCACGTGATCAACTTTCGCTGAACACGAAAACAGTTCGCTTTTGAAAAATTTTGCTAGCACGAGCTGAAAGAGCATGTTAAGATTAGGTAACCTGTAAATTTTCAGCCGTATATCTCAAAAGTAGCGATTGCAAAGACCGCCGAAAATTAGAAGGATTTGTATGAGGAAAACAACTTTTGCCAACCAGTCACGCTTGCAGACACTTTAGATCAGGAATAAGAATCGTACTTTTAGCCTCCCTCCGCAGTCTCGCTTTCCGTTTTCAGCCTCGTTCCAGACCCTTCGTTTAACTGCTCGCGTGCAGTTGAATTGACGCAAAAATACGGACTGTTTTGCAGTCTAATAAGACCCCGTATACAGCAAGTTTTTGTAGAAACTGTATACCCTGTTCAGGACTAATGTAACGTTTAGGTTTAAAACCAGTACAAAAACGTGTACGATCAGTTCGCTCGCTCAACGTTGGTTCCAAAGAGATCGCATTCACTTTAAAGGAGATTAGTGTAAATTAACTATAAGGAACGATCAAACAACGTGAATGAACTGAGCTTACAGTGTTTCGACTAGTAAATACCAGGTTTATTAGAAAACAAATCATGAATTTACAGTATCTCATTTAGCACCATATCTTTATTTGTTTTTCTGTTTATTTATATCTTAAATTACGTTTTCTATTAAAGTAGCCACACTAAACCACACGTCACTTCTGTTCATTGTTTTCATTCCCCATTTCTGTACATTCGTGATCTTTCCTGATCAACCTGATAAAAAATGGTATTTGCCGGTCGAATTATAGTAACTACAGCCTATTCATGTTGTTTGATCAGTCCTTGCAGATGTTCTGTTCAGGACAAAGAGGGAAAAAAAACAGTATCTGTCAACCTGACACGTCCCCTTATCAGGTGCTGCTCCTCTACTCGAAATGAGATAAACTAGTGAGCATTTTCTCGGAAAACTTACGACTCTAATCTTGGGTCAAGGACCAATCAACGCAACTAACACGCAACGCAAATGTTTACATTACAACTTCAAAACCTACCGATAAATCTGCTGTCTGAGAAAATAGCTTTTGCAAGACTGCAAGTTTGAATTTCACACATATTTTTAACCCCGCTGGACTATAGGATCAGTTTTGATGGAATGATCCGCAAAATTCTGATATAAACCAGTCTTTTTCTAGCTTCGACGTACTTAGCATGACCTTTCAGTGAATCGTGTCAATCATGATCGATTCCTATTTTACGGAAGTTTTTTTAAGCCCGTCCATTGTAACTTAGCCTGCGCGCAAACGAGTAACTAAGAAATGAATCTTATGACGTGTCACATGAGGTTGCAGTCCTTTTAACGGCTCCTAACATATGTCCAAAGGGACGCCATCATGAAACGCAAACGGTTGCTCTGCCCTTTTTTGGCCCTGTTAATGCTATTTTCAACTTCAAAACTGTTAACCCTGGCTGGAGAATACACCGCTGCTGTTTACGAACACAAAACGTTTTTTGAGGCCGGTTATCATACAAGAAGCCAAGCTCTTCGAGTTATGCAGAAAAACCTTGAAGTTTTCCAAAACGTGTCCCGCCTGGCGAAAGAGAAGGGAGCAGATATAATAGTTTTTCCTGAAGACGGCATTTATGGATTTCTCTTCGAAAATCGTGATGAAATTTTTAATTACTTGGAAGACATCCCAGACCCGTCTAGTATAAAGAAGAAATGGAATCCGTGTACTGAACCAGATCGTTTCCCCAACACGGAAGTGTTAAAGCAGCTCAGTTGCATCGCTCGCAACTCGTCTATCGCGTTGGTTGCAAACATGGGAGATGTGAAGTTCTGCAAGAAATCAGATCCGCATTGCCCTCACGATGGAAGGTATCAATACAACACAGACGTTGCGTTTGACACCGACGGCACGCTCCTAGCAAGGTATCATAAGCAACATCTCTTCTCTAAATATGAACCACAGTTCAACAGCCCACTGAAGGCGGAAAGAGTTACTTTTAATACTTCGTTCGGAATGACTTTTGGTGTGTTTACATGTTTCGATATTATCTTTTATGATCCTGCTATGGCGCTTGTGGAGGAACTGGGTATTCGGAACATTGTGTTCACAACTGCTTGGGTAGGTGGCCTCCCTACCCTGTCTTCGATAGGGTTCCAGCAAGCTTGGTCCAGAGCTACGTCCGTTAATCTTCTTGCATCTAATCAACATAATCCCTCGAAAGCAATGACAGGAAGTGGAATATATTCAAAAGGTGACCCGCTTCAATACGTCTACGACGAGACGTCTTCTAAGAAACATCTCCTAGTAACTCGAGTGCAAGACAAAGATTCGCAGCTTGAAATTAATCAGGAACAGCCTAAAGAAGCTACGCTCTATGACTGCCAAATACAGGAGACATTTACCTCAACAGTTAGACGTGATAGCTACACTTTTAGCAAGCTATCCGGTGCTAACGGCAACGTCTGCGTCTGTTCCAATGATCTTTGCTGTCAAGCAAACTACTCTACGGTTAGCGAAAAGGCTTTTGAAACAGAGATGTTTGCCCTCGGGGCTTTCAGCGGCCATCACAAGAAAAAAACAGGATACTACATCCAAGCTTGTATTCTGATTAAATGTGACAATATGGAGAAACAATCCTGTGGTAATGTGTTAAACACAACATCGTCAACGCTTTTCAAGAAGTTGAGTATCGCGGGTAATTTCTCCTCGAAAACATACGTGTTCCCTGAGGTCTTGCTGAGTAATATGCTGTTGACTGCAGGAAACGAAACAAAGTACTTTGGAAATAAACTAGTCGCTGATGAATTAGATCGTCCTTTGTTCTCAGCCATTCTATTTGGTCGCACATTTGCCTTGGATCCGCCAATTGGCCACCGTGTAGCCTCCACTATGACTAGTGCCAAACATGAGGATAGCAGTTTAGTGATTGGAGTTAGTGTAGCAGTTGGGGTAATTGGGCTGATAGCGATAATTCTCGTCATCTACTACCGAGAAAACATCAAGTCTACTTGTTTTCATTCTATTCAGCGTGTGAAGAGAGATGGGTATTCCACCGTTTAGCGGGAACGTGCTCAATAGTCCAAACACTGGGCAAATTCATGCTGTCACGGTGACATTGCCTTTTTGTGAACTTTTAACGGCACCCGTTTCATGCAAGAAGTAACGAGCAAGCTATAAGGTTGTTATTAACCCTCAAAGCCAGTGATTACAATCTAGTTTCGCCTTGCAAAATCACTGGTTAATCAAACATAAAGTCGAGAAATAATCAAAAACGGTACCATAGGAAATGTATGTGGAGCATTGCCGATTATAACCTATTTGCTGAATTTTTTTTAGGTTAAGAGTGATAACTTTCAAATATTTCGTACTACTAAGAAGAATGAATTTGCAATATTTCAATTCAAAGTGATTTAGTGCTTAAGTAGATAATGGATTGCAAGCAGTTTCTTATTCTTCCTAAAAGTTATGGTGAAATGGCACATGTAGCACACAGCAATGTTATTAAGAAGCAATAAAATTAGTGGTACAGCTGCAAAGTGCGAGGAGGTAATTAATGGGTTTTTATTTTATTAATGTTACATGTATTGTCTCCATTTTTCTTTAATGTTTTTCTCTCTGATTTAAGTGCAGCAATTTGAACAGTATTTAATTAACTTTAAACTGTAGGAAGTCATACGTTTTTATTACAATTAAATGGAATAGTCTGGCTAATCAACTCGATTAGCCTCCGCAGGTATTTGAACAAAAAAATTGCCAAATATATTATTTGACCTTTTTCTTTCACTTACCTGTTGTCTTAGTTACAATTTTCGCTAAATAGGCTAAAGAAATTAAACAGTGATTGATAAATTGATTGATTGATTGATAGATATATAACAGTTATCTGTCAGGACAATGCAAATTTACCACTCAAACCGCCAAACAATCTTAGTCAAGTCATTTCACTCAAGGCTTTAGAAAGGCTTGTTTATGTTTCTTTTTAATTTGGTAATTTAATAGTTAAATTACATTTGAATTAATTTCAATTTTAAAATGTTTTAAATGCTACACGAATATTGTAGAATTAGAAAAGGCTTGCATTAGATGAAGCGGTAAGAAAATAACCAAGTCTCTGAAGGGGCACATATGACCTCTCAGAGTTACGGAGATGTAGTGGAAGTAAATGCTACTGACATACATGTAAAACTGCCATTAAGTTAATCATTGTTTTCTTCATCATCTTTACGTAACCATTATAATAACCCATGACCGATCCAGGGGAGGGCTCCCCCCCTTATTTTCAGATCATACTGGGGCCCGAACGGCGGAAAAAAATTTTTTTGGAGACCGCACCCCCCCCCCCCCCCCCCCTCTTATCTAAGGGGCTGGATGATGACTCCTATCAACATACTGTAGTCATCATCGCCATTGGCTGCGGTCACATCTGGGCTACTAACTATAGTTAACTATTTCGGTAATGTGACCGCTTCTCTGTTCGCTCTAACTATAGTTAATACAGACTAACTATAGTTATACCCAAGCAAGGTTCGTGGGTTAGTCTTAAGTTTACAAACGAACAACGAATCAGAATGTGACACTTCTTTTCGCACGTGCGAGATGAGCATATATGAATATGAAAAACAAGACTCTGTGGGAGCGTATATTTGGGCGTGGTCATACTACGGGTATGATACTTTGAACATGCCTTATTGCAGCTAAACAACTGTCATCATATCTTACCAGAGAAGATAAATCCTTTACTCAACCTGTTTGCTGAACTACACGGCTTATACAGTATGTCCCAATCGGCAACAAAAATTGTGTCATTTCATGACAATGTTTGAAAATATGCACATCTTCAATGCAGACATGCTTGGAGCCAAATTGCAACATATGACATAAGTAGTTACAGCCCGGAGAGTAAGGTTTATCTCAGCTCCACTGATACTGACAATTTGAGGAAGAATGACTGACAGATCTGTTTTCACACCTATCACACTGTACAGTGTATTCCTGACAAGGGCAAATAAAGTTCCTTAAGTCCAGTATCTACAAGGATTAAAAAGAGAGTAACATATTGCATAAACTGCTATAGGGCAGCAATGTTTACAGGAACATTGGTAACTATTAACATTTGATATACTACAATGTTCAACATTGCTTGAGAAAAGATGAGGTTCAAAGGTGGCAATATGCATGTACACCTCTAAGTTCATATATATGCTCATTCCTATGTAGAGTCTGAGAATATTGTACTATTTTATGCATGGACGGTATTTCCAACAATACAGATGTCCCTTCACTATACATATCTCTAGAATGAGAATCGATTACATTATATCCCCCAGCCTCAATGCTGTAGATACCAACACCAATAATTGCCACCGTTAAAATAAATGAGTTGAAGTTCAGTGCCAAGAGTGTTTCAAATGCTGTACCCTGTGAGTGGCACATACAGTAGTGATACCCCTCAATTCTGGGATCACCATGGGTGTTACAAGTATAACTGTCACTGTATTCAAGGTGGAAAAATTGCTCAAACACTGTAACCATTCCTGGCAATTCTGTTAACATTAACATAGATTGTCTTGCAAGCAGTGACAGACTAGAATATAATTGAATACCACCAGTCATTATTTGAGTCATATCATCAACTGAAGTAATCTTTGTTATCTTACTGTGAATTAAAGCGCACAGACTCATTCCGACACATTGTTGTCCAGCATTTTCCCCAAATACTGTAACATTTCCTTGACAGTATGGAGCATGAATTGTTTTTGTAGCATCTACATAAACTGAAGGTCCTGGGTGCTTCTCGATATCAGTACAACGCTTAAATTGGCCAAAATTAACCCGGTGATTCAAACTGTTGTGAGGGGCAAATTCTTACTTAAAAGCCTATTTGGATATCTCATTCCACCTAAATCGCCTGTGCTTTGATGCTTAGACGACAGATACACCTCCCTCGTTTACGAACTAGTTTTGGAGTTGCCCTTTAAGTAAAAACCTCACACTGTTACGGTTACTTCTGTACCTGTTTAAGTGTAAACATATCCTATTTTTAACGTAACAGTGAATTTCAGACGACAATGGTGTGTTTTTCCGAATACTCTTCCATGCAAAAAGTGTCACTTTCAGTGTTTTCTGTGACAAAGATTTTAATTTGTTCATCCGAAGTCTGCTAAGTGCATGACTGCGTTGAGAGAAATGACTAACCTGATTTAAACCAATGGAATTGTAAGTTCTGTTATAAATAGATTTCCCACGACGAGATCTCAATTCAACTTCTTTTATTTCCTCCACAACACAATTTTCCTTCTGTACAACTAGCTCATCACCTTCTCTTATCGTCACCTCGCTGCCATCAAAACACTCTAACACAAAACTTGCTGATAATGCAAACTCCCGACGCACAGCATCGTACATGTACCGCATCACAACATACACAATTAGATGAAAAAACACAACACGCAATACAAAAACAAGTACATTAACCGTCACCCTGCTAAACAAAATTGAAATAATAAAAAGAATTGTTGCAGTTATGACAGTAGTTCCAAAAGAATCCTCAGTCCCTTTTGGTTTCAATTGCTGACAATCGTCTCTTCCTTCATCGAAACAGATTTTTATCACAGGCAACTCGTTGTGTTCCGCAATGCAAAAATCAAAATCACTATTGTCACACTGATAACCAGCTACACAAATCTTGCGACTCTCAAACTTATTAAACGTTCCTCTGTTTAAACTCTTATTTATTTTACACGTACACTCCTGATATTCCGATTTGTCATTGCGTCTATGGGGTCCATGAGTCTTTAATGTCATTGAATGTCTTGATAATTTCCTTTGTTTTACTTTGAGTTCGCGGACCAGCCCATTCCGAAAACACTCAGTGTTTTCTAGTGTTTTCTAGTGTGGGCCTACCGCAAACAGTGTGTGCATTTGTAAGTTTAACCCGGGATAACATAATTGAACAATATATTAACACGTTCCTCGAAACGCCGCGGTCAAATGTTATCCAAACTGCTTCTTACTGCTGCTTCGAAAAATTTCGGATCAAACGATATCCAAATCGTCCCTCATTGGATTATCCACTTGACCTAACAAAATCGACCAATCATAAAATAAGGAAAAGAAAATGGACATAAAATAAAGAAAACAGCAAATTCAGGTGACCTCTTAGGAAACATGCAATTAAAACTGTCTTTCTATGATTGGTGCATTTCGATCCTCCCGTCTAAAAAATGTCAGACGCCAATCATCTTAGCGGACCTCTTAGGAAACAAAAGTTTACTTCAACGGGTTCAGAAGGTCTTTGTTTGTGTTGTGATTTGTGATTGGTGGCTTTCGATCAGTTTTGTGAGTTTCTGTGTTTCAAGGTTCGTTGCTTGTGATCTTATTGTGATCAAAACCCGACGTTAATATTCCAAGTATTTTTGATAGATTTCATCCCTGGACTTCAGACTTCTAAATTTCGATGAGGCAAAAATACTGAAGATTCAGATTAACTTTTGAGATCGTAAAAGTGCGATAAAGTGCAGTGTGCTAGCAGAGCTTTTTATTATATACATACTGAGAAATACTCACCAAAAAGCTATGTCGTAAATTTTCGTACGCAAATGAGTTCTAGCCAATCAGAGGAGCGAACGATGGTTTTCACACGTGAAAAAAATGATACGTCCAATCAGAATCGCGAACGATGTTTTTTCACGTGTGAGAAAAATGATACGTCCAATCAGAAGCCACAGAGGTGTGTGAGTTTCGCGCCAAAATTCCCGCCTTTTATTGCAGCTTGCAGCGCCGCTTGGCACACATTCAACGAGAAAAGTTTTACTCAAAGAGTTTTTCTCACTAAAAAAGTGAAAAACATTTCGGAAATGGAGTGAAATAGTTTCGTTTGTTTCACTGTCCATAAAGAAAGCGGTAGACAGCCGGCGAAACAACAGCGGAAAGGGAAAAACAGAACGAGACGTAAGCTTTTGTTGTGCTTTTTGTCGGAGCTACTTTGCCTTCATTTAAGCTTAAGCTTATATTGAAACCTGCCATTTTACTTAAATTCACTCATTTTCAATTGTGCATTGAGAACAAACAGTTAAGATTACTTATAGTTCTTGGATTACCCCATATCCTTACCGTCATTTATGTTTTTAACAAACGTTTTTACCAAAAAGCTGATACTTCGTTTTCGTTGTCATTTTGCGGTAAGTGTGTAGCGGCAAATTTTAGCATTTTTGAAAGATTTAAAATAAAAAGGCCGCCAAAATGATGAATGTCTCAATATGTATATAATAAACACAATACCACATGGAAAGTGCTGGCGTACGGTATTTACGCACTCGTTGTTTTTGTATCAGAAATCTTACTCGTTCGCTGCGCTCACTCGTTCGATTTCTGATACGTCAAGAACTCGTGCGTAAATACCGTACGCCAGCACTTTCCATGAAGTATTCTCTATTTCCCACATGTCTCTTACCTTGTACAAGACGTTCGCCTCCCCTCGCTTGTTTACTTGTCTTGCTTACGTTAGCACGTATTGCGTGCCTATTGCACATTTGCGTCAAAACAAGCCGTTTCCATTACTCTATTTCCATTACTTCTAATTTCATCAGGAAAGCATGTGCTCGTCTCTGCCGCACCTTCTTTGGCGCCAATTTGAGCAAGCAGTCGATTTGCTGGTCCATTTATTACTGTTATTAAAGCAAGGCTAAAATTGAAACACAGCTGATACATGAATACTTGATAAATCATCCATAACTCGTTTCCAAAATAAACTGAAACGGTTCTTTTCTCACGTCTCTTTTCCACTGAAGCGCATTGAAAGTACGAAAACATTTCAAGTTTAAACAGTCTCCTAGTGAGTTTTTACTCTCCTCATTGCATAGAAAAACATCGTAACGGCCGACGAGGTAAAATAGAAAGGAAGAGAGAGGACCCTGGGATCGAGGCTGTTGGAAATGGCAGATTCGGTAGTCCCAAATGAAATAAAGAAATAAGCCTTGCAAATACGTGCAGACGTACTGTGTTACAAATCTGTCTGGGTTTTTAGGGGGTATATAATCTGTGCTACTTGGCTAAACTAAAATCAAGGGTCACTCTTTATGGCAACGCTAGAGGGTTAAAAACGCTCGCTGAACGTGAAGTCCGGCTAGCAACAATTCTAGGGATTTTAAATACGCCGGTGAACGAATCAGATCATATTCGAGACTAAATGAACGCCTCGAGTCAAACATTAATGCGTATACCACAAATCGAGTGAAGCGGCGAACTTCTCTCGGTCTCCTTTAGGCTTTTTCTCGTCTCTTCGCACCTCCCTTGTTTGTTTGAACTAGCCAAGTTATTAATATGTCTTTTTTAAAACAGCTAGCGTGATGCCGAACCGGCTTTGCTAACTTAATAAAGGTAAAGGAAAAGGAGTAAACTGCTAAAAGTAGGAAGGAAAAGAAAAAGAAAAGAAAGAAAGACAAAAAGCACACAAACTCGATTGCCGGGATTCGAGCTCGCGCTTCTCGGCCAGCTGTTAGCTTCGCGTGCCTGAAACTTCACCACGCAGCCAAGGAAACAAAATACTAAACACGTTCGATCTCTAAATGTTATGTCAGGAACAATCATGCGACCCACCGTCTGAAAAAACATTTCTCACACGGTTAAAAATGCAATTAAAATTAAAAAAAAAAAAAAAGTGACGTGAATCGTGCAAATATCTTTTGCACAAAAAAACTAAAACAGAAGAGAGTGTGACCTTCCAAAACATCTTTTCTTTAATAGCCGACTTTCGTGATGTAGTATCGGTGCTGCCAGCAGCCCGACTACTAAATCCAAGTAGAATCTTTGTGGCTGAAAAAAAAAGCTAATCGACCGTGGAAATCAAGGAGTCTTTCCTTGCTTTTTGATTGTCATCGTAGTCAAGCACGCAACATTAAAAAAGCAGCTGCTTGAGAATTGATTGGCGCCAAAAAAGGGAGCAATTTTCAGTTTAATTTATTTCTTTAAGTCATTCTGCATATATTACATTCCGCATAATTATGCCATTCCGCAGGCCATGCCACATGCCATTCCGCAAACTCATTCCTCCTTTTACCCTCTCCGCTTTTGCAAGACTGCAGGTTTGAATTTCACACATATTTTTAACCTCGCTGGTCTATAGGATCAGTTTTGATGGGATGATCCGCAAAATTCTGATAAAAACCAGTCTTTTTCTTGCTTCCACGTACTTAGCATAACCTTTCAGTGAATCGTGTCAATCATGATCGATTCCTATTTTACGGAAAAGTTTTTTTAGCCCGTCCATTGTAACCAAGAAATGAACCTTAAGACGTGTCACATGAGGTGGTTGCAGTCCTTTTGACGGCTCCAAACACATTTCGAAAGGGACGCCATCATGAAACGCGTACGGTTGCTCTGCCCTTTTTTGGCCCTGTTAATGCTATTTTCAACTTCAAAACTGTTAACCCTGGCTGTAGAATACACCGCTGCTGTTTACGAACACAAAACGTTTTATGAGGTCGGTTATCATACAAGAAGCCAAGCTCTTCGAGTTATGCAGAAAAACCTTGAAGTCTTCCAAAACGTGTCTCGCCTGGCGAAAGAGAAGGGAGCAGATATAATAGTTTTTCCTGAAGACGGCATTTATGGATGGCGCTTCGAAAACCGTGACGAAATTTTTAATTACTTGGAAGACATCCCAGACCCGTCTAGTCTAAAGAAGAAATGGAATCCGTGCACTGAACCAGATCGTTTCCCCAACACGGAAGTGTTAAAGCAGCTCAGTTGCATCGCTCGCAACTCGTCTATTGCGTTGGTTGCAAACATGGGAGATGTGAAGTTCTGCAAGAAATCAGATCCGCATTGCCCTCACGATGGAAGGTATCAATACAACACAGACGTTGCGTTTGACACCGATGGTACGCTGCTAGCAAGGTATCATAAGCAACATCTCTTCTCTAAATATGAACCACAGTTCAACAGCCCACTGAAGGCGGAAAGAGTTACTTTTAATACTTCTTTCGGAGTGACTTTTGGTGTATTTACATGTTTCGATATTATCTTTTATGATCCTGCTATGGCGCTTGTGGAGAAACTGGGTATTCGGAAAATTGTGTTCACGACTGCTTGGGTAGATGGCCTCCCCACCCTGACTTCGATAGGGTTCCAGCAAGCTTGGTCCAGAGGTACGTCCGTTAATCTTCTTGCATCTAATCAACATAATCCCTCGAAAGCAATGACAGGAAGTGGAATATATTCAAAAGGTGACCCGCTTCAATACGTCTACGACGAGACGTCTTCTAAGAAACATCTCCTAGTAACTCGAGTGCAAGACAAAGATTCGCAGCTTGAATTTAATCAGGAACAGCCCGCAGAAGCTACGCTCTATGACTGCCAAATACAGGAGACATTTACCTCAACAGTTAGACGTGATAGCTACACTTTTAGCAAGCTATCCGGTGCTAACGGCAACGTCTGCGTCTGTTCCAATGATCTTTGCTGTCAAGCAAACTACTCTACGGTTAGCGAAAAGGCTTTTGAAACAGAGATGTTTGCGTTCGGGGCTTTCAGCGGCCATCACAAGAAAAAAACAGGATACTACATCCAAGCTTGTATTCTGATTAAATGTGACAATATGGAGAAACAACCCTGTGGTACTGTGTTAAACACAAGATCATCAACGCTTTTCAAGAAGTTGAGTATCGCGGGTAATTTCTCCACGAAAACATACGTGTTCCCTGAGGTCTTGCTGAGTAATATGCTGTTGACTGCAGGAAACGAAACAAGGTACTTTGGAAATAAACTAGTCGCTGATGAATTAGATCGTCCTTTGTTCTCAGCCATTCTATTTGGTCGCACATTTGCCTTGGATCCTCCAATTGGCCACCTTGTTCCCTCCACTATGACTGGTGCCACTGAACCATGAGGATAGCAGTTTAATGATTGGAGTTAGTGTAGCAGCTGGGGTAATTGGGCTGATAGCGATAATTCTCGTCATCTACTACCGAGAAAACATCAAGTCTACTTGTTTTCATTGTATTCAGCGTGTGAAGAGAGATGGGTATTCCACCGTTTGGCGGGAACGTGCTCAATAGTCCAAACACTGGGCAAATTCAGTCACGGTGACATTGCCTTTTGTGAACTTTTAACGGCACCCGTCCCATGCAAGAAATAAAGAGCAAGCTATAAGGTTGTTATTAACCCTCAAAACCAGTGATTACAATCTAGTTTCTCCTTACAAAATCACTGGTTAATCAAATATAAAGTCAAATAAATAAACAAAAACGGTCATGGTTGTTAAGAAAATCTTCTCTTCAGTACCGTAGGAAATGTATGTGGAGCAGTGCCGAGTATAACCTATTTGCTGATATTTTTTTGGGTTAAGAGTGATAACTTTTAAATATTTCGTACTACTAAGAAGAATGAATTTGCAATATTTCAATTCATAGTGATTTAGTAAGTAAATTTTCGCACACCCCCGGGAAATGTTGCTTTCTCTAATTGAAGTGAACAAAGAAGTAGTTTTGTTCACCAGGATGCCAAATTTTGTGAGTTTCATGTATTTTCTGTTGAATTGAATAACAGATAAGCGAATTCCTTATGCGCTCAAGTCACAGACAAATTTTGTGCGTTTCATGTAATTCTGCAATACTGCAAATGAAATGCAAGGTCGCGTAGCAAACATAACTGTACTTTTCTCGCACTGCGTCAAGAAGAAACCAACACTTGAAGAAGTATAACTAGTAATACTTGGCACTACAGCTGCCCCCGCTCTGTATGTTGTCGGGCAATAGTATTCTTGCTCGTTGTGTAGCTCTTAAATATACCGATTTCATATATATTGAAGATGTTCTCACATATTCCATACAATAGGTGAGATAAATTCAGGAAACGCGAGGTTCCATGCACAGTTTCGATTCGATTTACACAGCTTTGATCAAAACATTCTCAGTTTCGAGAATAGTTTATTCTAAACCACAAGAAGAGATTTCATTAGAAGTTTAATTTTTCGCTATTTCTGTTTCACCTTTTACATTTAGTTCATTTTATTTGCCGGAAAGTAAGCCTTAAAAATTAAAAGGACGTTTGATCAAATCACGCTCGCGCATTCTAGTCTTTTAAACTTTATAGCGTAGGGACATCTGTGAGCAGGGAATAAGTCAGCACAGAATTTGATGATCGGCGAATTTCTGTAATCGTCCATCGTTCTGCTAGTGATAAGCTAGCCGTTGAATCATTCACTTTGGGGCCGAGTCTTATTCCGGTCAAAGAAAGAGAAAGAGTGTCTGGCAAGGTTTCCAATCAAAGATTTGTGAACTCGTGTCTGGCATAACTCACTTGATGTTAAAATATACACTGTTATACGCACCTTATAACTTCATCTGCGCTTAACGAGTGTCTTTTGGTCCATAACTTTCGTAACAACTGCTCCACAGAAGATCACTGATAACTCGTAAAGCAGAAAACTATCGAAGTATGACTGCACAATTAATGTCACAAAATCTACCTATTGTAAGCGGTTCCTTCGGGATTTTTTGTGTTTTACGTCATCCTAACCATTTCGTACTTGCGGGCGCAAACAATAGAAACGTCATCATTACCTACCGATTCCTCGCGGCCCCTGTTCAAGCAAATCGAGATTTTTTCTAATTGACTGTATGACTGTATATTTCAACTGTAAGTACTTTCCTTAATATACGCGCGAGTTACTAGAGTGCCTCCACGGGATTTTGCCCAGAAATCCCTGCGGGGGCAATTAAGGGGACTAGGACCTCGTCGGGCGATAGGACGGTGAGTATCGAATCTCGTTTTACCAAATTTGCATATTTGAGTCTGCGGTAAAATTGTGCGTCGCCGATTTCATTGATAAGAAAATTGTCACGCAAAGTTGAACCTGGTGGAAAAGACTCGTGTAACTTCTTTGTGTGATAGAGAAACAGTCAAGAGAAGAAGAAATGCAACCAATACAAAAAAAAATTATTTTTCGTGTTTTGTGTTCTCGACATGCAAGGAAAATGAAGTTTCGTTCCGCTGGTTCATAAGCTACAAAAGCGTAAAAGATAAAAAATATTATTTTCGGGACACTTGTTGAAAAAAAAAACTTAAGTATTGACTAAAACGTATGTCGATACTGTCGATTACAAAGGAGCAGAGATGCGTAACTATTCATATATGATACGTTTGTAAACAAAATTCGTAACGTACGTGACCTGGAGAATAACAGATCGTTTAACCTGAGATCAGGCCCAATTTTAGCGGTTCTCATATATTCTCTCTAACGGCTACCGCCATGCCCGCCGGAATGTAATTTTCAAAGCGAAACGAAAATAGAGCCTGATCTCAGGTTACAGATCGTTCGACGCGAGTGGCTAGTGACGAAATGGTTTTGGGATGGAAACAAGGCTAAAATTTATCTTTGAACAGATAGCTTCAGTTGCTGGAACGGTCGACAAATCCTTTTTCGAACGGATAGCCCATGCCGTTCGAACGGATAACAATTTTTTCAAACGGATATCCCAAGCCGTTCGAACGGATGACAACTTTTTTCAAACGGATAGCCCAAGCCGTTCGAACGGATGACAACTTTTTTCAAACGGATATCCCAAGCCGTTCGAACGGATGTCATTCTGACAACTTTTTTCAAACGGATAGCCCAAGTCGGTTCGAACGGATGACAATTTTTTTTGGACAGATACCCCGAGCCGTTAATATATTATTTAAATGCTAATAAATGCACTTTCTCGCTAAAAAGTCATTTCTTTTTTGCCCATTTCTCCGTTTATTAGTATATATTATTTAAATGCTAATAAATGCATTTTCTCGCTGAAAAGTCATTTCTTTTTTGCCCGTTTTTTCATTTATTGGTATATGTTATTAAAATACTAATAAATGCATTTTTCTCGCTAAAAAGTCATCTCATTTTTTGCCCATTTCTCCATTTATTAGTATACATTATGTAATTTAATAAATCTGTTTCTTTAACTTTCACTGTTAAAGTTTTTTGTTAAAATATTTTTACTAGTACTAGTCAAGTTTTTTGAATACTTTGCAAACATCTGATGACCCCAAATCCGTACGAAAACGGCAAACCGTAAGTAACGTTTCGCGAGAGAGGTCACGCCAAGAGACTGACAAAATATGTTAGTTATGTTTAGGTTTAGTAGCTCTTTAACTTTCATCGTGTTTTATATCTTCGCAAATAAATTGTTGTGGTAAATTTTTGTGTTTTTTCTTTGTTACTCTCTCACGCGTCACGAGAACCCTCTGGAAATATTTCCCTATGGTGACCCCCCCCCCCGCTTCCCACTGGAAAATTAGGCAAATTGACGCCCCCTTCCCCCTGGAAAATCCGATCCCTTCCGTGGGGGGGGGGGGGGGGGGGATATGGATATTTTCTCGAACCACACATTACATGTGTTGACTCCATTTTTCTTTAATATTTTTCTCTCTGATTTAAGTGCAGTAATTTGAACAGTATTTAAACTGTAGGAAGTCATACTTTTTTTATTACAATTAAATTGGCCAATCAACTCGATTAGCCTCCGCAGGTATTTGAACAAAAAAATTGCCAAATATATTATTTGACCTTTTTCTTTCACTTACCTGTTGTCTTAGTTACAATTTTCTGTAAATAGGCTAAAGAAATTAAACAGTGTGACTGACAAATTGATTGATTGATTGATTGATATATAAAAGTACTGTTGTTTTCTCTATGAAGCAGTTTGTCAGGACAATTAATGCAAATTTACCACTCAAACCCCCAAACAATCTTAGTCAAGTCATTTCACTCAAGGCTTTAGAAAGGCTTGTTTATGTTTCTTTTTAATTTGGTAATTTAATAGTTAAATTACATTTGAATTAATTTCAATTTTAAAATGTTTTAAATGCTACACGAATATTATAAATTTAGAAAATGCTTACATTAGATGACGCGGTAAGAAAATAACCAAGTCTCTGAAGGGGCACATATGGCCTCTCAAAGTTACGGAGATGCAGTGGAAGTAAATGCTACCGACATACATGTAAAACTACTATGTATTAAGTTAATCATTGTTTTCTTCATCATCTTTACGTAACCATTATAATAACCAGTTGCGGATCCAGGGGAGGGCCCCCCCCCCCTTATTTTTAGATCAAACTGAGGCCTGAAGGGCGGATCTTTGTTATCTTACTGTAAATTAAAGTACTTACCAGTTACAAACTGGTAACGATAACCTTATATGGTTGTGAGGTCCCTGTCTTGTCAACCAGTCGATTAAATATGACAAATATGCCCTAGAACTGTGGATTTCTACAGAATTGGCGATAGAAAATCAATTTTACAAGACAAAAATGAAAATATTCAAGGAAAGTGTATTCCATCGGCTTGTGAATCTGTTAACCGTGAGATTTTGATACCTCAACGTGAGACCGTGAGATTGCTCTCAAAATCGTGAGTCTCACGGTATCTTGAGAGGTCTGTTTCTTCTTATATTTAGCGACACGTGTGAAATGTTCCGCCATTTTCTACGGCCCAATCAAAACAACGCAACTTCGTCCCCAAGGCTTCTCGGTTGCCGACCCTTTTTCCGGCGTTTACCCTGTCCTGCTGCCGTCATTTTCCGGACATGGTAAACGTGTTTCAAATTTTGTCGTCGCTAGCTGATAATGAAAAATTTGGAGTGGGATTTTAGCCCTCGTCCTCAAATCTGAGGCTCTCTATTATGAATAAAAAATAAAATAATTTTTGAATTCAATTTTGTATGATCTGAAGAATTATGCAGACTGGGAGGGTGTTATCGGCCGAGGTGGATAACACTCGCTCTACATATTTCTTCAGATCATACGCAGTCTCGATCAGTAATGGCTAAATAAAGCTAAATAAACAGCATCACAGGTAAGTACTACCCAACAACTTTCATTTCAATAGAAATACTTCAGACGTACTTCAGGATTTTATCTACAGGCTCAAAATTTATTACCACTTTGTACAACCTAATATGAATAGCAGACTAAAGGAAAGTACTTCTCAGTGGCTTTCATTTGAATGGTCACATCCGCAGGGTCAGCGACATATAATGTATGACAAAATTTTAGATTCAAAAGGCTGATAATTTTTACTTCATTTCATTTTACTTCTTTTCCTACAGAATCAAGAAGAATCTAGTGTCAATCAAGGTTTCTCCGCAAAAAGTGAGGCAGACCTGTCCCATTTTGGAAATCAAATTTCTCTTGAACCTAAAACATCTTCTCAACTACATTTTGAGTCAAAGGGGAGAGGTTCTGTAAAGCAGGAAAAAAATGTGAAAGATAAGTCAGCGTGGAACTTAACTGAGGAATTCCCTTTTTCGAGTCAGTTGTTTGAGCGAGAAATACGGCCGTCAGGAGCGAGAGATTGTGAAGATCAGAAAAAAGATGTGAAAGATGAGTCAGTATGGAGCTTTTCAGAGGAATCTCCTTTTTCGAGTCAGTTGTTTGAGCGTCAAATGCGGCCATCAACTGACGAGCGCTTAAGCGACCTCGCAGGCGCAAACGCGCTTCGGGATGCTGAAACACGGGCAGTGAGAGCAGGTTCTTCGAATTCCAAACATGATTTCTCTTTGTCAAGTCAACTCTTTGAACATGACACAGACTTCTCAACTGCTGAAAAAGAGTCTGGTGGCAAAACGTTTGAAACAGTGACAGAAGGCTCAAGTTTATACCAAGACATTGAGCCGTCGACGAGCACTGGAGATTCCAGCGTTTCTTCTCGAAGAAAACAGTTTTGGGAAAAGGCTCGAAAGCTGGCGTCTAACAGAAGGAGATCAATGCTTGAGGGCGGACGGGTGGTTTCAAAAGAAGATGGTGAGTAGAAGTCTGCTGATGTTTGGTCTATGTTTTAAGAGGCTTATAAAGAATTTACATTCTTAAGGATATCGGAACTGTAATATTGTAGGTTGAAGTTTCTTCTCAAAAAAAAGATTGATTATAATCGTCTTGATGTGTGTAGCCCTAAATAAGATTGTTTATGGCAGAAACTGACTTTTCAACTACCTGTGGGAGTCATACTTATGTATCTGAGTCAAAGAGGTTTATGCATCGACAGTTGATGATCACGAGTATTAACCTAAAAAGACTCAAGTTATTAGGGCAGTGACACTTGACAGTTCGAAGAGTTGACAAACCTGTGGCCCTCTGACAAACTGTCCCCAACTAACTGGAGACACTTTTTAGGTTGAATTTGAATTCAAAATATTGGTTATGAGGGAAAGAGAAAACCTTAGAAACAAACCCATCCCTGCATCTAGTTGTTAACATAATTGATCAGTCAAGTCGCGATGATATTGGTCACCTGTAAAAAGAGCCGGGAATTCCATGCTGACGACTTGTCAATATCCTGATCTAAAAATTGACACGTCATCAGTATGGAATTTCTGCGCTCGTTCCTCATACGTCATTAGGGACTTTAAGATCCAACGACGCGGACGACAACGAGAACGTCAAAAAAACAATTGGTTTAAGTAGCAAACCAACAACTTCGCACGTGCATCACACTTTTTTGTACATTTATTTCCCGTTTTTGCACGACAACGACGTGAAAATGTCTAATTTCGCGTTTTATGGAGGACGTAAACAAGCAACGACGAAATTTTATTTCTCTTTCTGAGCTTGAATTTGGTCCCTTGAAATTCAGTTTCGGGAGGGTTCGCCTACAATTGACAAAGTAAGTGGGTAGGAATAATCGCTATAAAGACTGAAATAACGCAAATTCAGTTTTTAAGCGACGTTCTTGTCGCCGTCGCGTCGTTGGATCTTATATAAAGTCCCTATTTCACGGTTGGCGTCGAAGAAATGCCGGCTCTTTTGTCAGGCTACCCACTGTTAAGTCATTCAGTTTAGATGTATGAGAGATAATTAGTATAGGTAAGTAATAGCATGATTTGTAGTGATATTTGGCATAAATACCACGAGTGATATTTCAAAATTGTTATTCGTAATTTCACGAGCCGTTAGACGAGTGAAGTTTGAGACAATTTTGAAATATCACGAGTGGTATTTATGCCAAATATCATGTACAAATCCTGCTATCATTTGTTTATACTACTACCCGCCAAAGGTTTGTAATTTTAACATGTAGGTATTTCATCTTAAGGTGAAATACCACTGCTCTAAGCCAATCAAATTGTAGAAATTTCTCCTGTAGTAGCACAATAATTGTTATTAACTCTGCATAACAAATCTCCTCACAGAATCATTACCTGCTCATCAAAAGTATGCCGCAAAACAGAAAGATGCTGATTCGTACAAACTGGCATGGATCGCTGGTATCCTCAGAGGAGATAGATCACGTGGTACGTTATCGACATGTAATAACCCTTATGCATGTTTCTCCAGCAAGTCTCGTTTAAATTATTAAGTTTGCTTAGTGTTTGATATATGAGCTCCAAATGAAGGACAGTTGTAAAAAAAAAACTGATGTGCAAGAATTGTAAATACGAAGAAAGTTTGTTCACACGTAAGTCTTGGTGATGCATACGTATACCTGCATAAAGGCTATTATGACATCCCAGTTGCACTAAGCCAAAATGAGCAGCCTACATAAAAAGAAGAAGTGTAAAACTCAACCATCATTTGTTCTGCTTCCTTAGGAATAAGCTACCCTATACGTGTTTAAGGTGATGTTTGTTTTTCAGAATTTTAAAAACACATATTGTGTTTTCGGTTGTGAAAAGAAGTCTCTAACATTTGTATTTTACTGCAGCCGAGTACTGAAGATGATTTTTTTTTTGCCTCTACAGAGAACGAGAGTGATGCATGAGACTTGTTTACGAAGATTTTTACCAGCGCTGATATTTATTGCAAAACACCATAATCTGACTTATCGGACTTCACCATATTCTTGTCACTAACTCCTATCATCCTGTCCTTATCATGGGCAGCTTGGGAATTTTACTTTCATCTAGCATCGCACCGATGAACTGCGTCTTTTTACATATGGAGTGAAAAATGTGTAACCAGATAGTTTGTCTTTCATTGTCAAGGGTCGTCAATCGGAAAAGGTGTATAGTCAACGAAGTTTCTCTATCGATCACCCATCGACTATCTCCCGCAGATCGAAGGAAACTGTTTTGCATCTTCCCTTGCTGTGCAGATGGTGTTTACCGCTTAATAGAAATACGCGCGTCATTAAATTTTAACTCCAAGCGTGTATCAGGCCTTTATTTTTTTTATTTCTAGCTCCGTTCTCTATTCGCCCAGTCCCCACTTTGATCCGAATGCTTGGAATCCGGTAGCCTGCGCGCAGACGAAATTAAACTCTGGTTAACTCCGTCTGCGAAACAGCGCCGAAATCCTTGTTCTGGACTTCCAGCTGTGTACCCAGATTTGAGTACGCGCCACGATTGGCCAGTTAAAAAAGGCCTTTGTTTTGTTTGTCGTGATCGCCAATCAGGTTGAAGGGGAATTCGAAACGCACTTCCGGTAATTCGTTGAGTCCGTTGGGGGTCCAGAACAAGGATCTCTACGCTGCTTCGCAGACGGTACTAATCAGAGTTTAGTTATCGTCTGCACGCAGGCTAGGAACCCGGGGGAGCCCTAATTTCAGTGAGTGCCCGAAGATACCGAGGATGACCGTTCAGAGGCCTCTGTTGAGTCGTTCTTACATAAGCTTACCTCTGAACGTATGTATATGTTCCATTTTCATAATGATATTATTAATACTGAGTGGCAAGTAAAAGCTTGTACCAAAATTCTGTATCAATATGAATATTATTTAATATCGAACGACCATGCGTGCGTGCGTGTGACTTTCGTACAAACTGAAGGAAATAAAAGGAAAAAAATTATCGATCGTTGTCTCCTTGGGTCTTATCATTGCATTCAGACAACCCACAACTTCCATTTTAGTGATGGCAAGAGTTGGGTCTGGGCCGTAAACCATGCGTGTATCAAGATTAATGAGACGCCAGGTGATCTTTTAGGGAGAAAACAAATAATGATAATGGCCATTAAGAGCAATCTCGGTCGAGTTTATTCATTCCATAAACAAATAATAAAGACCTTTAATTTTTCAAGAGAAATATTGATAACCGTTAGCTCCTTTTGTCTGTCCCCTACGGAAGCCGATAAGGGACAATCCCAAAATATTTACGAAATCCGAAAAAATGTTTTTAAAATCCGAAAAAATATTTCAAATCGTAATGTTTTTTGGAAATCATCGTTGAAGAGTTTATCAAATCTGAAAAACTACTACAAATCCTAATAAAATTATTGAATCCACAAATATTATTTTGTAAATCCGAAACATGTTTATAAATCCGAGAATTGTCGCTAAATCCTGAAAAATATTTTGCAAATCCGAAAAAATATTTTGTCACGTGTTACTTGCGCCAGCAGTCTGCTACCAACAGCGGTTTGCCCCATCCAAAATGGCGGAGTTTTGTTCGACTCGTACTCGTCGTGAACCCTGGAGGCAAATTTTGCTTCAAATGTGGTTCCAAAGTTGCAGGGATTTCACATCCGAGTGCAAGAATAAGTACATTCGAAGATGAGCGTGCTTCTTCTTCGTCATCTTCGAAGTCATTATCACAATACTTCACCTCCAAAGCGGAAGAACGCAGAGGATCTAAGTTTAACAAACCAAACAACTAAGCCGGTTTCAAAAATAACACGTTAACGATCCAAGACCCAGGATCCAGTTCAGTTTTCAAAGTACCTCCGTTCATATAGATCTCATGGTACTCGCTCAGCGAGTGGACAATGGTATCGTACCTAAATCCCCTCAGTTCAAAGTAATGTTCTATTACCAGCCTCTTCTCTGCCGAACTGCACAGACTTTCCTGTTGATGTCTCTTTATTGTTCCACACTGCCGACAGAATACTCCATTGCTCTCAAACTCTCTGTCACATTTATGGAAGAACTGACATCGTACTTTGTGTTATATTGTAAACGATTACAAACTCTTTATACTTGAATCACCCTAAAACCATTATAAAATCTGACTAAATATTTTATAACTAATCTCAACTAAACAAGGTATCAGGAACGGGAATCTCGTTTATTGATACAGCGAACGTTTTACACATCACCATAAAGAAATTACAGCAGTGAATGAACAATAAAGCAAAGTTGAAAGAGATGCCTACGTGTGGCTCTTGCATAACTTATAAAATCTTGATAGCTTACAAGCCCCTAGGGATTAATCATACCTGCAAGCACGCTTTAAGTACTTCTACAGTTAACACGAATCATACATAATGAACATACTCCAGTGTCATTAGCGAAACGTGACAAAATATATTAACCCACACCCGCCCCTCCTCCCTGGGGGCTTGTAAGCTAGGGAAGAGGACGAAGCACGCTCATCTTCGAATGTACTTATTCTTGCACTCGGATGTGAAATCCCTGCAACTTTGGAACCACATTTGAAGCAAAATTTGCCTCCAGGGTTCACGACGAGTACGAGTCGAACAAAACTCCGCCATTTTGGATGGGGCAAACCGCTGTTGGTAGCAGACTGCTGGCGCAAGTAACACGTGACAAAATAATTTTTTGGATTTGCAAAATATTTTTCAGGATTTAGCGACAATTCTCGGATTTGTAAACTTATTTCGGATTTACAAAATAATATTTGTGGATTCAATAACTTTATTAGGATTTGTAATAGTTTTTCAGATTTGATAAACTCTTCAACGATGATTTCCAAAAGACATTACGATTTGAAATATTTTTTTCGGATTTTAAAAACATTTTTTCGGATTTCGTTAATATTTTGGGATTGTCCCTTATCGGCTTCCGTAGTCCCCCTGAGAGAACCCTTTGACCCTGTCTTTATCTCACGTGAAAACCTCGTGAATTATGATGCAACTATACCGGCACTACAATGATAAAAGTCGTCCAGTATTTGGTAAGCCAGTTTAAATTACGAAATTCCGAAGAAAACTTCGAGTCAACGTTTGGTGGATTGATATTCATTGTACTATAAAAAGTAGATCAATTTGCATTCTGTAGGTAAGACAAAGAAAAATGCTATTTTTTTACCTTCTTCATAATTATTCATGTACTTATTTTGTAAAGTTGGTTCGAAAATTTCCTCACCAACGCATTGCTTTTCAGCCAACACCATGATGTTTATAACGGTATTAGTGATCGAAACCGTCGTTTTAGCCAATAGCAAGCAGTAGTCTACTGTCACAAAGGCAGGTAACAATGGTTTGTATTCTACAACAATCAGCGTCGACTTACCATTTTCACGAAACTCTGTGACGTCACGGGACGGCATTATAACGCTGAGAACTCAGACGTCTCTCTCGCCTTGCCGCCCGTTTGGGTTGGGGCGAAGAGATGGAAGACATTTCAGACTAACTTTATGTAGTGTTAATTGAGATTTTCCATTTGGTCTTAACGGTGCTCCTTAAAACTTTCAGCGTCTAAAACAGCCGCAAGGGAAATTCTATATTCGTTTCACATATTTTGTTTCTAATTTCCGGTCTCACTAACCACAATAACCACAAACTCGAACAGAATCCGATTATTCCTCGGTTAAGACCAATCGTCAGTCATTTACCATCAATTACTCGAGCTCAGTTAACTTAAACTCCTCTTTTCTTTTGCGCCAACTTAACTTCTTCATTGATTTGACTTTAAGCAAATGTTTACTAAGCTCGATTGCATCACTTTGTTCATCTTAATCACGTTCCGTCCAATTTTTTTAAACGTCTACAGTTAAACGGTCAAAGAAGCCCTGATTTTGATTCCACGAATGGGACTCAGTTACTTAGCAGTGTTTTATATCCTCCAAGATAACGTGATATTTAATTACGTTGTTCAAGTATGTAGTCTTCCCTCTTTAGGTGAGTTACGTAATACAGACAAAATGAAATTCCATCAGCTCAGTAATGCGAACACGACAACATTGAATTTCTCAAAACACGAGTCTCCCTAGAGACACAGCCACTTGCCCTCCATTGTTGAACAAAGGAGAAAATGTTGTTCATATTTCATCGAAGCGGTATGTTTCTGTTACGACCCCGAGTCCTGAACTATACGTCCTCACGTTCCGAGGGCCCTGGACACGAATAGTTACATCTCCTTTCCCTGTCCCAGTTTTACTTCTAGGTAAAGTCTGCAGCACAGCATCCGAATGGTTTTCCAATTAATTATGACAGGAAAGTAAAGACCGCGTTTAAGCAAGCGAATAGAACAGAAGAAACAAAATTTAAAATCGGCTTTCCTTATGCTAATAATAGGGACCTTAAGATCAGACGACGGCGACGGCAACGAGAACGTCGTGAAAGCAATAGGTTTACCGGTAATAAGCAAAACAACAACTTTGCACGTGCATCACACTTTTTTGTACATTTCTTTGCCGTTTTTGCACGACTACGACGTGAAAATGCCTCATTTCATGTTTTATACAGGACGTAAACAAGCAACGACGAAATTTTCTTTCTCTTTTCATGACTTGGATAAGGCAATTAGAGATTCAACTTTTGGACAGTACGGGCACTTTCGACAAAGTAAGCGCCATTGTTATTGAAACAGAAACAATTACGCATATCTCAATCTCCAAGACTGTAAATGCCTGATTAGCGAGGAAAAACTATTTCATGTTGTTTTCAGTGCCATTTTGAAAAGTTTTAGAACAATATAAAAATTCGTGATGCCTCCATTCATTAAAAAGGCTTTGGAATTTGCGCCACAAGAAAAAAATTTTTTCGCGGAGCCAGTTCTCCCGTTATTGTTCAGAGAGTAACAAAAAGGGCAATAAAACTGAAAACACGCTTGCCTAACGGTCAGTTAACACAAATACTGAAATGTCATCAACAGTTACCAAAAAGATTGGAAAAGTGTTGAAGAACTAAACTCTTATCTGAAAGCCAATTGCCATCAGGTTTGCTTTGCATTTCTGCAGAATTTTGTCTCTGAAGTTATGTGGGAATTACCCAAGAAAGGCAACAGTTTTTTTAAATAATAAAAAAAGAAACATCAAAAGCAATTAACAGTGGTAGTCTCGGAGGATCATATATTTTACACCCAATACTTCAATATTGTTTGTTACATGATCCAGGAAATCACGCAAGCGAAAACTGCAAACAAAGAAGGTTGGAGTTCTTAAAAGTACTGTTATTACTACAATAACTATTTAACAATAAAAAAATATTATTCCACGAGTGCACGTTGGATATGAGATGGTAGATAGCCAACAAGGGTGCATAGCTCCAAGTTGGTTATAATCTCATATCCAACTAGTGTGAGTGGAACAATAATATTGTTTTATTAAAATTGCCCACAAAATATCGAAAATTCTTCTCAACTTAATTTGTAAAAGCAACCAATTTTCAGCTTGTTTTTAATTTTGAGCAGATGCGTACAGTAACCAGATTTGGAGGGCATGGTATGATGGCTCATATACCATGATGGCTAAGCTAATCAGAGCTCTAGAACTGCATTATCCAATTGCATTATTGCATTATCCTAACCAAACTCATAAAAGTAAAAAACGTTTCTCGCCATTGTGTTGTTGTATTTTGCTTTTTTCCAAAAAAATAGACAGTTCAAATCTCTTTCAGTAGCACTTTCTTCTTATTAACCTGATCTGCTTTAGCTCTGACAGATCTTGTGTACTTAGGCACCCCTTGGCCAAGTATAGGTCTAAACTATCGACCAATACACAACTGACATATTAGATGACATGTTGACATATATTTAACAGTACTTTTGAATAAGGCTGAGTTTGATGTGAAGAATTATCCAGATCGATTGAGGTGGATAACAGCCTCTAAAGTCCCTTAAAAATTGCTGCTTGGGTTACGGAGATAAAAGAATTTTTGAGTAGGCAGGAATTATAACTTCAGATGAAGAGTCGAACAAGTATTAGTTAAGTTAAGTATCCGCTAAATGTCAGTGGCCTATGGATTGATATGTTGGCCAATAATTATTATTGGTCAAAATACTGGCCATGGCTATCAGCCAACTATTAGCACACACATGGGGTGATACGTAATTGTTGTAACCACCGTCTGCCACAATGCCATCTAATGTTGACTGATATATCAACCAAGATTTGGTCGACTTATTGACTGACAGTTTACCAATATGTTGTATGAATATCAGCTGACACGTCCATCAAGTATCATTTTACTGTGTCAACACATACACGACTGAGGTGTGCCTAAAATACACAAGATTTGCTGTATGTGACCAGCAATTGGAGAACCAAGTAGATCAAAATAAGAGTGTACCACTAATAAATTCAAACTAGTTAACCTTTCAGTAATAGCTTTACATACATGTACAACAGTGAGACCTCCTCTATTTAGACATCGAAGGGACAAACCAAAATTTCTGCACCACACAGGTGTCTGGTTTGGTCCTTGTTGGAGAAGAGAACTGTCTCTAATAAAGACATGTCTATCAAGGTTTTTTCTCTAGCTGAGCCAATGGCCCTCACAAATTGACTTAGCCTTTGAGTAACAAGGAAACCAAAACCGCAGCGCTGGCCCCTGGAATGAAGCATTTGAAGGCTTTTGGGTCCCCTACAATGTCTTGGAACACAGCCTTGTGTATTATGGTGTACGTATTTTTTTTCATGTTCCTCTTGATCAAAAACACCTTCAATACGTGACACAAACACGTGACTCAACTGCTTGCTTGTTTTTCTGCGGCAAGGTGATGTACAGTTGAACGTCTAAGTGATGGTGGCTTGTTTAAGAAGGGAGTCCAAGTTCCCTGTATGGATGGATTTTCTGTGTGCCAAAATTGTCTTATTTTCTGTAGTTTTACTCCTGATTCATTCCTGAGTCTTTCAACCCACTCCTTTATCTCTTCTGGCGTTTTGTTTTTTACCTCGACTATCTTACTGTTGCCATTTACTAAAACAAAAGACAGCAGAGAATAAAGAAACAACACTTATTACATTTCCCAGCTACTCAAACGAAAAGTACACTTACTAAAATTCGCGACTATCCTAGGATGCTTTCCGTTTCTTTCTCGGACATAAATAGTAACTTCTGGGTTGTTCTTTGCGAACTCCACGACATTCTTGTCTATGTATTCTCTGGAAAAACACATGCGGAGATTTGGGTTAAAATCGTTACCGTAAATAAATTGGTTATTTCAAGAATATGCGAATTACCTTATCCCTCTGCTGCTTCCACCACGTTGGCAATAGTTTAAAACTAGTCTTTGTAATGGGCGAACAAATCGGCCGAAAACTCTGTTAGGGATTCCTACCTGCGCCATTTTGAAAAGTACTCGATCCCAGACCTCTTGAAAGTATATCCGTCATCAAATCCGTCATGTAAGGTACACTAAAAAGGGAAATGTTGCAATGGGTCGGGTGGGGTTACCATGGATTATCCATGGGGTGACAGATGAGCTAATCTCGGAATGTGCTAGTGTTTCCTTAAAATCCTCCATGGTTAGTTTTGTTTGGATAGGAGGGCACGTGCATACCAAAAGCGTGGGAGTGGCCGCAGGGTTGGCAAATGCCTGATCCCTAGGCCTCGCAAAATTTGCACATACCCCACCCTGGGACCGGGTCTGTTTCATTATTGTCGTACCCTTACCCTCTCTACTAAACGGGTCCTGTTATAAGAAGCCGGGCTCGGTTGCCCAGAAACATAAATTAATTCAGCAGGTAAATGCCCCACAATTATTGCCCGGGGAGAAATTAGCCCTGGAATTGACTGATGCATAAGCTAATGGCACCTAAGATGAAAGAAGTTAACGCACCTATCCAGATCATTTTCTCTTTTGTGGGTTCTCTTCTCGCGGGAGTACTCCCTGACATAAGTCATATGGGTATGTGCCACCCCGAAGGGTATGGTTTTTACACCTTTTCTGGGGGTGTCTTTGAAACAAAGACCCCTAAAACCCTTGAGACCCCCTACCAAATGACTCTGAACTTCATTGATTAGGGTTAGGAAACTGAGTGAATCAACTTTCAGGTCCGTCTGCTAAGTATAATGACCTAAATGGACCCTGATTCACTCAGTTTCCCAACCCGTGGCACCACCAAGAATTTCCAGGAGTTCCCCCTATGGGTTCTCTTTACTGTAAGGCTATGCTGCCTTTGAAATGGATTAAAATATTCATTTCCAAGGGTAAGGACTTTCAGCTCATTTGCTATCTTCTTGGTCGTTATCTGTGATGGACCAAAGTAAGGTCCATCACAGAGACGACCAAGAAGATAGGAAGCAAAAATTGATCCTAATAATATTAGGATCAATTACCTAAGATAAGATATATTATATCCTTGCAATCAGGTTTTGTTATGTCTACAAATAATGTTCAATTCAACCACAAGAACAAGTGCAGAAACAAGAGACTTGGCGTAATAATTTTATTGGGCCTGTCCCTTTGGTGTATGTGTTAAGGAGTTTTGTCATTATTATGACAATCTGTTATTATTTCCTTCCAATATCTGTTCAGCTGCTGTTAGCCTGTCCACAGACATTTTGTCATTCTTTTTTGAGGACTTCAGAGAGTACAAAGTGAACTCTCACTTTTATTTTCATAAGTGCACTTGATAATCTCTAAAGAGAAAATAGAAGGTCTGTGAACAAGCTAGGCTCCTGTATAAAAAGTCTACCTTACTGGTTTCGTGGGAGTGGAAGGGTAGAACACATAACAGTAAATTTAATCAGTCAAATTAATGTGCATTTACTTGGATGTTTGTACAAAAGATTTTTATTTTATTAGAAGCAACAGTAATTTCCTCGTGATACAGTATAGGTTATGCTTCACAAATGTGGGCAAAAATATCTCTATTACATCTTCATAAAGTATAGCCGCAGATCAGACATTTGAAAGAAAACATGACAATAACTCAAATAGGAGCTGTTGACTGATACAGAGAAGTAGGTTTATTCCTAGCTTTACAGGGACAGGCTTGTTAGAGTGGAAAACAGGAAAAACTTGGTGAGTGAAGCAAGTCAGGTGAAGACTAGCTAGGGAGGGTGGTAGGGGGGGGGGAGAGGACAGAGGAGCTCTCCCAGGGGCATAGCCAGGATTTTTCCAGAGGTACACACAATTTTTCAAATCTTCCCCCCCCCCCCCCCCCCCCAACTCCACATTTGACCCTCAGAAGCACTCACATCGACATAATCGTGCGCTCCTTTGTCTACTGCAAAGACAGGCCTGAGTGAAAAATAGCATGCTCATGTTTTATACCATCCTGCTTGCTATCTGCACACATTTTAAGTAATTATCATCCAACTTTCAGGTGTGGAAAAAACAGTCCATTGTCTCACGAAAAATACTCCAAAGAATCAAAGAGAGTTAAACAGAAATGAGGCAATTTATATTGCCTTTGTTGTTGTTTTAATTTTTACACTTTCTATTTTTAATTATTCTCATTTTTATTATTTTTTTTAATTTTAATTTTTTACCCTCAACTTTTTTAGGTATGCACATGATTTTTGTACTTACAGGTAGCTACGCCCCTGTCTCCGCCATTCCCCCCCCCTTTTCCATTTTTTCTCATGCAGTCTCTCCCCAATTTTCACCCCCTTCATAATTCCCCCCAAAGGGGAGCCAGTTCACAGTAACTAAAAGGCTTGGTTACTATGACAACCCATGAGCTCTGTTTACAACTAATGCAGGGTTTGAAAGACCTTGCGCTGGGCAATTTAATGTGAAGTGCTATTATGTAACAGAGGAGGATACCTCCTATATTATAGTCAAACAGTCTTTCAAGCACAACCATTCAGCAGTCAATAATAGTGTTTTAGACATCATCCACAGTAACTATGTTTTTTAAAACTATCTTTTGATTTCACTATGCGGCATACTTCTTTTTTCCAGTTTCACTGATGATGCATATATGCTGTTGATAAAAAAGATAATCCATTAATCAAAATCACTTTGATTGATAATAAATTATTGGGGTCACTTATTAACGGCATTTCTCCCGAAGACGCTTTGCCCTAAATGGCCTTTCTGACATTTTGCCATGTGGCATTTTTTTGCAATCTGATCACAAAATGAGTTAATATTCACTTAGGCCCAGGAGTGAAATATGCAGGTTTTGCTTTGTTTTTTGTTGTAGTGTGTTTTTTGTCACTCAAAGCATATTACTTCAAATTTGACAAAACTACAGAACCTTGAGGAACATTTTTTTCATGAAGACACTTTGGGATGGATCACCAGTGCATCTCTTTAGCATTCAGTCCTAAACATATCTGGATATATTGAATTCAGCTGAACACAGTCTCCTTGATTGATATAACCGTTCATTTTTTTTTTGTTACTTACATTGAGATCTCTGAAATACTCATTGTAATCCTGCAGAACAAAAATTAAATAGAATGAAGTCAATAACACTTTTACCAACTTATTTTTGTGTTACAGTCAAAGAGGAGGCTCCACCCAAAAAGGATACCTTTTTCACGCTTCAGGAACTACAGTTGTATACCAAAGGTTTGTGGGGGATTCACGAGTTGAAGTATATGGAAAGGCAGAAAAATCTAGCATTTAAATACTCTTAAAGGCCATTTTATTGAAATATTTCGAAAAGAAGTGCCTTAATTTAACTTTACATGAAAATGACAAAAAGGCTCTCTGTTTTAGGAATTTAATTAAATTACAATGCAAGAATGTATGTAAGTATATGAATGGGTACCATTTTTCAATGGAAAGGATGAGCAAGGGGCACCTTTTCTGTCACACATAGTATATAAGAGGGTAAGGGGTTGGACGTCAGGGCGGAGTCTCCCTGTAAAAAACTTTGTTCATGCTAAGCTGCTAAAATTTGGTCTTTTTAACAAGATTTTAATAACAAGAAAATGATTGACCCTCTTTAAGTTATAGCCAAAATAATTTGGCTGTAGTAACAAATTTAGGTGGATGCTTCGATGGTGTGGTTGTAACTTGTATATATTTCTACTTAATCATTAAATAATTGTAGATAAACTCACCAAAGCATAACCAACAACAAATTTATCAGGTATCTCAAAACCAATATCTGAAAGAAAGCAGAGTCAAAATAAGCTTCCTTAATGTCATCACTGTCAAAGCCAAAAATCTGAAGGAAACAAAATTCTCACTACGCAAACAACATCAAAAAGGCAGGATCAAAGTGTCAAAGTGTTCAAATGAATGCTACAGATCAGTACATTATACTTTCCTGGAATACATGTTCTTTCACAATGCAGCAACAAGGTGGTGGAAGCCATATGGTAAATCAATCAAATACAAGCTACTGAGCAGTGCTTTTCTGTGGTTGTTTGTTTACTGTACAAAGATTCTTAAGTCTGAACATTTTAGTGAAAGATACTAAGTAGTTCTTTCCTGTAGTGCTGTTAAATAATCTGTATCCTGTACAAGGTGGTTTTATTTTTTTTGAATCTGTGAATCTAGTAAAAAGGTTTCTTCCCTGCAGCGCTCAGTTATTTCCCCATTCTGGAAGGTTTTTTACATGGCGGCTGCTACTTATCACTGCGACATCATCAATCCTTTCAAATACTATGAATCAGAACATAAAAGGTACAAAAACAATGTTATCAAACAACAAATAATTCACAAAATTACTTAGACTTACAGTCTGGGCGATATCCAGTACTCCTAGGTGTTCTTTTCACCAACAAGCTAACAAACATTAATGAAAAGATGATTAATTACTGGAGACACAATTTTTTTTATCTACTTCATATCCTTCCTTTGTTTTAAAAAAATTGAGACACTGTTAGGGTAAATTCTGACAAGCTACATTGCCTTAAGAGAGCAACATAAGACAGATAAAATGGCCACAAACAACACAAAGATAGGTTGAAACCAAGACAGCAACAAGGGCAAGTGCAAATCCAATAGCAAAAGACCAACAAGGACAATAAATGATAGCTTCCTCCTCGATACATTAACCAACAAGTTTTCCTCCCCCCTTTTCCCAAAGAAACCTTTTTAGTACCCAGTAGTTGCTTATAACAAGAGTTTCCAACTAAAATACTTTGATGGTGAGAACTGACTTTGACATTTGGATGGGTGGTCACTTATGACACCCATACATAAGATAAAGGGGTAACACACTATTACTGGTAACCCAGTAGTTTTTATTGTAGCCTACAAAATAAAGACAGAAACAAACATTTGAAAATAGACATAATCCAAACTGGCCAAAGGCAAAACAGTTGGTTATTTATAAGTATGACAGAGGAGCTGACCTCGAGACTACCGAGAAAGATTAAAAAAGAAAAGGGGTTGTAGACCCTGATGGTGTGGCCGCCCTATTTTTACGGGTTGTGGGATTGGGTAGGGATGGCACCTCGCACGGGACCTGAGTCCCGTTCGTGCACATTCCCTCTGGGCCGGCCTGTGTCCAGAAAAGCTGGTAAAAAAAATCCCGATAGCAATTAGGGCAGGGGTAATATATGAACTTGGGGCCTCTGGTTTTCAAGTCCAGAGCTCCAACCACATTGGCCATGCTATCTCTTCCATCTAGAGAAGGTAAAAAACATAATTATATAACAATGATATAGACAAAACCATACCTTGCTACTTTAATAGAGGCAGGTTTAAATTTGGTCAATGTGTTTAGAAGTTTTTTCATAGTAGCTCCTGTATCCACAATGTCCTGTTTAAAAATAAAGTACTGGATTACTTAGGGCACATTTGATTGACCATAATTATTCCAGAATGAAAATAAAGGAATAAACTAAAAAATCACTCAATTTGGCATTCATTGCTTTGCGATAGCTAGAAATCTGCTCATTAAAATCAATGTCTCAATGCATGTAGCGGCTAATTGGCCAAAAAAGACCTGGCACAAGAAATTTGTGACAAAACTTTTGCGTATTCATAAAAACGATCAATCGATGAACCCTTAGTTCATGGGCTAGATGTCGCAAGAAAGCGAGATACTTAGATCCTAAGAATGTAAATTTTTTTTACTAACTAATACATTTAGGATGGAAATAACATACTTGGATTCCTTTAAGGTACTATGTCATATTGTATCAATAGGTGGTAATCTCCAACATACATATTTAACAACATTAAATGCCACTGTACATTCCCTTGAAAAGGTTGATATCTTAAAACAAAACTTTAAAAGCTTACCTCAACAACTAGAACATGCTAAGGAGAACAAAAACAACCACATACACACCAAAAAATGAGTTAGTAATCAAGCAAGTAACTTTTATACCTGCTGTTCTGTATACCTTCAAGTCAAATGGTAAAAATATTTAGAGAAACATGACACTGGATCAAGACTTGTTTCTCATAAAATTTGGGTTCAATCATTGAGATTTAGAAATAAATATGTGACTGGGATTAAACAAGTCAAAGAGAGTGAGGAATTGCATAGAGAAGTGGGAAGAACTGATTTTCAAGTTGTGAGCACAAATAATAATAAATCAAGTAACATAAACCCGGCATAAATTATCCTATCTTGTTTAGAGGTTTTATAGGTATGCAAAAAACATTTTTAACTTAGACAAATTTAGTTTAAAACCCAACAGAGATTTATTTGTTTTTTTTAGAAAATTGGCCAAGTTTGACTCCTGGACTACTGAGAAATACTCCATCTAGTCCCACCTCATCAGCTCTGCCCTACCCCCCATCACGGCAAGCGTTTATACCTGGAAGATCACATTAACATCCGATGTCCCAACCCAGAGTTGCAAGCAATACAAGACCATGCTCAAAACTTGGCGGAATAACTTGGAATGTAAGGGACGGGGGTTGGTCAGTATTATACCTCACAGACTTGTGACTTTATAGTGGCGATTTGAAGCAACAAAGGTCGTTTTTTCATCAGAGTGTCTCAACATTTTTGCAACTGGTTGTAGATCCTTTCAACTTGTTCTAGTCCACATAGACAGATATGCCCCACTTACATAAACTAGTTACAAAGAGATTTTCACTTAGTACCTTGCCAGTTAATGATGACAGATCATCACTTCCTATAATCTTGACTTCGCCTGACGAATGATCATCCTACAAAACCGAACAAAAAAACAGTCAGTGATGACAATAAGTCCATCTGTGTATATGTTACAAGTCAAAATTAAATTCAGGTCAAATTTCCTTTAATCCAGGTTGATTCTCAATCTCTTTGTCTCCTAGGCCTAACTCATGAATAATCAGGGTTAGGAGAGAAAGGAAATTGAGAATGAACCTACTGGTAGGTTAAAGATTTAACCTAAATATAATAATTTTGACCTGTAACATCACACAAACACCACCATTAGCCTTAACTTCTATTATACCTACCAAAGTGAAACATTATTTAAACATCATTTAAGATAATTACCTCATAGCTTTTTAATCGGATGAAGTCTACAGACATCTGGACTGAATTCTCTGTCATAAATTAAGAAAAGAAAGAGTTTCGTGTGAAGAAATATTTCTGTTCTTATTCAAGTCATAAAAAGGGTACAGTGATACAGTAAAATATTGAACAAAATTCGTATAAGAAATATTTGAGTGAAGCATGTGCATAGAAAAAAATAATCAAAACTTTTTTTCACCTCCACTAGCATTGATTGTTCTGATACGATCCATGAGATCTCCAAAAAACTGATATCCACCCTTTAATACACATAGTCCTACAAGAGGGCCTTTTCCAACATCACAGCATATATTCCTTGCCAACCTTTCGATTCTATCAATTTATCAAAGCAAAGATGAAAAATCACATTATTCAAAATTTAGACTATGTAAATGAACCAAAACTATAAAATATAAATACAAATTAAAAAAAAAAGTAACACACTCTCCCAAATTATAAATAGCAATCACATGATTTATATCATAAAATAATGCTGTGTTTATATCTCATAGCAACTGTATTTCCGCTTTTTTTGCCAGTTGTTGTAATCTAATGGTCAGTCGTTGATATTACCTGATGAGTGTGGTCATCTTTTGGCCACTCGAAACAGAGCTGTAGTAATTATATAAAATGATGCACTACTTCTGAAGTCTTGAACCAGTTTATTTATTACATGTAAATTTATATATTATAAAAGCTAGAACTTCTTATTATCACATTTAGAGGCTTTATTAAAAGCCCCTCCACTTTTTACCCTCCTACAACCCCTTACAAAGATCCAAAAATAACAAAAATTATTATATAAGCAGCAGTTTATGGTAGTTTGATATTGTCCTGCACAACAAGATAAGACTTTTTAAGTCCTGTTTTCCTGCTACCTTGGTCAATACAGTCATTTCTAGTTTTTCAGGTTTTTGATACAATTAAGTTTACCATGTGCAATGGTGTTCAATGCTGCATATCAAATTAACAGGCCTCAGGAAACTCATGAGTACGCTCTTCAAAATCACACCATGTCTCACATGGTGACTGCTTACCTGTCAGTTATCAACCCCTTAGGTATCAAAATGGATTCTACATCATTTTCATAATGTTTTGGTATGCAGAACATGTCCAGAGAATAACCTTCATAGTTATCTGGAATCTGAGCAAATTAAACATATAGATAAAAATTCTGTCAAAAAAATAACTTACATGCAGTCTATAATAGACAGTCAACTGTTTTTGCCTGAAAAAGTATCTCCTCAGAAAAAGTGCAGCAGTGTACTCTCGGAAGCAAACTATTACCGTATTATTTTATTCGACTATAAGCCGATCTCGGCTATAAGCCGAGACCCCAAACTTTGAACGTGTCGACTCAGCATAACGAGAACCAAAAATAAATCGAAAACACCCGGCTATAAGCCGAGACCCATTCATTATTACAAGACTGAATTGTTAATTACGGGAAAACCTAACATTTTCGGAAAAAAATCACATTGATTGTCACAAATGAGGCTTAGAAGATAACACACATGCGTGTATACAAGAGATGCAATGGTGATTTGTTATGCAAAAAGCTTCCGTCTTAGAAAACACACGTGAATTAATAAATATTACCCGTAACTAACTATTCAATTGAAAAGCAATGAATCATAACTCAGATGTATATACAATATACAGTGACTTATTAATAGATTTATTCATTCATTCACAATACACAAAATATACTCACAAACGTATAGTATTGGTTCTGCCTGCAAACAGCAAAAGTTAATTGCAGTGGGCAGAGATTCCTGGGTTGAAGCAGTCGGTAAAGAATTACTTACGCTCTCACCAACAGTGTCATTGCTTATTCCAGTGACAATGTTAATAGGACAATCACATGACTTTAATTTTGGAGGGCATATGGTTTATAATTTGTGGCCCTGGTAGTATCATTTGTGCCCGAGCGGAGTGAGGGTGCAAATGATGCTACAAGGGACTCAAAATAAACTATATGCCTGACAAAAGTCATGTGATTATATCATTATTATCAATGCAAAAGGCCAAATCGTACAAATCTATTTCATAGGGAAAGATTGTTAACATGAAATCATATTGCAGGCTGCAAATGTAAATTCCACTGACAGCCGCACTTTGCTGCATGGCCCACGAAAAGGAGCATTTAAGAGAGGGCACTTTGTCATTTGGCCACATGTAGTGATTTTCTGCTGATTTTCTTATTGGTTTCGCTCCTTTCACATTCCCATCATACACCTTGATTACCCCTCAAAAGTTTTGCATAAGCATTGTTTCCAATTTCTCTTGGGATATTTTACAATCTTCCCAAGAGAACTTGAAAACAATATTTATGCAAAATTTTGGGGGCTAAACAAGGTGTATTATGGTTAATGTGAAAGTAGTGAATTAGTGTTATTTTGTTGCTGATTTGGATCTTGATGGGGCAAAGACCTATAACACTTACGTTTGCTTCAGATTTGCTTTATTTCAAATCTTATCCTGTTCACATCATTTTTTAACAAAACAAACAAAAAAATAGAAGATTACATACTGTTATTCGCAAACACCTATAAAGGACCTGGTTCAGATGCTGAACTTTTCATGAGCGAAACCTCATAGATTGATTTAAGTACAGCAGACACCTCTCCCTTGGAACACCTCTTTTCCAGGGCAACTCCATTCACGGGGCACAATAATCGGTCCCAGAAAAATGTTCACATAATCTTTGTATCTGTTACCTCTATTAAAAGGACACCTCTATTCAGGGGAAAGGGGCACTTTCCTGGGTCCTGAAACCCGGTTTTAACCTCCATTCACGGGACATCTAAGTGACGGTCAGCAGTGACTGACAGATCTGACTAAGTAACATTGGCGGAAGGACGTTGGTTACATTCACGAGCACAAAGAGCTGAGCTAATGAAAGCCGAAGCTATCTGTTCAAGAAAACAAGTTAAGCTTCTCTTCTGGAGGTCACGTAGGGCTTCTTTCCATACCGCACGTGAACCTACTCATGCGTTTTTATTAAGTGACAGCCGAAAAGCACATGGGTGAAATTCGACACACATTCGCCATGATTTGGCTCGTACTACAGAATGAGTAGAGAATTGCACTATGCAAAAAATCTCAGGAGAACAATATTTAGCCGCACAAATTTTGCAAAACACAGACTCACCTTGATACAATCGTACCCTGCCATTTTCAGGATTTTGATGCACAATTTTGACCCGCGGGAAATTAACTAACCTGAAAGAATACCGGTAATCAATTAACTTTTGCTTGGTAGCCGTTCCTTTTTATATGAAAGATTCCACCGCGCTAACCCATCCACGCGCGACGCGAAATCTAGAAAATTTTAATGTTGAACGAGTCATCGTTCGCTGTTTACAGTACACTATAGCAACTAACAGTGGAAATTAATTGTTGAAAGCATCTAAGATATTTTAAATTTTATAACCATGCTTATAACATTTAGTATCACTCAGAATCAGGAGCCCATACAGAATTTATTAAAAGGGGGGAAGGGTATTTTTTTTTTTTCACTTTTACATACAAGGACAATTCCTGGCTGTTGGTTTTTCTTCTCAAAACGTTTTCGAGTCGTAAGTGATAAAATAGGTCATAAATTACAAATATTGTCAGAGACATAAGTTGCTTGTCACGTAAATAACGTGACATTTCGCGGGTAAAAATAGATTGTCCCGGGAAGACGCGTAGCGCCATCTGATTGGCCAATAGTATTCTAACATGGCTGCCTTTGATTGGCTGTTGATGTTCTTTGAAATAGACTGGGAATCTCCATAACACACTCGCTCCAAAAACCTGCAAGATGAACACAAAAAAGTTTGGGTTTCTTTTAGTCTTTTTAGTCGCGTTTTCAGCGTCTTTTTCACACGGAGACGACAGTGAAGCGACAGAGACTGTTGCAGAAGCAGAAGGAACAGGGACTGAGGATGCCGACACTGGAGAGCAAAGTGACTCGAAAGAACAAGATTCTTCTTCTGAAGAAACTAGTGAGTCTGAAGAGGCCAAAGAAGAAGACGATGTGCTGGTTCTGACTTCGAAAACATTTGATACCGTCGTAAAGGAAAAAGATGTGATACTCGTAGAATTCTACGCCCCATGGTAAGTCATCATCGTGTTTTGTCCTTTTTACGCATAATTTTTGCACCTATACTTTTCTCTGATTTAGCTTTTGTCATGACTACAAAGAATTTTTAAAAAAGTTCTATATGCTGCTACAGCAGTTGTTCTCCACACATTCGCTTGATAAGTTTTTTTAGTAATAAAAAGGCACATCACTGTGTTTTGAAATCGAAATAGTTTTTGATTGATCTCAACAATGCGTTAACATGCGGGTAAATTGTTCTTGAGAATCAACAGTGTTGGCAAACATTTTTTCCTTAAAAATTATTTTAGTATTAAAGAACACGGAAATTTTAACGCTTAAATCAAAGAAATCAAAGACTTAAGCACAAGGTTATTTTAATAATACAATTGGTTGTAGTCATAATAATATCACAATAATATTTTTAATGAGACAATTTCTTATAACTGCTAATTACCCTCCTGCTATTAAATATCTGTTAATGTTGTATTCTAACGTTTATGAAATACAGGGCTCTTTGTTCTCTGTAACAAGTAGATTATGAATATTTTGAAAAACACAGTTTTTGACATGGTTATCGCATTAATAACATTAATTTTATTACACATGCATTTTAGACTGTTCAAAACCACAATTTTGCCCACTGTTAGAGCAAAGAACAACAAGCGCTTACCAGGAAAATATGCTTCTAAATCTATCTTTGTAGGTGTGGACATTGTAAGTCATTAGCTCCTGAATATTCAAAAGCTGCAAAGAAAATGAAGGATAACAAACCTCCTGTGCCATTTGCAAAAGTAGATGCCACTGTGGAGTCTGATCTTGCGCAGAAGTATGATGTTAGTGGCTACCCAACGCTGAAGATCTTCCGGAAGGGAACAGCATATGAGTACGATGGTCCTCGGCATGAAGAAGGTATAGTGAACCCATCAACTTTTTTAAGAATGTTTGTAACATTTTCATTGCCTGTGCCACAGATGAAACGAAACTCTGGTCAAAAATCCATCTGCGAAACAGTGCTTAAGTCCTTGTTCTACTCTGGCCCCACCTTTGTTTCAAGATTTGAGTACATGCCATGATAGGCCTGTGAAAAAAGGCATCGTCATTTTGCCAATCAGGTTGAAAGAAAATTCAAAATGCACTTCCTGTAATAATTACAGGAATTATTCGTTGAGTCTGTTGTGGCCCAGTACAAGGATCTTGGCCCTGCTTTGGAGACTTTGTAACTGGGGTTAAATTACATTTTTGTAGTTCTATAAATAATGACAAAAAGAGTGCATGGGAAAAACCTTAAGTGACTTGCGAGTTCATTCTAAATTAAATTTACCCTTCGTTTTGTAAGGAAACGGATGGCAATTTCAAAGGAGAATCCATCTTTTGATCAGAATTCACTTGGAGGGTTTATTTCGGGCACACCTTTGAATTATTATTACTCATGTTATTTTCACCAGATAGTCTTAAAAATCTTAATAAGCAGACACAAGCATGCTTGTACATGTACAGTGTATCTTTTCTGTATTTCAAAGCATAAATTCACTCTAGAAGTTGTTCATTAAGTTTCATTTACAGTCAACCACAGCCATGTGAGTATTGTTTCTTCACAAAATGTTTAACCTACTGTTTGAAAGTTTTGATATTTCAGCATATGTCATTTAATATTTCAGCAGCAATGCGCTTACAGTGGAAGCAAATTCAGCTACTGTATTGTGACTGAAACAGTCTCAAATTTATAGCTCTGAGTGTACATGTATACTGTAGTTATACTGTTTTTGGCACAGTCTATATCTCTCCCTAAAATTCAACTACATTACAACAAACCAACAATATTTACCCAGCATTATTGGTGTATTCATGTAACAATGCTTGTTGTTTGTACACCTTGCAAGATGTGCTGACAGGTTTTCACACTATAGTTGTGCAGTGTGTTTAACTAGGTAAAATATGAGTACCTTTTTGTACATTTTATAATTTAAGCTTGATAATCCTACCCTTTCTACATAGCAGTTAAAAATTGTCATGTTTTTAAATATAATTATTATTAATTGCTGGATACCTGATTAACCATAAAAGCTGCTTTATTTTAGTTAAACTGTGTTCTTAATGTAGGCTAAGCTTAGGTTTTCATGTTGTACATGTAACATGATTACCAGTTTGGCAACATGAAAGGGTTAAGTTATTAAGTCCTCAAACTTGTTGCTTTAAGCATCAGAGTGAATTATACAGTTAAGATCTAACTAACAAATAAAAAGAACTGAACAATATTTGAAGGGAAGGAAATGAGACACCTAACAATCTTGAATGCTTTTTTTTCTAAAACAGAATACTATTCCCAATACCAAATGAACTTTATTTGTACTGTAAGCTTCTCACAGATAAAAGTGGCTTCATCTTGAGAGTCAAGAGTTTTCTCTTGAGACTTGACCTGGGAGAAACAGGGTGAGATTGATTTCCTATTTTAAAGTGTTTTTTTGCCTCTACAGGCATTGTTGAATACATGAAAGAGCAGTCAGATCCAAACTGGAAGCCTCCACCAGAAGCTGTCATCACCTTAACCAAGGACAACTTCACTGATACCATTAACAGTGAATCTCTTATGCTAGTTGAGTTCTATGCTCCTTGGTGAGAATGTCAATATTATTTTTAATGTTCTTTTTGTTATTGCTTCACACTACCTCCTTCAGTTCCTATTTTGCCATTTATGTGGGGTCTATCAGGCATCTGAGGCATTGTTCAGCTGTTACTGCTGGGATTTTGTTGTTAGTGGGAACACGCCAGAGCACCTTGCAACAGCTGATATTATTTTTAATCATCATTGGGCTTCAATGAAAATGGCACTACATGTATATAAAGAAAGTCTTGTTGTTTTTAGTATTGTAATAATTGTTGTTATTGTTGTCAATTATTGTCATTGTCATTATCATGATCGTCTTCATCATCACCTTTAATATTGATATTTCCTGTTCTCTATATTTTTTTAACTTAAAGTGCTTCTTTACAAATTCAGGCGAAGAAATGTGTATTGGGGGTATTGTAAAATCATTTACAGAGGTTGTAAATTATTGCTTAAAAATCAAGTGACCTTAAATCTGCTTGGCTTTTATTATGTACCAGGGATCCATATTGGCAGTTGTCTGGTCATCCCAGAGGACCAGACAATCTTGCATGGACAATAAAATAATTATTGAGATAACTCCAAAAGTCGTCCTTTGGACAAATGAGGTTTTGGTCAACCATGCACAAAGTCTTTTCCAAAAATCGTAGGTTTGATGGTGCATTATTTTCCACAAAAGGATCACAGGCCCAGTTTTCATGTTGTTAATTATTGGTATTTTTCATTCTGTAAAGAACTGCATTCATGGGCCATTCGCAGAGAATGTGACAGCACTCATCAAGATGTGGTGTTTTTCTAGAAAGCGTTTCATCACCTTAGGCGGAAAAAAAAGCAGGCACCAGGTGCTGCCTTATACTAGGAAAAATGTAAGCGTACCTTTTGCCTTAAGGCAAACTGAACGGGACAGACCATAGCTACTTATAATATGTAAGCAGACTGTGTTTATCCTCAACCTTGTAGTCTGTTTTACTTTCTATTTTATTAAAACCCTTTATTAGTAACTATAATGCAAATAGTGCAAATCAGATCAAATGTTCAAGTTACACACAATTTTATCACCATTCTTTCTATAATTCTGCTCATTTGTCCAGGCAACCTAAATTGCAACTGGGCAAGTATGCCATCAAGCTTACTTGCCCTGCCAACGACTCTGATAAAAAATGAATATGGATCCCTGATCTCAACATACATGTAAATATGGTATACATGCATCTGAGCAAAGTTATATCTTCACTTCGTGATTTTCCATATTCAAATAATCTAATAATACCATCGACTGACGTGATGTAACTCCCTTTGACTCTGAAGACGACTGCCGCACAGGTTGTCGAAATGTCGTTATTGTCAACAGCTTTCTTTTTCAGGACTACTCTCACCCAAATGATCATATCCCAGCTACCTATCTAATTTGTTGTCTTTATCTTGCACATTAACTTATCAGATTTCAATTTTTCTTTTGATACACCGTAGGTGTGGACATTGCAAGCATCTTGCCCCAGTATATGAGAAAGCTGCCAAATCCTTGAAGGAAAATGACCCACCCATCAAATTGGCTAAAGTTGATGCCACCTTAGAATCAGAACTGGCACAGAAGTATGAGGTAACAGGATATCCAACTCTGAAAGTGTTCCGCAAAGGCAAGCCTTCAGAGTACAAGGGACAGAGGGACCAGTATGGTATGTACCAAAATTCTTTTATACAAAATGTACCAGTAAAAAGCTGTAGAACAGGGGCTGTAACAATACACCGATTCATCAGTTAACTGCCATATTCCAAGATAGGAACATACTGTTTGAGCAATGTTTGCAACATCACTGTCCTACTCCTTTCCCGACGTCTACATTTTAGCCATTGTTTTTGCTATTCACCTTATTCAAGATAGTGAGCAGACGCACACTTACTAGTATTGTCACTTGTCAGTTGTATGGTGTCTTGTGCACCCACAAACAATGGGGGCTAGTCTTGTCCAGCGAAATACTTTATCATAATGTGATCATCTTGCGTCAAGAAAAATAATTTTTTCGACACAACAGGTCACACTTCACCTTTATGTTATGTTGCATTCAGATGACCACAATTAACCCTTTTTTGCAAACTATATTTTGACTAGAAAAAAAGAAAGTGATAAAATGACTAGCAACAACCAGGATGTAATAGACTCTCATTGTTTGTGATTTTGTATCTGGCCCTCAGAATTATCGGTGTTCTTACTAACAGATATTACTGACCCAAAATGATTGTATAGTGTTACTGTACAACTGTACTTGAAAACACAAAAAGGAGATTACAGCAAAAGTATCTTACAACTTCCTTTCCATTTTAGCCATTGAAGACTACATGCGTTCTCAGGTTGGTCCAAGTTCCAAGATCAAGTCATCACTCAAAGCAGTCACTGACTTCATGAAAGAAAGAGATGATGTTGTTATAATGGGCTTCTTTAAAGATGAAAGTGACTCACTTTTGGAGCAGTATTTGGAAGCCAATAATGACATCAGGGATGACTATAACTTTGCACATACCTTTGATGCTACAGCCAAGAAGCATTTTGGTATTACAGAGAGTTCCGTTGTGATGTTTCAACCAGAGAAGTTCAGGTCAAAGTATGAGGACAAACACATTGTGTTTAAGGTAAACAAAAACATGTCACGGTCAAAGATTATGATTCATTCAAAACATTTCTCATTCTCTGATTGGCTGAAATCCGCCAGCTAAGTCCTCTTAATTTGAAAGATGTTTGTGATTGATATCTGATGAAATGACGTCAGTAGTTCAGTTTATGCCCAAAAAGGCGCTGTTGTTTTAGTACAGCAGGGGAAAATGGCAGAAAATTTTAGACATTTTAAAAACATAGCAAAAACAGCGAAGATACAAATACTTGATGGGTGAAATAGACTACGAGCAGTCTATCTTTTTTCTGTAGTCCATCGAGGAAAACGCGAGACACGCAAATGGCCACGCGCGTGACTGATGGCGTGAGACGGGAGCCGCCTCTCGCGGCTTCGCCGCACCCGCGCGCGTGCATTGCTCTCACTAAATCTGAATAAAAAGAGAGACTGCTCGCGGTCTATGGGTGAAACTGCTCTTTGAAGAATATCTGCTACATGTAGACTAAACATCTCTTTGTGTCCTGAATTTGGCGAGGAACAGGTAATTGACTTTGTGAACTAAACATCCATTTAGGCAAGCATGTTCTTAAAGTAAAATTATTTTGAATGACTGAATAATTTAACAATTACTGGATTCAGCTTTCTTATGATTTGAACAGATCGAGGAGTGAGGGTAATACCCACCTGCCTCAATTCCTATGATTGTTCAATAAACGAAATGTTGAGAACAAATTTACAATGTTTTAAATCTCTACGTATCACAACAGCCTATAATTTTGTTGGAGGAAGCATTTTCCTGATTTTCAAATACTGTCAAACCACTCGTAACTGATCACCCAAAATGCAAAGACTAAGTGGTTCCTAACAGGAAGAGGTGGCTGCTTGCAAGAATCAAACCACAGTGGGTCACCTCCTAGAAGAGGTCTGGACACATCTGTGTTTTGGAAGAGAATTCATAGCAGACAATTCATACAGTAATTTCCGATGTGTTTAGTTTCATGTCATCTCTAAAATTCATTGCATAATCTGAGTAGTGCAGTAACAGCAAACATAGGGATCAAACCATGCGTTAAGTGGTCGCTTACAACAGGTTTAAAACAATGGAAAACTGTCATCCAAAAAAGTGGTCGCAGTCGCTTTTAATACGAGAGGTTTTACCTGCATTTCACGGTTTTTCATCATGAGAATTTGAAAGCATTTAATAAATTTGCATTTAATTTTGTATTGTTTCCTTTAACATCAGGGAAAGGACCCCAAACCAGAAGATCTTCAAAAGTTTTATAAAGACAACCAGATTCCACTTGTGGGACAGATGAGCCAACATAGCAAAGAAAAAGTGTACACTAAGCGGCCTCTGTGTGTTGTCTACTATGGTGTCGACTTCAGCTTTGACGGTCGGCAAGGTGGGCTAAATTTTGACTCTTGTTCTTTTGCTTGCACTGTCCGTGAAAACCAGGTTTGAAAGGCTACAATAGAGAGCTGTAGATTCTGAGAAGAGGACGACTACGGGTACGAGATTGTCTCAGTACTAATTCTAGTGCTCTTGCGTGAACCAACGTCACTTTGGCGGGAAAATGTGATAGCCGTCATCATTCTACTACGAGTTTTAGCGAGAGAAGGACGAGAAGGGACCTTACGAAACGAGGAGGCTTACGAATTGACGACTTTTGCACGACGACGCCGTTGGACTGCGTGACAGGCTTACTGCGCATGCTTATCTGGGTACTTGCCGGCGTCGCGCCAAAGTCGACGCTGTTGTTGACAGCGATTCGCCAGCGTCCTAGAAAAAGCAGGACGTGAGACTACACGTGCGTCACGGTTTTTTTGTACATTTCTTTGCCGTCCCTGCGCGACTACGACGTGAAATGACCAAAAAATGTAAGTTTTTTTGAGGACGGGAACGGCAAGGCGTTAAAAATTCTACTATCTCTGTATATCTGTCTATCTTCAGCTCCAACATAAATTTCCTTCTTTTAAGTAACTGTGCGACTCGGGATAATCGCCAAATGGTTTGAAAGGATGCGGAGTCTATTTTTAAGCAAGGTTTTCCTGGACGTCGCCGTTGTCGGATCGTAAGGTCGCCAATGTCCTAGTGGCGGCAACAAGTTATCAGTTTTTTAGAAAATCATTTTGCCACCGGGAAAGGGCTAAACCTTCTCCAACAAAAGTAACCCCACTAATTTTTCGGGTGAAAAATGGTACAATGAAGCTTTCGGGGGTTGCATGTTTTTCGACAGTATGCGAAAAAACGTTAAGTTAAGTCTCGTACTCGCAGTCGTCCTCGTCCTCAAGTCGAAAGCTCTCTAGTATTAGCCTGAAAAAACAACCCATATCTCGCGGCGCAACCACTAATTTCCAAACCGGGAACAAGCCTCCCCAGTGGAGGAAAAAGGCGGAAAAAGCCAGCGGGAATCATTTGATTTTGCTGTTTCAGCCCGTTGTTTGCCTTCTCCCCTTACTTCGTTGCCTAGTCCCAGTCTAAAGGTTTTCCCGCGAAATGACGTCTGAGGGTCCGTCTGAGGAACGGGCGCGAAAGGTCCATACTGATGACGTGTCAGTACCCTGATCTGGGTAGTGCTTCTGATTGATCGTGCGAGGGAAATTTTCTTCAAGCAATCAGAAGCACTCTCTAGATCTGGGTAGTGACTCGTCATCTGTATGGAATTTCTGCGCTCGTTCCTCTGACGTCATTTTGCGGTGTTGGCGTCGAGAAATGTCGGCCGCTCTCTCAGGCCACTACAATGTATGTCACTGAAGTATCCTTTCCAACTGGCAGTCGTTTTTCTTTAGCTTTTTTGGGAATAACAAGCACTTCTTTTCTGACAGAAACAGCGGTGTGTTTGAATGACAGATTGACTTTTTTCAGCTTAGTGTTGTTGTTATTTTTATAAAGGTGTTTTTTCTCTACCAGATGGAACGACTGTACCTTCTAAACCAGATGTAAATCATGATTATTTATGAAAAGTCATCAATTTATTAAATTAAGGAAAATTTAACCTTTATAAACAAAATTTGAACCCCTCTATCGCTTTTAGGACCTGGGAAGTGCGCGCTCAAAGCGCTCGCAATAAAACCAGAACATTTTCTGCTGCTTTTCCTGTGCTGTGATCAATTTATTTTCACTTACCAGTTGGCTTTGTCAGCGTGATCGTGTCATTAGACTGCGCCTGTATTGACTAGTTTATTTCCTTGCATCTCTTTCCAGCCACACAGTTTTGGCGCCAAAAGGTTCTGAAAGTGGCCAATGAGCATCGTGACATCACGTTTGCTATTGCTGATGAAGCAGAGTTTGAGAACGACCTCAAGGAATTTGGACTGGACGATTCCGGAGAGGAGATTAGCGTGGGTTGCTTTGACGACTTGAACAGGAGATACAGAATGGAACCTGATGAAGAATTTAGCGAAGACAGCTTGCGTGACTTTGTGGAACAATTTAAAGAAGGTAAACCCGTGCTTCATGTATTTTTTGTAGTTGCTGTTGTTGTTGCATAGCTCCCGCTGTTTACTATTTTTTTAAGACTAGATGCACAAGCAGCCTTTCGCGCCAAAGTGTCAAAAGTGCCAAGCCTTTTTGCAAAGTTGGGTGGGAGGCTGCCAGGGAAGGGTGCGGGCAGAAGAGGGAGGTTCCAAATCCTCTGAAATTGGTCACTAAAAAAATCAACTACGAAGCAATTCAGGGGGCATTTGCACATCTCGTGTAGTAGAACAATATCTTCACGTTTTTTACCTTGGCGTCTTAGTTTTCGCTTTCACAGCAGAAGGTCAGCGAAACACGTGCATCGCAGATGTTTGGGAGCAACAAAAAACTATCAACGACCGCTTCAAGTTCAATAATTTATCCTGATCGTAGTGAATGTAAGTAAGTCGTTACACAAAGAGAAGGAATGGGAGTCCGAACCTCCACCACCCCCCCCCCCCCCCCCCCCCCCGCACGTCCTCCCCTTGCTTTGCCCCTACAGGGTCCGAAAAACAATTGAAGTCGTTCGATTGACAACTTTTTTTAATAAAATCATTGATTTAGTTACAAGATAACGTGCCTGGACCTTTGCCCATGAGGAAAGTGAGCTTAAAGAGTTACTTGCCTAGCAAGAAAATGTCCTTGTTCCGAACGACCGGACGGGGTTTTTTCGAGCCCTGGCCTGTTTAATTGGCAATATCTCCTTTACGCATATAACTTATAAAAGTTAACATTTTTCGTAACAGGAAACCTCAAACCCCAAGTGAAATCTCAGCCAGTACCAAAGAAAAATACAGGTCCCGTCACAGTTGTGGTAGGAAAAACATTCGAAGAAATCGTAATGGATCCCAAAAAAGACGTGCTAATTGAACTGTATGCGCCATGGTGCGGTCACTGTAAGGCCCTGGAACCCACCTACAAGAAACTAGGCAAACACTTTAAAGATGAAACCAACTTGGTCATCGCTAAAATGGACGCTACTGCCAACGACATTCCTCCGGGATATAGCGCAGAGGGTTATCCAACCATCTATTTTGCTCCGGCAAACGATAAGAAGAATCCGATCAAACACGAAGGCGAGAGAGGACTTGATGACCTAATTAAATTTATAAAGGAAAAAGCGACGGTCTCGCTGAAAAAGGCCAAAGAAGAACTTTAAAATTATTTTAGGTACTAGTTGAAACATGTTGACTATTTTACAAAAGAGAATGAAACAGGGCTCCATGGATGGCCCAGGTGTGTTAGAACGCCAGAAGGACGTGCGCCGTTTTTATTCACTCTGTTTGTGTCTTTGTGAGTCGCTTCTCTCTGTTCTCTTCCTGGTTATTAAGGACAAAGAAGTATTTGCAAAGTAACCCAAGCTAGATATCAAAGAAATAGTCAAGTCCCTGTGTCTTGCACATAGATACTCTTTCGGGGCTGCAAAAGAAAAAACTTAGTTGCAGTGTCTTGTGTCTTTTCTACACTTCAAGAATCCAGACGCGTTTCACTTAAAGAAGAATTGCTTAATAAAAGGATGAATATTCTTTATTAGCCTGCAAAAACATCCGTTTCTCCTCGCTCTTCGCCGCTGGGGACGTTTTGCGTTTCCTCCTCGCCGCGAAACGTCCCCAGCGGCGAAGAGCGAGGAGAAACGGATGTTTTCACAGGCTAATTCTTTATTCACTTTGTTTCTGGAAATAAGCTAGATGGAAATTATATAACCGATGGTTACTTTTGAAAGCTTTGATAATTAAATTCCAATGGGACGTGAACGTCGGCCAAATTTTTAAATCTTCCAGTTTAGTCCTTGCATTGCCCTCCACGATTCCCGGAATCTACAATGCTCCAGTTTGTTATTCACAAGATGCTACTGAATAAAGCCAGAATCATTCTTGCTTCACAAACGCAAAATGCATATGCTTCTCCAACCAACGTTTCCTAGTGTAGCCACAATGGGAGGTATATTGTTTTTACATTTGGTTAAGCCCTAAGGCCACTGAAGGCGGGATTCACTTTTAAAATATATTAACAAGTTAAAGACGGTGCCTCGATGTTTGTTTTACATTTCCTCGTCAGTATTTCGAGTTTTGTTTTTATATGATCCCGTATAGCTGAAGTGAATTGAAAAGACCAGGGGCCCGTTTCTCGAAAGGCCCGGTAACTTTACGGGCCCGAAATCAAATATTCAAATAGAAATAAAAAGAATAAGAGCGCGGGTTCTGGCTAAAAAACTACTCCATTTTGTTTCATTAACTGATGGTTTTATCATGTTAGATGCAAAACTACTGAAACCCCGGTCTTTAATGTAAACGGCAACAGCTTACCGGGCCCGTTAATTATCGGGACTTTCGAGAAACGGGCCCCAGAGACTCGTTTTTCGAAAGTCCCGATAATTAACGGGCCCGTAAAGCTGTTATAGTTTACATGCAAGATAGAGGTTTCAATAGTTTTGCATCTAACATGATAAAACTATAAGTTAATGAAACAGAATGGAGTAGTTTGCTAGCCAGGACCCTCGCTCTTCTTCTTTACATTTCCATTTGAAAATTTGAAAATTTTATCTGCGTTACTTGATCCCATACAACTTCCGTTTAATTTTGAACACTCGACAAATACTTTTTGAGATCTCTCTTCATCTGCATTTATATTAAACACGATGATCGGTGATAGCTAGAGACTTTCTGTCAAGAAAGAATTTCTTGAATTTGAAGAAAGGCGTTCAAGCCTTTTTAATGCACATTTTTTTCTGGCTATTTTGTCTTTTTCTTCGTGGTGTGAATAGTGTTCTGTGAAATAAACACCTCTACCAATATCTCGTATGGTGTTGTCTGGGAATTAATTTCCCAGAATGAAATTTTAGTGAACATACTGTCCTTGCCCGATCACATTTAAAATAACAAGACAATATTCAGGAAAAAATCAAATAATTTAAAGAAAAATTGCAGATTTGAAAAGCTGGATGCATGCAAAAGAAAATTCGTTGCGATTTAGTTTTGTTTTGGGAAGTCACCTGTCTCGATAATAGACCATCGATCATTTTTATTGGATGGAACCTAGTTATCAATTTTCTTTTGAAAGGTGTTTTGCATATGGCATTACCAAAAGGCCTTTTTGGTCTTGGTTTTGCATATCTGGAATCAAAACAATTTCTATCATCCTCCGAGAACAGTCGAGTTGCAGTCGAAGAACCCGTGTTTCCTAGACATCTTCAAATAGGAACAAAACATTTAGGAAATGGCGTCGTGGAAGATTGAGCGCACAAAACACCCACTGGTAAATTTCCAATATTTTAAAAATTAGTATTTTGCCTTTACCGTCGCGCAAAAGTTTTTTTTCGATGATCGAGCGCAATTTGCCGTAGCTATAATTTTCGTTTCTTCGGATAAAAAAAGCCAAAATGCTTGAGTTGCCGCAATTGGCCATTTTGGCTTCATGCACAACAGCGCAATAGAATAGTTTGCAATAAAATTCATGACTACTACACATTTCCGTTTTGAGGACCTACTGCATGTGTAGTAGCTCAGCACGATTTTAAGAAATCGTGAGAAAGGTACTTGGTGATGGCGTCAAGTATAAAACACATTCGCTCCATTTTTTATGTTTAACATGTCTGCAAGATAGGAGGCAGCATAGAAAAATAAAAAAGGATAAAAAGACTAAACATGTTCACGAATGAACCTTTGTGCTAGGTTTTAAAGCGATGAATCGTCCACCATCCAATGTTTCTGTGAAAATTTTTCCTCTATTAATCTAAATGCAAATACAAAGGTAAGGGTCCCTTTTCATAATATGAACAATCGGCGGTCTCTTATGATCAAAACTCAAAAGGCCATTCAAATAATGAATAAAGGTTTAAAAATAAGATATCAAACTTCATAATTTGGAATAGAACAGCCGCATAACGATATGTATGATTTGCCTTGACATAACTTTCTACCCTCCCGGGTGGTTTTCTCGCTTATTGTCCTTATTTAACCTCAACTTTCAAGCACTGAGTATTCTGTAATGTATTCACCTGCACGTTCTTGGCGATTTTACATCTGGCACTTGTGCAGTCGATTGACGCACCACGTGACAAAATTCAGCTGTTCAAATTTTCCCTCTCTTCCACGCTTAAATTCGTCTCCATCTGTTGACTTCATGTCAGCCTAGTCCCCAGGCGTTTTAGGCTCGGTCATTCCTGGACTCTACCGTTAGCTGTGACGTCACCGAGAGATGTAGTTGGGCCTGGGCACGAATCTCTGCATGGCTCAGGATTAAGGCTCAGGACCCCTTCCCCTCATTTCCTTGCTTTTGAAATAAACCCCTCGATTAATTAAGATCGATTAAGTGCGGGGAATCATTTCCATTTCTCTCCGTGTAACTAGCAACACTCATTTCTTTCCCCTAAGACATGGTTATCCTTTTAAAATTGCGAGGTACGATTCAGTCGAGGAGGACTCTTAGATATTTTTTTTCCATACCAACTCTGTGAAACAAACCATCCTCCCATTTGGAATCTGATAATTTCCGAGTATCGAGAGTATCACAAGCGTTGGAGAGATTCAGCAAAAGAGAAAAAGAGCTGAACTTTTTCGCTCTCCTTTCCTGACATTTGCAAGGAAAAGGGCAGTTACTATTTTAACTGATTTGCCTTCTTCGGCAACTGTGCTGACGGCTGCAAGAAATACTTTTTTTTTCTCGGCGGTTCAAGTTTGACTTAAAACCAACTTTTCTTTGCTGCTTCGAAACCATTACATAAAACACTTTGTAATATTTACACAGCTTTTTTCCGATAACAAAGGCGTGTGGTACTGAGTTGCATTTCTTTGCAAACTACGGCTTTTCTTCTTTTATTAAAACAAACTTACAACATTGTTTGTATAATATCCTATTGTTCAGTGCAGTTCGTAAAGTAATCATGGCCGCAAATGAAAAAGGAAAAACCATCTTTATTACTCTGTTAAGTATCCTTAAAATAAGTTATTAGTTCTGGAAAATGCCCCAGTTATCCCAAAATTGGTCTATCTTAGTTTCGGAATTCAACAGAATCTTGATTTTTAGCGAATCTAACTATGATGACTTGTTTCAGTGCTATTGTTTCCCTCGTTTATTTTTATTCAGATTATGCAAGAATAATCCTTTGTTTTCAACAATTTCTGATTGCCAAATTATGACAGCTTACCTCGGAATAATACAATTTTCACCCACATACTACTTGTTATTAATACAAAAGTTCAATACAGCGTGCTGGCAGATTTTCTTTACATCAGTTCACGAGTTTCTCTTCACTGTGATCAATATGAGCGGAGCATATTCTCGATCTTTTGCCTTCTTGTTCTTTGTAATAACTTCATCCTTTATCAGCGGCGTTTCTCCACTTAAACCAAAAAACGAGGTTAGTTTTAAGTTAAGATAATAATTTTGTCTCTTACATGGAGGAGAAAGTAGTAACTCAAACCCCTGCTAAACATTTTTAGAATACCACCCCAAAATTTTTGTCTGATCTAATGTTCTATGAACGAGGGTTTTGAAATTACCTAATTATAATTTTTTTGTCATAATTTTAACTTGGTTGTTCCACAATAACTCTGCGGACGTTTTAAGTAGATGCAAATTAATTTAAAGTAATCATGCACAAGGCTTTGCATTCGATCACTTACAATTTAGAGTTCTGAAAGCCCAAGAAAACTCGATGCGCCCATTTTATGAGGGCTTCACATAGATTCCTAATTTTAAAAATGTACTTTCACTTCCATTTGCACCGACATGAATACTCAGTACACGGTAACGAAAAAATTGTATACAAGGCACTAGTTGTCTTTCAATTCCAACTGATGAAACTCTATATCAAATACCATTGCTATTGATTGGAATCATCTTCAGATCCAAGCTTCTTGCGTTCTCCATTTCACATACCCTCATTATAAACTATTACTCATTGAAAGTGGGATGTTTTTGGTAAAATTTATTGAAAAATTATTGCTCCTGGCTGGAAGGCAAAAGTAGGAATGTCTTATAAAATTAATGTGAGCTGGATGATCATAGAATTCTTGCAGTCTCTTGAACGTCGAGTTCGTTATCAGCTAACTTATTCCAGCGTGCCCGTTCGCACTACAAGAGCATCTTAATTTTGCCGAAATTTTGCTGTCTCCGTTTTTTCGTCCTTCGTAGCTTTTTGAGCAATATTATAACCAGGGAAATTTTCTCAAAAAAAGTCAGACTGTATTAAGACTGAAGGTGTTGCATATATCAATGGTCAAGAATGACGGTTTTTTACCAAGAAGGAGAACTGAAAGCGCCTCATCCATGTGACACTGAATGTGACCCACCTCCGGGAACGCCCCTAAACAGAACAGGTGCGTCTCATTTACCAGCTATAAATGGATTCAAAGGTTTCGAATTTCCCTGAAATGTTTACCTTTGTCTAAGATCTGCACGGAATACGAAATTTCTGTTTGGTGAGAGGAGCGAACGAAACTAAGAGATATATCGCACACATCAGTCAGTCAATAAGGTTAATAAAAGGTCCCGGCCACTCGTTATTGACTTAGCTTAATTGTCAAAGGAGAATTCTTTATACACCTCACGCTTCCTATTTGAAATGCTAACTAACAGAATAAAAGGATAATTGGAACGTTAAATTTGAAAACAACTTCAGGGAGTTATATTATATAAAGTTTTCTGAGTGAAATTTGTCATAACGTGGTGACTTTTATGAAAGGCATTCCAAAATAGCGCTTCTTCTATTGATAACAATAATGTTTTTCTCTCTCTTCCCTGAAACTAATTACTTCCGTAACTGTCTTTTCAATTTCAGTAAGGGCTCAGTTTATAATCTTTATACGGCTAGATCCTTACGTTAGAGCCGGAAGCAATGAATCTTGTGGTGCAGGTGAAGGCAGCACCCATTAGAACTTTGTCATTAGAGAAAACTACTTTGACACTCGGCGTTCAATCTTTCTTTCTTGCAGTCGCGTTGCTTGCGTACTGTCAAAAAGTCCATATTAAACAACAGAATCGTAAACTGTTTAAACATTTCAACCTTGAAAAAAAAAACATCAAAATTTCAGCTCAAAGACTTTTTATTCATCGGAAGTGCACAAGCTTGTTCACTCATTCAATTTAATATTCTTGACATGTCTCTAAAACTCAACACGACGCAATTACCGATCAGGACATTAAAGATGAATTATCAATAAACGATAGTCAGGGGTAAAATGTTTTTTCTTTCTGACAAGGAAAATCGTCAAGCAGCTGTTTTTCTGCGGTAGTTGTTTATTGATCTTCTTTCCTGAAAAGACTCCTTTAACCTCTCTAGAAATTTTGTGTAAAAGCCTCCTTTTACTGTCAAAAAGAAAAATAAAAATTTTTTTTTTTCATAAATGTGTATTTATTATTATTTAGCTGTATTAGAAAGCTGGACACGTACAACAAAGGAAAAAAACAGCTGGGCAAATACCAAACCCCCAGCGTGCATTTTACAGTTTTTTTTTTAAAACAGATCACAATAAAACATATAAAAAAAGTTCAATAAATAATCCTTGTTCAATTTTCTTTCCAAAAGTGCGCGTCCCAGCATTCGCAATTGTACTTGGCAGGATTGTTTTGAACAAATAGGTTATATTAGACCTAAACTTGAATATATTGTGAAAATACATCACGATACATATAAACAATAAAAATTCAACATTCCTATTGGATAAGAGATTTTTAAAGGAGTGTACGTACCACCATCTAGTTTATTTATAAGATTTTGTCGGGGAAAAATTTAAAGCCAGACATGCTATTGTTACTAAGTCATCGATTTTAGCAGGTGCATGAAGTTAGTTCTCGTTGTTCGTTGCCTTTACGATTCTTCAATATAGTCACGCTCGTTCATCCTATTGTTCTAGTGACAGCCGTCAATCAAACTCTTACCTTTTCAAAAGTGTACCGCGCGATAGCTGGGTTCTCCAGGGAGAGAGTCAAGTAATCACATAATCTGCTCCGCACGTCGAGTCTCGCTCATGGCGACCAAACCAACGGAGCAGAAACCAGTTACTCCCAGTGAAAATCCAGCAAACCCGAAAGAGGGAGAGGCAACAGCTACTCCACAAGATGAGCAGAAAAAGCCTGCGAAGAAAACGGAGCTGGCAATCTTGAACTTTGTGTTGAAATATCTGAAATTGGTCGGAGGAGCATTGTTGATTTGGTTCATGGGCTGGCTTGGGTTGAGTTATGTATGGATAATTACTGGATTTTTCATCTACGTTTTATGGCGAATGAATCAAGATGAAAGAAAATCTAGAAGAGATGCTTTCAGAGAAGCTACGGAGAAAGAACAGCAAGTGGTTGAGGCTCGAATGGAGGATCTTCCTTCCTGGGTAAGACAGACTCGCGCGTCTGTTGACTTGTCTGTTATTTGCAGATTTCATTTCTATTTAAACTTACTACTTGAGCTTTCTGTAGACGCATTTTACCCGTCAAACGTATTCTTTTAGAAGCTTATAAAACATAACCAAGTCAATTTTAGAGAGCTTTAATTTCTTATTTTCTCGTCTTCAACGTTTTATGAACCGAACACGTTTCCTCGCGATCGTACGTGTAATTTCTCGATCGTATGTCGTAAATTCATTGCCTGACACTTGTCGCCTATATATTTTCAATTTAGCCCATACACCTGACAAGCAACTTAACCAATTCATTTGTGTTCGGATTGACTGAAATATTGTAGAAAAGAAACATTTATATTCTTGCCGAGCTTGAACGTGTTAATGCTTTGGTTTAGATAATACCTGTATGTTAGGTGTGGTCTAAACATGCTGGAACATTCGCACAGAATATATTTTGTGTTGGAATTTAGGAGGAAATATTCGAGAACGCCTCTAAAACAGATAACTGGCCTTGCTTGGCGTGCGACATTGAGCGAAAAACAGCTTGATGGACCGGGAATAATGAAGTACTGTACTTAACAGAATATAAACACGTCAACTTTCACAGCCATTTTGTGGCAACCATCCAAATGATGATGTTTTTAAGAATTTGAGAAATATAAGTCTAATAGATCCTTTCCTTGGAGTCGTTCAAAATTTTATTTTGAGGTCAAATCGGGCTGAATTCTGCAAGTTTGGCGTGTGCTCGTTTCTTCTTGGAATTTGTTCTCAGTTACATTGTAGTTTGAACAAATTTGTGTATCATAAATATTGAAGGATCGTCCCACTAGAGACTGAAAATATTAATTTTGTTCTAGATGCCCAAAATTTATATTTTCATAGCGTCAAGGGTTGTTGTCAGTCAAAGCTTTGAAGTCCTGTTGGGTGGCTTTTAAGGAAAGTAGCTCATGGGTTTAATGTTGTGTACGTCAGAGTTGAGTAAATATTAATGTATATGTTTTTATCGCGGCAAAGACTTCATAATATAGTTCCCCTGGTGAGAGCTCTTTGTAATTTTGCCGTAAAATATAATTTGAGAATAATATTGTCATTGCTCGGAGGCAATCCAAGAGAATTACAATGTCGATGATGGACGATACATTATTTTTTTACTGCTAAGTTTTTTTTTTGAAACATTTAAAATTTGTTTTTCATTCCACATTTCCAAAAATGAGTTTTGCAAGCCCTTACACAAATATAAGACTGGAATTGTAGGTTTTATTTTTCGTGTTACAAATGCTTTTTTCCATACGATATGTCAGCTGCTTATCACTCTTTCAATTGCTATCAGCAGCTGTTAAGGAACATTTTAATTTGAAGACTCTTTTCTTTTAATTAGCTACCCCAGTCTAGTCTCCATGTATATTATGAAAATGATAATCCCGCTCATCTACATAACAAATTTGTAAAATTTTGAAGGTTATACTTTCTGGATAACAATTTATTCAAAGAAACTTGGTACCTCTTATACTTACGAGACAACAAGCACCCCTAGGCTAAAAGCTTTTAAATGTGAACATTATTTTACAAAGTAGACATGCAGATTGGGCTGGTGACAGCCTGCACGAATCATACATTGAATAGTGTTGTGCATGTTACCAAAGAAATTCATTGTAGCTGGATGCCACTTTTTGAGCCTAAGGTGTTTGATACAACAACAACAATAATGATATTAATGATCGCCAGATGGTTGAAACGTCGTTCTTTTTAATGTTAATTTTGAAAGTGAAATCCGTTCGAAAAATTTGTTGATTCGAATAATAATAATAATAATAATCCCTTGTTGATGTCCCGCCTTTTTCTGTAGCCAAATTAGGCCCAACAGTCTGAAGTTTGGCAGCATTCATCAATCAATTGTTAGAACTTAACTTTTACATGTAGTTCTTATAATGGCTAAAAAATGGTACTATTAATTGTTTGTGCTGTAGAGGCCAGGATGTATACATGTATGTAAAATAGTTTAAAAGCTGTTAAGAATCTAGCCTCCCACGCAGGGGATTTTTAGGAAGCTCCCTACAAACACCTGCTCAACCGAGAACAACATTCCTTTCCTAAGCTTAGCCAATCAAATTGTACTTTCCAAATTCTGGAAAGTTGACCTTGACTGCAGGGTAACCCAATAATTACTCGATCTGCATGAGACACTGGGAAAGCTTTATGATCTCTAATAAATGTTAGACTTGGAGCTGCAAAAGTAAGATTTAGTCAGATTTTAGAATACTCTGTGCACTGCATAACATTAGCGAAGGAAAGAAAAGAAGGAAAACGGTAACTGTAGGGTCATTTTTTAACACTACCACGAGCTTATGAGTCGTGTTTAGCCTGTCAACACTTTATTTAAAACTGTTGATTGGTCACTTACCTCGCAAATGAAACAATGGGAAAGGTATGTCGTTCTCATTTGAGCTGGCGTTTGTGGGGAGGGATGAAATACAAGCCCCCCTAACAACGCCTGCGTGCGAGGCAGGAGGCTATTAAGAATCAGAATACAAAAGTATTTCCCTGTTTTGTCAGAAATATAATTTTGTTTTCCTAATGGTGAAATTTATACTAGAGATGAATTATTCATCTGAAAGGTGTTACCGTTGTGCCCATCGGAGAGTGAATGATTATTAGATAAATTATGGCCTAATTTTGTCTCTTACTGATTTGTCTGTCATTATACAATGTATCTGATAGATGTCCTGACAGGCAAATAGTTTGTCTGGCATAGATAATCCATCTGTAAATTTATATCTGGACAGAAATGAAAACAAATTCATGCAAAGTTTTCACTTTAAAGGTACTGGTACATATACTTATCTCTTTGAGATGAGTGGGAGATGATCCTGGAGAATTTTCTCTGTGAACATTTGGGCATAAAAAATGAATTTAACATTAACTCTTACCAAGGGCAAAATGTTGGTAGGGGAGGGGAAGTTTAAAATGTGCAAAACTGATTATTATTATTTTATGTACTACTGTACATGTATGATGATCACTTTTTATAAATAAAAGTTAACCCTCTATCCTGTTCATGTACAACTGTATGTGCCACCATAAATGTACATGTATGACATACCTGTACATGTATATTATGGTAGAACAAGCATGTACTTCTCTTGTGATCTTGGCTTTTTTTGCACTCACAATACGTTTCAGGTTGTGCTCTAGCAGAGCCCGGTGGTCCCTGATGCCTAAATTTTGCTCTTGGGTGACGAAAATCGGAGTGTTTTTCTTACAAATCACTATGCTGGGCACCCTAGATTTTACAGGTTCAGATCACTGGGCTCCCTTTAATTTTCTTAGAGCACAGCTTTGCATTTATAAACAATTCATAGTGTTGTTTCTGTGGCCAAAATTTTGCTCTTATCTTAAGACTAGAAGCTTACTGCTCATTTTGCTGTGATAGAAGAATTTGCAGATGGTTGATCATGTTTAAGGCATGAAAAAGTTTACGAGGTTTACTGACTCCATAAGATAGTTAAAGTCATTGATGAAACTACTGATTTTTGTTGCAGGTTTTCTTTCCTGATGTAGAAAGAGCAGAATGGCTCAACAAGGTAAACTGTATATCATTTTATAAGTTTTCATTGCAATTTGTTATCAAAATTGCATGCAATAAAATAACATTCCAGTCCGATTATGTGAGGCTCACTGTTAAAGGAACTGCCTCACAGTTTTTGCATCATACACATTTAGCCCAAATTTTTCAGTATTATTCAATCTGTGGTAATCTTCTTCATCATAAATCATGGTTAATCTTTCATACATGTTGTTTAGAGTTATCTCTAAATGGTTCTTTTCTTATTTTACCAGAAATTAGGATTTTTTATTTCAGGTTTCCACCTGTTCAATGTCAAGCTACAGTAAGAGTATATTGCAAAATAGTAATTACTCAAATTACACACAAAAGTTCTAGGCAGTCACAGAGCTTAGGACTTAAATTAAAATAATTTAAGGCTGGATTGGAATTGCTACTGCTGTGTGGGCATTCCTTGTTCCTGTGCTGTGGTGTCTAAATGTCAAAGTTCCTCCTTGATGTTTTCTCTGAAGACTACATGTATGCATAACTTGTATGCTGTAAATGGGTGAATAAAAGCCTTGAGAATTGCTGTGATTTGCTCTACTTATTTTATATGGCTGAAATTAGTTTGCTGCTTTTTTTTGGCTTTAGATGCTTGTTCAACTGTGGCCATACATCAATGATATGGTGATAAAGATTTTGAAAGAAACTGTGGAGCCGGAGATTCAGAAAAATATGCCCAGTTTTCTCAGCTCCATTCATTTTGAAGAAATCTCTCTTGGTGAAGTGGTAGGTCAACTCTTACAAGTTGAATTACTGACAGGGGAGGTGACAGTTGAAACTAAAAGTTACCAGCAGTTGACAACAAGACTTTTTATCTACAGGAGATTAACTTTAAAACTATTGCTTTAGCAGGATGGAGAATGGAAAAATTCTGAGGAGGTTGATAACCACAGCAAAAAAGGAGCAGGAGCTCTGTCTAGTGCATCCTTACAATGGAGTTTTCACCACCTCCAGCATTTTGATGAGTTAGATTTTTTTGACTGTCCCTGAACTTTTTCATCCTCATTTCCATTATAAAAGAAAAATCCTGCCACCCATACTGTGAACTGCCACTTTACATAAGTGCTGGGCCTATGCATCTTCCTAAGAGGTTTTAGGAGGACTCATAAACTGAGGAGCTTCTATCTGAGGAGATTTATAGCTGGAACAGAAATAGCTCTTTGAAACGAGCTACTGTTATAGTAGTGCTGATCAAAAAATAATTATTAATTTTTGCATTTACTGGTTTTTAATTAAGCTTCAATACATCATAATACCGGTAATCAAATTCAAGAAAAGAAGGGCTAGAGGGAGGCTTACAATCAAATGAAATATCTTTTGTTATTTACATGTAGATGTGCCTTTAAGGAGCTTATAAGTGGTGGTGGGGGATGGGGTTCTTTTACATACATGAATGTAAGTGGCAGTTTATGTTATTGACCAGTGGAAATGAAATGACACAACATGTAGTTGCTTGCCACCATGCAGTTGCAAGGATCTGTATTTTTCTAGTTTTGTCAAAGCGGAATGAACACTTATGACAAACATTACTTATCTTTTTATTTATAGCCTCCTCGTATCGGCGGCATTAAGACATACACCCATAACGTTGACCGCAATGAGATAATCATGGATGTTGACTTAATGTAAGTGTTCACCACTCTGAATTAGATTGGTCTGCTTTTGTGGTGTATTTTTGTCTTTTATTAGGGAGATTAAGATTCACGTTTACGACAAACGGCAAACATGAATTTGTACCACGTGACCAAGTTTTCCTCTTAATTGTCATTAAATGTTTATTACTTCAACTAAAAAACAAGTAATTTCATGCCAGTTTTGTACATAAGAATAATATTGTTCTGGACAGTTTTTATCTGCTTATTTTCTGTTTTGAGAAATTCTCAACTTGAATCTGACATTTGCAGTTTGGCATAAACGTGAATCTTAATCTATTTATTAAAACATAACACGACAACATGTCACTTGAAAAAAAGTCATTATAATCATTTTGTACTATAGTACAGTAAAAGCAGTGTGTGTTCTTTTCCTTGGTGTCTCCAGATAAGTGTGAATTACAAGGTTAAGAAATTGGACTGGCATTTCTGTTTTTTAAAACATTTTGGTTAAAAACTATATACATGTATCAGTTGACTCCCGATAACTCGAACACTCATTAACTCAAACCTGGATTTCCTTCATACAATAAATTACTGCAATTTTACCCTCGGTAACTTGAAACCATGATAACTCGAACCTCCTGCTAACTCTAAATAACTCATTTTCCCCTTCAGATCATTTCTTTATAATATTATTATACTCTCAACAACTCAAACCATGTTTTAAGCATGTGACAGGTCGAAAAAGAAGCATGAACTGCAGTCTGAAACATTGAATTTATTTTCAAAAACAACCGTGTATTCTTTGTCTTCACTTTTTTGTCAGTCCAGTACAAGTAAAGTGTCCACCTTGTATAGTTTTAATATACAAGCTTTGTGGTTTAATAAAAGGAATTATTCCTTTTTCAAAATATCGGTACATCTCTGTTGCTGCCCTTGGATTAAGTGAAATGTGCATGATACTAATAATATTGCATTCCTTCCCTATCCCATTTGCTTATTTGCTTATTTCCAGTCATTTACTTTAAACTCCTGATTAAGCTCAAACTTTTTTCAATTTCCTTGAGAAGGTCCAAATTATCGAGAGTGGACTGTATTTGGATACCTGAAAATTTAAGTTTTGTATTAACAACAGAATTAGGTAGAAACATTTTGAATAACTGTTTCTTGTTTTCTTTTAAATATAGTTATGCAGGTGACTCAGATTTTGAGCTGTCTGTCAAGGGAATTTCAGTTGGTATTGAAGATCTCCAGGTAATGTGTCCTTATCCATTCAACAAATTAATCTCTGCTACTTAACCCTATCTTTCCCTTAATTGCCCAGTTTTGTAGCATTGGCCTTGCTTTAGATTGTCCTTTTTGTAATAACAAGGTGGTCGTATTAATGTGGTCTTCGAAATAATAAAGCAAGTCAGTGTTTTTAAGTTTGGGTTGCAATAATGAGGTCATTGCATGTGTGGGGTGGTTGTGAGGCAAGTTTCTACTTTATTGTTTTGTGTTTTCATTTTGGTCTTGGAGTAAAACCTTGTTAATATTTTACCAGCTCCAGTTACATGTATGTGGTCCTTTTCCAAAAAAAAATCTTTGCGTAATTTTTTTTGTCTTATCAGGGTGCCACGAAAATCATTTTAACAGCCCGCCCTTCGGGCAACCTGAAACTAGCGTGTACTAGCCCAAATGCCATTTCAGCTAGCCCGAGATTTTTGTTTACAGGTTTTTAACTGAATTGAGTAACTTTTAAACTGAAATTCTATGTGGCTGTTTGAAATTTCCCCCAAAACTTTCACTTGCCCGTCAGGCTACTAAAGGACACAATCCACTAGCCCCAACGCAAAATCCACTAGCCACGGGCTATCAGACATGACTTTCATTGCACCCTGCTTCTCTCTGGATTAAACAGTAACTGCTCATGGACGAACTATGCTGTGGGCTTTGTCTAGGATTTTGATATTAGGTCAGCTCAGGTATGATGTTTGTACCCGAGGTGACTACAAGATGGAAAGAGGCATATATTATGGGGGGTTAAGAACAGGGGTACATGAGCACTCAAGAACTTCCCTGATTTAGTTTTGCCCCTCCAGAGCAAGGGTGCTGGAGTCCCAGTAGTGGAGTCGACACCCTTCATCCTACTCTAGAAGAAATCTGTTGTCCTAAGTTGGTACTATATATTTTCTTCCTGTAGATTCGTGGTAGCCTGCGTGTGATTCTGCGACCTCTTATTCCAGCTGCTCCTCTTGTGGGTGGAGTCTCTGTCTTCTTTCTTAACAGACCTGTAAGTTTCCTTTTTGAAAGATACATACATTGTGTTGATATCAGAAATGTATTTAATGCATATATCTACAGTATTGGTTTGAAGAATGAATTGTTGAAGTACAGTGTATTTTTTTCCGTTTTGATTCATCAGGACATAGATTTTGATTTAACAAATCTGGCAAACATACTTGACATTCCTGGTCTAAGGTAGGTTTATTTTCATTCCTTACACTTGAACAGGATATTATTATAAAATTATGAGAAATGTGATAAACATGCATTATGTAAAACAATGTATTATTTGCTAGGAAACAGATACTGATATTGGAAATCTGGGTTGGGGATTTGCAGTTTCTTGTTCAGAACAGGGTTAAAATGTAGCTGAACATGGTCTGATGTAGGATGACAGTTTCCGGTTTGCAGGAGCTGAGAAGTAGCCAAAAATATATTGAATATAACTTTCAGAACACTTATACCATCCTAAATTCATAGTCAAATTCTCAATCCTTGTGCTCATACACATCCTTTCAAGGAAATAAAGAAAAGTCATTTCCATTACCCCATGATCTTCCTGACTGTAACAAGGAGAAAAATGATGCTGATCTCTCTTACGGTGTTTCAAAATAAGCCATTCGCCACTTCATCTTGACTATTAATTTGCGATATCTATTTCCATTGCAAGTGTTGGTTGTACATGTAAATTCCCAAAACTCAAAAGTAGGACTTCTTGTCTGCAGCTCTTACTTACATGTACAAAACTACCACTTCTACTTCCAAACCTTGTAAAAGTACTGAGTCATGAGTCACTTAATTGTTTGTTCTTGTTTTCCTTTCAGTGACATTATTCGTGGAGTAATTGATGACGTAGTTGCTGGATTTGTGGTGCTCCCTAACAGGATTACAGTTCCACTCACTGATGTTGATCCTTATGAACTCAAATATCCCATGCCTGATGTAAGTGAATGTTTGCTCATTGTTTTCACTGTATTAAACATTAATGAGAAAGTTATGAAAACTCCCTCAAGTTATTAATGATTTATTTCAGGGTGTTCTGCGAATTGAAGTTTTAGAAGCTAAAGATTTAGTCAAAAAGGACATTGGAGTGTTCAAGAAAGGCTCTTCAGACCCATATGTTATTCTCCGAGGTACAGTCTGATTTAATCTGACCTTGAATAGTAATTCTAAGAGCCCAATCTGGGATGTCTAGTATGCAGAAATGAAGACTTTATTGCGTAAACGCAAAGGTCACATGGGGCCATTTGTACTAATCTTTATGTCAGATGTAATGGTGTAAATCTGACATTCAGCTCAGTCTAACTCATTATTTTCATGCCAGACGTTAACGCTTAAATTTTTGGAATCCGACCCAAGAGGCCAAAAAAATGGGCACTACTAAAGCACAACTGAGCCAGAGTCATTTCACCAGCTCTGCTTGCAAATCTAAGATTTTTTTTAACAAGAAAGTACTCTTTCATAATTGTTTATGTGGATTATGTCACTGTCCATTAAATGTATAGGTTTAACTACATGCTTTACAAGCGTGAACCTTACTGACAGTCACCAGTCACCTATAATCTGAAGTGCTTGTGTCATTGTATTTTTAGTGGGAGCCAAAACATTCAAAACAAAAACAAAGGACAGTACATTGAATCCAGTGTGGAATGAAGTGTTTGAGGTACATTGTATGCTGAGCCTCCTATTATTATAAGTATTATTCTAATCCTGTGTACTGTAGGGTATTTTTTTTTTCCAGTAAGAAAGTAATAAGGGAAAGAAAGGCACATTTCAGTGAAACAAAAGGAATTGGGGCATAAATATGGAAAAAGAAAGAAACAGAAACGATAGAAGGAGTGAAGTGATCATTTGGGGTTAGAGTATGGGTTTAGGGTTCCATTGAGACAGCAGAAATGCCTGCTTTCAGGCTGTGTAGTAGTTTTTCATGCATGTTTCCTTAGTTTAAAGAGAACTTATCAAAGTGTTGTCATCATTTTGCAGGCATTTGTTGACAACTCTCATGGTCAGAAGATAAAGATTGCTGTCTTTGATGAGGACAAGGCATCTGATGATGAGAGTCTTGGAACGTTAGTATCTTCAATTCAGTAAAACACTAAGACATGGTAGAAGAACAGTGTACTATATACCAACCACCGTTTGTAAACATGCATTATGTTAACTGGACTGTGGGTAGTAATTATAATGATTGAAATTACTCCCTTACTCTTACAGGACTTTTTTTCACAGGCCTAGAAAACTCCTTTAAAATTCCCTTTTTTCGACCTCCTCTTAGATGAGTTCTGAAATTTTGTAATAATATGTACAATTAAAATTATCGTATGGCAGGGAATCTGACATAATTATGATACAGTGGAAGAACAGCTAAGCTGTTGAAATTTTCCTCCTAGGGAAATTTATTTCCACATAAAACTTTGTCATTATTGGCTGTGAAATATTGGAGCTCTGGGGCTTGGAAGTATTCATGTTATAGGCAAATTCCAGCAATTTCAAGTTCTTTTTTTATAGAACCAACCTGGCGAGAATTTTATCAATCTTATTTGCAGCTTTTTTAACTACTTGTACTTGCTTGTTCTTTTTAGTGTTGAAGCTGACATTGGTACTATTGTCCAACAAGGCAATGTTGACCTGGTAAGTTTTGTTTGATGCAAATAATATTAATTGGTTGCAGAATGAGTTTTCTGTACTTGCAGTAATATAAAACTCAGGTATTGGGGAAGAAATGATCTTATTTTATACTTTGGTAAGGTTTGAAAGTGTACATGTAACAAGACTATATTCCCTGTTTTAATGTACAAAACTGATACAGAAAAGAAACAATGTATCAGGAACCAAGACTTGCACCTTTAATGGAATATACAAGGCAGTTAATGGATTTGATCCTTCTAAAGTCAGGTCGAGACATAAAGGAGTCTTATGTCTCACTCTTAGAAAGAAAACATTTTGATCAAAACAAAAACATATGGAATGTGGGAGCACTTACTTAGACAAGGGGAGGGGGGAGGGGAGGGGGGCAGAAAAAGGCTAGTTTAAATAATTTATTGTAATGAAGCAGAGATTCCTAGATATTGTCCTTTCCCAGCCCTAAAGATTCTTATTCTCAAGCAGAAAGGTAACCAGATATTTCTGCTTTTCTCATACAGTGGCTTCAACTTGAGAATGTTGAAAGTGGGCAGATAAACTTACGTTGTACATGGTTCACAATGACACCTAAACCTGAGGATCTGTCCCCAGTAAGTATGCAATAATATGAGTGGCATTATTAACCCATTCGCCCCTGAACCGCCCGTAACCGCCCGTGCGGATCCAGGTCTTTTCTACCTATTGTGACATCATCAGTTTTAACGGTCAAGGACAACTTTCTTCGCTAACTTGTGCAGAATGAAGAGATCTTTCAAACCATACCAGAATGAGCACAATTCAGTCAAGGACACCGGAGAAACAAGCAAAAAACCACGTGACATTGACCTGAAAATCTCCATGAAAATCTTGTTCCATTACCCACCTACCTTTCCTTTCACCTAATCCTAAGATCCTAAAAGCTTTCCTAAAAACTCTTCCCACCAAAATCAAGCCTACTAAATGCCCAGCAAGAGAAAAAAAAAATGAGGCAAGAAAAGCGAAATTTTGCTTTCTGCGCATGCCCGAACTTCGCAAGCTGATATTTTGCATCTGGATCAGACGGCCGCGAAGTGTTCGACCTGTAAACCAGTTTGTGGTAAGTTTTAGCTCTTTATAGAACGACAGTGACCAGAAAACCACTCGACTAGCTTCAAAACGCGTTTTTCGGCAAAATCTCCAGGAGCGAATGGGTTAATCATCTGTTAAATGATTTTGATACAAGATGCTCTTAGAGCAATACCTAATAACTCATAGGGAAAATATATAAAAATTATACATGTAACAGCAAAATATTGGAGTAAAATGTACAATTCACTGTTGTTGTCACACTTTGGTTTCATCTGCAGACTAAAAAGTCAGACCTTCATTGCATTGCACAATTATTATTATTATGGAGCTACAGTAGAATGTTTTCTTGAAGCTTTCAATGTTAAAAATTGATGGTATTATTGAGTCTGAAAAGTGCTAGCTAAGCAATAGTTTTTAATGAGTGAAGTCATGTACACTATAGACAACATTAATTTTATCATTTTTGTTTATTTTACAGCCAGAGCAAGCAGTCCAGGGAGAGGAGATGTTAGCAACAGCTGCTTTGTTTGTAAAACTTGACTCTGCCAAAAATCTCCCAGTAAGTAAATGGTTCTTAGTGGGAATCTTGAAAGGTATTTTGAATTGAAATCTGTGTACAATGGAGAAAAGATGCCATTTCTTCCCTGAGAGTTCTAGGAAAACTTGAAGTACTTTTTTGTGTCACATGAAAGAAAGAGCAATATTCATAAGTTGGGTCTCACATGGCAAAAAATTTAATAGTTTTCAATTTTGCATATGCTGGTATTTTTATAGAGTCAGTTTGTTGATTCATACTTTTCTGTTATTGTGTAGGTGACAAATGCTGCTCGTGGTACAACAAGTGCATTCTGCAAGCTTACTGTTGGAAATGTCACTTTGCAGAGCAAGGTATCAATCTTATAGTTAATTCATCTGTATGAGTTTGAACTCATTGCAGTTAATTAGTAAAGAATAAAATACAAGATTTTTGTATAATAATATTGTTTCCTTGTTGTCCTTGTCTTTTGTTCAGAAAATTCCATGTAATTTCCCTTGTTTTAGAACTGGTAATGTTGTGTGACATTGTGTTCCAATCGTCTCTCTTAATGTCACAACACTAAAATGGACAGCCAGAGTTGGTTCCTTCCTTCCTTTACTCCTTTTTGTAAATGCTCTGTAAACGGCCATCTCTCTAAGATAGACACATGGTGCCAGTCCTAATGTTGTCTATATTAGACTTACTGAAGTTTGTTACCAGTATTTGTCAGTTTACTAAGTAGGTGTTTTTATTTACTCAACAGACCATACAAGATTCCATCAGCCCAGTGTGGGAAGAACCATTCCGTTTTCTGATTCATGATCCAAAATATCAGGAGTTAGATATTGAGGTAAGCTGGATTTTTGTTTCCTTTTCCTTTGACTACTGTTGAGTCAGGCACTAAAAAAATGGAAAACAATCCTTCATGGAAACTTTGATTTTTGTGTTAACTTGCTTATTGCCAGTTAAGCACTACCTCTTGGGGTGTGTAAGTCTGTAAGTAAGTTATTAAGTACGTAAGGACACCTCAAGTAAGACCTCACAAACCACCCTGCCACCTTGTTTTGATAAGTTAATTGAAAAGCATTCACATGTACTTGGTTTGGTATGCATTACTAATAAGCCCATTACACTCTCAGGGGACTATTTTTTGGGCAGATTTGAAGAAACATTTGGTTTAAAGAGTGGATCAGATGTTGGGTTGTAAGAAGAGTGAAATGAAAGGATTCAAAACTCTGGCTGACTTTTTATGGACCGGTTGAACTTAATATTGAGCCTAATTTCAATATATTTACATCTAGTTGTCTCAATATTAAACTTGAATTTTGCCCTTACAACAGATAATTGACAGCCAGAAGGAGAAGAGTATTGGTAAATTAGAATTCCCACTAATGCAACTACTGAAGAGTGAGGATATGACATTTGAACAGCCTTTCCCACTCAAGGAGTCTGGTCACAACAGCACCCTGACCTGTAGGTTCACATTAAAGGTATGTAACACAATGAAATGGAGAAGTACACTTGGTCACTCTCTTTTTGAGCAGGTGACCCTACAGTGGATGCTACTTTTAAATGGTGAGTACATTAAAAAAATCAGGCTTGCAGGGATTTGCACCCTGTCCACTGTTATACCGGTGCAATGCTCTAACCAATTGAGTTAGCAAGGCTTCTGGTAGCCTGCACCACAGAAACTTCTGGTATTAAAAGTCCATCCGTCATCCGTAAAACACGGAGCATGACTGGCTAGTTAAAAAACCATTGTAAAGTTACCAATCAAATTGAAGGGAAATATTTTATTAGGATTGCATTCCAGGTTACCCTGTGATGCAGTGCCATCTCATCTATCGCAATATGTCGCTCTGCGTGGCCTGTGGCCCTAGTTTAGGTTTCACAGAGGGGTCTAAGCAGGCAGTGACTGTAAGCACATATATTGCCCTACACTTGTGTTCTCATTATTATACTTGTAAATATGACTTTGTAACTGATCAAGTGTTGTTTGTTTGTCAGGCATTGTTTACCAGAGATGATGACACCTCTGATGAGGAAGAAGCTGACACTGAAGAGCCAGATGTGATTGCTGCTGATGAACTTGCTGGAAGCAAGCAAAGGTAACTAGTAATAACTCTTGTGGTTTGTAACTACCTGGCACTGGACGAATTTTCAACCCACTGAAAAATTTAATGGGTGGCTTCGTTCACACAACAATCAACATTAAACCCAAGTTTTTTCAAATGCATTTGAAATATGACATTTACAAGGAAAAAACCCCTGGAGTTGCCACATAATCACCTGCAGACAAACATTCATTTGTAGAAGTCTATGAGGACAACTAAGTAATGCAGTGTATCTGCTACTGACAGTAATGACAATGTAGTGATATTAAGGCTTGCTCTGCTTAAATTCCTTGTATTCCTTGTTAAATACAATCCTGACATTTTTACTTTAATATCCTTAAGGATTTTAAATATGGTATAACTGTTTTACTAATATCTAACTTAACTTACATGTAATATTACTTTAAAATTAAAGTAAATTATGTAAAATTATTTGAGCCTAAAATTTAATTTTTTAGGAACTATAGATCTCAGGTTATTATTTCTCTTTCATAAGCAATCATTTTTTCTAAATTTAATAATTATATTATCATGCAGCCAGTTATCAGCCGTAGAAGTTGCCTTTTTTTATGTTTTGAGTGAAGTTAATGTTAAAAAAAAAGTTAAAACTAAATTTAAAGTTCAGCCATGATCAAGAACAATAATATTTGCTATTAAAAGAGAGAAAATATATTAAAATAAATTGAAAACCAATTTCCTATTTAAAGTTAAAACTCAGTCACTTTTAAAAGTCTTGCATATTAAGCACATACTGAAGTGTAAACTATTAATAATAAAACCTTATTAATATCATTAATGTGCACATGCACAGTAAAGCTTAAAACTCAAAAATAATGTAATTTAAGTCTTGCCTAAGCAAATACTGTTGCATAAACTAATGAACCTGTTTAATATCTTTTATGTGTACAGTAATGGTTAAAACTTAAAGTTAATGTAAATATTAAGCTGTCGTGCATGTACTAACTAAAGTAAATATTTTTTTCTTAATAGAGTAACCTCCAACTTGTTGATTTCGTACTAACCTTTCCTTTAACACCTTGACTTCTATCTGCATGCCATAAACCTTCCAGTCTTGAATCAGATTATGGTCTCCTAAAACGCTGCGCTTTTTTCTGCTTTTGTTTGGCTCCTAGCGAGGAAACCACTGTGAGACGAAGAAAACCGGCTCCCAAGGTTCAACGGTAGGTCAGCCCTTCAATCCCCAATATCGCTCTACATTACTGACTGATTTCCATACATTTTCTTAAAGAGTAAGTTGAAAGGATTTGATTAAAGGTCAAACTATTTTCCCTTAAGTGATCAGTTGATTTATTCTTGTAACGTTTCTCGATTACATAATTATTGATAGTGTTAGGAGAAAGTTGATGTTGAGACTTAAAGTGCCTATAACCCATAGCCAATATCTTTCTCTTTAAAAAGTAGAAACATATAACATGCAAAAACAAGCAATAGAATGGTATTTGAGCTCAATCTCGATTTTTAACAGGCGATCAAAATCCCAGTTCACGAAGTAAAAATTGTGCTTTATAGGGGACTGGGCCGAGTAGCCTGTGGCATCAACCCGGTATCTTGGCGATAACACGATTGGCTTCAAGATACTGGGTTGATGTCACAAGCATTTAGTACCAGGTCTCTCAATCACTCCTTTTTGAATAAATATGGAAGGAAATTAGCCTCAAATTGCGGATTTCATCCTTCAATAAAAGTGTGTTGAAATGCAAAATAACTTTTATTTCTTCGCAAAAATTCTTTAAACTACATGAATGTTGGAAATGTAATATAACTGAATACGGGTGATAGGCACTTTAAGGATTGGGACTAGAATGGTCGCGAGTGGCAAGCTGTCTACTTGAACACCAAATTGCAGTACAGTAATTCAACCTCTGACTGATACAGATTGAGACTTGGCTGTGCCATACATTTGTTCCTTAGATAAGAAACTTTACCTCAAATTGTCTCTCCGTACCCAGCTTAATTATTATCAATAACTCATTATTATTACAGATTGTTATTACCTTACCAAAACATGCTTAGGTTTTTCAAGAGTATGTGGTGCTATAATTATGTGGTGATTTTTTGGGTACTCCATTGTTTCCTTGTTTAAATGTTATTTTTATAATAAACACCCCCCTCCTCCCCCCCCCCCCCCCCCAATCAGAAAAAAAGAAAAAAAAACATATCTTGTAGTTAAAAAATGCAAACATTGGTCACTGGATTTCCCAAAGGAGTGACTGCTCTTGTATTCCCCTGCCACTAGAGTGCCCTTTTGTTTTTAATTGCAGAAGTGTGTCCGGTGACATTCGCCTTACAACTCGCTACAACAAACAGGGAAGCAAACTGGAGGTCATTGTACATCAAGCAAGGTTGGTGTTGAAATATTGAACCATCTAGAGATAAACTTCTCTTACAAGAATAAGTTTCTAGTTTCATATCCATTGAACATGTTTATATTAAGACAAGTTCCTCTTATTAATGTATTTACTTCCAAACATACAGGAACTTACTAGCATGTGACTCTGATGGTCTGTCAGACCCATATGTGCGAGCTTATCTGCTTCCCGACAAGTCTCGCAGTGGCCGTAGACGTACTGATGTCAAGAAGAACACTTTGGAACCAGGTTTTGAAGAAACGTAAGTCTTATTTTTATCATTTTTTTTTACATCAAATCAGCAAAAAGAGAATTTGTAACAGTTTCGTGAACAGTGATTGATGCAAATGACATCTGAAGTACAACAGTTACCGTATGTGTTTACTTAGTACTGTGAGATTCTGAGAAAAGAAAACCCAGGATTACATGTATGTTTTCCAAAGGCTTTTTTCAGGGGGCTTGAGTTGTATTTGAAGACAACATAATTAACATAGAAGGGCTTTTTTGGGCAAAAAAATTCCCCTTTTTGAAAGGTGACTTTATAGTCATGAAGTCTGAAAAGTTCTTCATCAGAAAATGTTCATTAAGATTATTTTGTTGTTGTTAAACATTTAGGTTTGATTGGATGGTTCCTGAAGACCAGCTGAAAGATCGTACACTGGACATTACAGTCAAGAATGATGTATCATTCTTCTCAAAGAGCAAGACTTCCATGGGACAGGTACATGTAATGTCATGTACAATGGTCCTTATTGTCTGTTAACTGTTTTGCACTAAGATGATTATATGGTGAACTTTTATGTATAGTAAGCTGAACTGTACTACAGCTATATTGGGGAAATCGAAACCTATGGTAACTGTTGAAGTATTAGGTGTGGTCCCACCTTACACATGCAATTTCATGCTGTAGTCTGTTTTAGCTTTCTTTAACAAGCTTAGTAACATTTATTTCTGTTGCCACCCCCCAGGTTCTTCTCGATGTTGGTAAAATGGATTTGTCTCAGCCTGTTACAGATTGGTAAGGATCTCTTGACAGTCTTGATAATCTTACTCAAACATGTTAAAATAATTCCATTTTAACAACCAAAAGTGCTTTTATTACAAACTTCTACTTGTTTCACGGTTTTGTTTATCTCTTTTTTCCCTAAAATTAGTAGCATTTCTTAATACAGTTAAACCTCTAAAAAAAGGTGGGCGCTTATTAGCTTTCTTTCCCTGAATGGGGGCTTACTAGAGAGAGGGGGGGGGGGGGGGGGGGGGGCTTAATAGAGGATTTATCATACTTAGGTTTGGTCATATCGAAGTTTATAGTTTGGACGCAAAGTAATCATGTCACATGTATAAAGGCCACTTTACCTAGTACAACTTTGTCACTTGTGATTTGTTTACAGCAAGCCTGCAACATAAGTTGCAGTGTGTAGAAGTAACCTGTAACTGATTTGTCATTGTGTTGTACACTCTACAACTTGTTTTGTAGGTTTTCATATTGAGCACATCACATGAAAATATTTTAGTGCAAGCCTAAAAGTTTACTCATTTGATACAACTCTTGAGGTCATAATAACTGGTCAATTTTTAGGTATATGCTGCGTGATGAGAAAAAGGATGATGACTAAGGAATAAAACCAAGCAGGAAGAAGCAGATTAATGATTGATGAGGAAACCACAGTAATAAATAGTCAAGTTGGGTGCAATGTCATTAAATAATGCAGAAAATTAATAAAAAATGGATTTTGATGGGTAATGCAGATGGCCTCCCTGTGAAGATGATTGGCTCAGTTTTATTGTTGGACCTTTGGAACAAAGGTTTTAGTCTGAAGTGGTAAATGGTGATGTCTCAAAATCACCATTTTAAAACTTCCCTTAGCGTCAAAATTTCCTCTGTAATCACTGTTTACAAGTTAATGGCTTGATGTTTAAACAAGACATAGAGGCCAGAAAGGTGAATTCTTCAGTTGATATTTGAAATGCAAGGGCTTTATGACTGGTTTTTTCCTGTATTCATTTTTCGACCTTTACAAAATCTTAAGACAGTGTTCTCTAAGTCACCATCAGGGCTGTCACTAAGATTTCAAGTTGCTGGGTAAATACAACAAGTAGGCAGGGAGTCCAACAGCAAGGAATAATATTTCTTTTGATTTTATTTTTCTTCTGTTTTCTTACGAAAGTAGCTGGGGACCATATTCGTAGTAGCCGGGGGAAATCCCTGGCCCCCAAGTCTTAATGACAGCCCTGACACTAATTGATTGTAGTGTACTATAACATCTCTTTTGAGTGATTTTCTGAAGATCCCATTTCAATACTCTGAACATTGTGGTTGTATTTTAACTTCGTGTTCAGCTGATTTATGTATCTACCATAAATATGAATTCAGCTGTTATGAGATAACTTGCTATTGACTGTGGAGTCGACATTGTTTGGACGTAATAGTAGAATGATATGACAAGGAATAGACAAAAAGAGCACAATATTTTAATACTAAATTATAAGGTCTAAAATAAAGCAGTGTTCACTAGGTATTTAAAATTAATAATTGAGTAGTGGTTGCACAGTACAACTTTTTTCCTCACAAACTTGTCACGAAAAAGAAGAAGAAACAAAGCTAAGCAAGGAATTGACTCGCATACCATACATCTTTCGCTAGAATTCATCATACTCATTCCAGTTTACGTAACATGTAACAATGGTATCCTCCTCTTCCCAAGTGTTAATAGTGGCTAAAAAAGTCTCTCTATTTTAATGACCCTTGTGCACATTTATGTCAGATGAGCAAATTTCACCACCAAGCCTCGTTTTGAAGATGAAAAGGTGCCAAGTTTTGTATTATAATGAATTTCCAAGGTAGAAACTGTTGAAAAGAATATTCAGTCCCAAAGACTGCAAATGTGAAGAGATTTGCTTACAAACGCGGCTTGGTGGTGAAATTTGCCCATCCGATGTAATCATGCATAAGAGTCATTTAGGGGTTTATTTATTGTTTAGTTTGACATTACATTATTCCTTAATTTTGTGAACTACATGTTGTTTTGGGGAACTGTAATTTGTTTGTTGTTGGGTAGTGGTAAAATGTTGTAAATTAAACAGACATTGTGTTGCTCACAGTAGTAGTGTGTTCTTACTGTCATTTTTGATTATTTAACACTTTAACCTGGTTTCCATGCATTCATTGCCATGGCAGAAAAATAAAAGAATCGGTGATCGCAGCAAACATCAGAAAACAACTCTTAACAATTATTGCGATGGTCACTGAGATAAGGATGGTTTCCATATGATCATTAAAATTGTTCAGTGATCACTGTGCTCACATTAAAACGAGCTTAAAAATCTCCAACATTTGATTCAGAGTGTGTTTATGCAAGACAGCCTAATGTTGTATGTTTAAACAAGTGAAAGAATAACGAATAACTTTTGTTATGGACATGAAGTTGTTCAGTAACTTCCTGAAGATTATTTTTTAAAAAGTAAATTAAATTATTTCTTTCGATCGGTTTCAATTAACCTTATTATTATTTCTTTTCAGTTTTTATAAATATTTTATCATCTATCATTTTCATGTTTTTTGTATTTTATTGTTCAATGCATTCTTACCTTTTAAACTATTAATTTTTAAACCATTTGCAATTTTTATTTCTGACTCACACTTGTAAATGACCTTGGACAGGTCGAAATGTCGTGACTTTCTTTCACTAATCTTTATCACCAAAAATATATCCAAGAAATTTCTCATCTACATTAAAAAAAGAAACAAAACATAAACTATCATCAAGAAGTATAAAGAAAACGTTATTTGCTTAATGACAGAAAATAACTGTACAAACAAAATTGTCCTTGCACGAAGGCAAAGCAAGAAACTCAAAAAGATGCATGTATGATTATTTTGTAAGAATACACCATTGTGTACAAATTATTACTTTCTATCTCATCAGCTACAAAAATGTAATTTTTCATTGTTACGATATTGTCTCCCTCAGTATCTTTTCAGGAGTGTTCTCCTTGCAGTTAATTGAGTTCTTTCTAGTTATTTAAATTACTTTACAGTTCCAATGACCATGATGCAGCGGTGAATCATAAAAGAGTCCCCTTAACTGTCTAAATTCTAAATTTTACGTAAAAAAATACAGGTACCTTAAGTACTGCCAAAGAGGTTGTCAAATGTTCAGACTGAAACCATCAAGCATGAAAAGCATTACCCACTCTTTTCCTCCAAAAGTTATGTAAAGACATTGGGTACAATCAGCTAACTGTTGCCTCTGTGAATAAAATCTACCATGTGACCTTTCAAATGAAAACTCTTCAGCAGTACTCATTTTTCTAAAGCCCCGTGCAAATGGGCAAACCATTGTTGGCCAACAACTACCAACATTGTTGGATGTTGAATCCATTTGCACACCCTGTTGCATGTTGCCTGTTTGTGGGAGTTGTTGCGCAAAGTTTGAAACTGGTCAAACTTTTACACGTCCATTTGCATAAAGCTTAAAGGAAAACCTAGAGTTCATGCTTGTTGTTACAAGTTCAGTTATATTGTTTGACCCTCTTAGAGGTGGACACTTTTAAGACAGACTCTTGGTAATGCTCTCCGTAGCGTTCATCTTGAAGAGAGATTACAGCAGTGAGAATGCCCTAAATAAACGGGCCCTGTAACCTGCCAGGATCGTCTCCTGCTGCAATTTTAAATATGATAAATATGACAATCCTCTTATCAAAAAGGATGTACACTAAATAGATCCTTGCTGTCAAAGCAAAATGAATGCCATTTTACTTATAAGTCATCAGACATGCATTACAAAATAGACTAGGATGTCAGTTATGACTAGAGCTACATTTGAATAACTGTTCTGTGTTATTGACTTGCTTCACTGTTGATCTTTATCCACTTTTCTGTTACTTCTCTCAAAGTATCCATCACTTCTTTTGGTTTATCGCTTTTGACCACAGCACTACCGGATACAATCATGTTGGCTCCAGCCTAAAAAAGAAAGTTTAAAGTAGGTTAAGATATGACAAACATTTTTACTCATTAAAAATACATGACTGTATATCTCATGGCTAAGTTATTGTAACATGCTAACACTGAACAAATTTGGAAGATTCACACCATTTTTTTGTCCAGTAATATTGCTAGTAGAGAATTGAACTGAAAGTTTGTTGCCTGGAAAGTTTGCTGTAGATCATTTTTATTTTGTGAATTATCTTTGTGTTAACATGTCCACATGATATTGCTCCGTGTCATTCTTGGTTTGCCTGTGCAATGATCAATTGTAGCTAACTCGTTCCCCACTGAGCAAGCTATCCATTTCAAGGTGTGAGCAAGGTGATACATGAGTGAATCCACAAGAAAGGTGCTTTCCCAGCACCTCACTGTCTTGTGCATTTCCTTTCTGTGCTGCTTGTGCGTAGCCTGCGTCATAGACTGTCTGGGCCTTGAGTGACAAGTCCAGCTGCAAAGCAGGCTACTTGTGCATGACCTTTCAGAACATCCCTCAAATGGAGGGCTTCCTTGAAGGTGACCAAGTTATATGTAATCACACTCATATATCGATTGATACCTGAGCTGCTGTTTCTATTGTTTGGATTCCTACTCCTCCATCAACTTCAATATCCAATATTTTGTACTTTGTTCTTAGATGTTTGACCTTGAAAAACAATGCAACAGAAGAAACACTAGTAAACATATGAATCAAAGCAATGCTGGTAAAATATCAAGCAATTAACTTATTGCAAAATATGTGAGTACGATACTCTATCAATCCACTTATTTTAAACTTTTCCTCCCACAAGATGGGCGCTTATTCGAGGTGGACACTAAATCAAGGTTGGGCACGTAATCAATCAATAAATAACGGTAGTTCCAAAGGCATATCTCTCCAGTGTCACAGTTGTGACTGTGTATGTGTGGGGGGTATGTATGTATGGGAGGGGAGCTGCCCCATTTCATTCAAGAAATATTATCAGTTATCTGGAAAAATGTTACTGAAATTTTGAGCATTAAGGAAGAAATTTTAGCTATGAAGGTGGTACCTTTATATGCCCACATTATTTATAGGATATGTTTTAATTTTTTCCAAAAAGACAAGTGTTAGAAAAATATATATATTGTGCATTAGGATTAATAAAATTAATCCTTTGTTTGTTATTATCATTCTGACTCTAAAAATATTATTTTCTGTGGGTAGCCAGCATTTCTGTGTGGATTATACTAGACACAAGGTTTCTAGTCCAAGGTGACGAGATGATTACTGCACTGTCACATTTCACATGCACATGAGTAAATTATGCATTAAGGCATAACCTTTAAAATATACCATACAATATTTAGTACCTTTGGCATCATATCTACCATGAACTTCTGTCCTCCAAACCCTGGTTCTACTGTCATGATAAGCACCATATCAACCAGGTCTACAAGTGGCAGTACAGACTCCACAGGTGTGTTTGGTTTTACTCCCACACCCACCTTCATTCCAGCCTTCTTTATCTGTTGGATCAGCTCTAGAGGTCTGTCTGATTGGAGTAAAAACAATGAAGTGTAAAGCTAGAGTACATTTTGTTGTACACCGCTCATAATATTACAACATTAAATGCAAAGGTTTTTTGTGACGGTGAAAATTATAGGCAAAGCTTAGTCTAGTCATTACATTATCCAAACAGGTCTTGGCCTTGGCTTTTTTTGCACCCTAATCAATCTATTCTCAAATTAAACCAGAATTCAACCTAGTTTAATTCACCATTTCCTTTGTTTTCTAGCCCTAATAATTATTCACAAAACACAACCAAAATTCTGGCTTAACCTGAAAATAGATTTTACCTTCACAGAAATTATATACTATACCATTAAAATTACTGCCATTATCTGGATATCAACATTGCATTTCATCATGCATGAGATGAAGCTTAAATGTATGTCCTTACATGGATCTGAGTGATAAGTATCAAATTAATTAATTATTATTCTGTGAAATTTTGTTTGTCAAAGCCAAGAAACTTAACATTATTTCAGTAAACAAAAGAAAAAACCTAATTTACTATTAATTGATTTATTAATTAATCAATCAATTTTTCTATGTGGTTGAACGTATTAAGCAATGGCAGTGCAGTGGAGAGAGCACTTTGCCTCCTACCAACATGGCCCACTAGGTTGAAATCTCGTGTCAATGCCATATGTGGGTTGATTTTGTTGTTGGTTTTCTCCTTTGCTCCACACAGGGCTGTCATTAAGAGGCGAGGGCTGGGGATTTCCCCCGGCTACTATGAACGTGGCCCCTGGCTACTTTCAAAGGAAAATAAAAGAAAAATAGAACCAAAAGAAATTCCTAGCTGTTTGATCTCCCGCCTACTTGTTGTATTTACCCTGCAACTTGAAATCTTAGTGACATTACCCTGTCCGCAGGTTTTTTTTCTGGGAACTCCAATTTCCCCCCTCTCATCAAAAACCAACATTTCCAAATTCCAATTTAATCAGGGATCAGGTAGATGAAGAACCACTAACTGTTACATGGATGTGCTACCTCTAAATCACTATTTATTATTATATTTTTTTTATACCTGTGGCTTCAATATGAAAAGTGTATTGGTCTGCACCTGCATCAGCCATGTCATCAACCCACTTGAAAGCAACCAAGAGCAAAAAGAACAATTATTATTAATCCTTTCAACAAACTGCAGTTGTTGACAGCTAGGTAGCAAACCTATGGGGGGCAGAGAGCTACTTGGTGTTTAAATAGCCTGTTCACAGACCCTCTATTTTCTCTTCAAAGTCTGCCGAGCCCACGTGAGCTCAAGGGGGTAGGGGTAGAGAAAAAAGTTCTAAAAGAACGAAAAATAAAACAACGGCTGTGTACAGGCTAGTGTTTAAATCACTGGGTTCTGAAAGGAATGGTTCATTTACAAGTACTTCATCACTTGATTACCTTTTCAGGATTTGCCACCATCATATGCATATCTGAACAGGGAAAACACAAGACAAATACAAATAATTCTCAAAACAAAAAAAACTTAGCAATATTTTACATTGGAAATAGCCAAAGAAGCAAAAAATATATATCTTGTAAAAAATTGAATCTTCACCGATCCCACGCCTTCACTCCTAATCTTCCCACCCCCGCCCCCGCCACTTCCGGTACAATCATGCCCAGCGACCTTAGGCTAAAATAAGTAAGATTATTTTCCTTACTCACCGAAAAAAGCATTTGGCACTTTTTTCCTTAAGCACTTGACTAATGGCGCCCCAAACGTCAAATTTGGTACAAAATGGCTGTAGAAATATGACCTTATAAGCTTTTATACAAAGTTAAATACGCTTTTTAAACATAATATAAAAATCAGTTTAACTATCAAAAACGACCGCGGGAGAATGTATGTTTTTCTTCACATTACATTAGTTCTCACCCATCCATTACATCTAGATGCAAGTAGTCTGCTCCGCATTCAAGTAACTTGTTGCATTCTTCAGCTAAGCAGGACAGATCAGCGTTGAGAATGGAAGGACCGATCATACACTTGCAGCAACTTGTGGAAGCCATATTGCACTCGCTGGTGTAGGTACTTCATATATGCTTATTATAGTGTACCGCATGAAAATATATTTGTCACAGGACAACCAGGCTCACAACAGCCTACTCGAAGACGTTATAAAAAACCACCAAAAAGCAGTTTTAATAAATTTCCTCGGGACGAGGCTAAATATACATTATCATACAAATTTTTAATTAATTAATTAATCAATTATTATAATTAATGGTTTACAATAATTACTAGAGGAAGGAAAAAAATAAGCTAAGGGAGGAAACTTGATCCTCGACTCCATGTGAAAGCATATCTCCATTGATATTCAACGTTAAAAAGGCACTCTAACAATACAATACAATACAATGATACAAATATTTCTTAGCAAATCATGAATAAATGATAAAAAAAGAGCGGTAATGATAATTATGAATAATAACAATAAATAATAATGGTAGGAAAAGATTAACATTGCAAAAAAAAGAGAATATTCTATTCCATAAATAATTTCTTTACTCCTACTTAAAAAGAATTTACAGTTGCTGCCCTAAGAATGTAAGGCAGGGAGTTCCATGTGTCAACAACCCAAAGGAAATAATCTTTATTTAAGAATGCTCCTTCTTGTATATCTCTTCCTAAGAGATAAATCATCTTAATGAGTTCTCAGTGTCTCGTGATCACCTAAATTTCTGCACGTTCTGTTATTCAATTAGTCCTTGCATCCTGTTTGCTTTGGCCACAACCTGTCGATGTGCGAATTCCATCTCAAATGCTGATCAGAGAACTAAGTTATTCCTAAATCTTTGAATTCACTGTTCCTCCAAAATAGAGTTGTCGAAGAAAAAAAGGCTGTTTCTTGTCATGAAAGATATCAATCACGGTGGATAATGGGTATAAAGGGTTTAGTTTATCGTTTCTTTACTGGGCTGTGATGGAATGGTGATTATTATGCTTTCAAAACTGCTGATCATCGCTGCGCACTTTGCTGCTGCATCTCCGAGTTAGCGATACTTTAGTGCAGAGCTTCAATCATGGCTTCAGCAACAGACAATACTCAAGCTTTAAAATCCTTATTCATCAAGGCAGCTCTCAATTTTGCATTTGCCTGTTTATGATTGTATTTCCAACTACCATACTACCCTGCCGAGCTCTTTCCTACCTTAGGTGATAAGATAGAAAGCCTCAGTGTGCATTCAACATAAACCTAGATTCGCCTTGGTTCATGCGCGCAATACTTAGTATTGAAAAAATCTCGTCCCATTCTCGACCCCAGTGCTTACGGGTTTGGGAATGCGTGCGCTCTCTCCTCTACATGCGCAGAACAGCTCTGGGTTGAGATTGATCTCGTCTTCCCAGTAGTCCTCCTTAAGCTCTCTTTTCATTTTCTTCATTTAACAACACTTCAATAATGCAAAGCCATTAAACATGGGATGGCTTTTGCGACGAGAAAGTAATCCCATTAGCAACAGGACCATGAAGGTTGAAACTTACGACAAAGTATACCAGAGCACCAGGGGCAAAGTCCCTTTCTGCTTTGCCAATGTTTGCATTCTTGCCAACATAAAGCTGCAGGTTTCCTTGTACTAGTTCAATGTAAGGGTGGATCTTCCCAGGACGACCTGAAGACTGCTCAACTCGTATCCGACCTTTACATTCCAGCAGTTTCCTCCGACTGTCTATCCTCCAGAATTTTGACACTTTCTCAGACTTGTCTGTAGCGTAATCAGTTTCCCCTTGGAATAAAGTGTTGCGGTTGATAAGGCGAGACATCCCTTGCCCTTCTTTTCCCACAAATAACGTAGACTGTGTACTTCGAAAATGGTTCTGGGACTTTTCGCGGCACATTCTTAAAGCTTTGACGTACTTTGCCGCAAATTCAAGTGAGTGCCCGTCAAGGATGTTCAAAAAGTAAATGGCCATTTGATAAAAATAAGGCATACAATCGTTAGGGGAAGCATCCTGCCATCTCTCACTTAGAGTTAGGCCTTGCTGGAGGCTGTAGCTTCTTGGTCCAGTTACCAGAACACACACTTTCATCAAATGGTGAGCAAGCCGAAATTCATTCTCCACTAAAACCAGTTCTTCCAAGAGCCTCAGTAGATACTGGAGGTTTTCAAAGTTTAAGTCGATTGGATCACTAGCATGTAGAAAGAAGTAAGCCTGAAGCTTCTTTAGCTCTATCTGTGACGTTCTTGGAAAATTGGGAGCACTGCACAGTGCCTCGCAGACCTGGATTAATTCATCTGTATGTTTCCTCCGTCCAGTTGCTGAAAGACCTTGTTTAAAGGTCACCATCAGCGATAAGCGCGCATTATTACTGAGCCGCTGGGTTTCTTCAGGATCTGTCAAGTTTGGTACACTTTGCACAATTTCATCCACAACATCAAGAAGATAAAAAGAATCACTGACACAGGTGCGAAAGAAAGAAGGTGAAAGTTTGGTAATAAACTTCAAAGTGTTATCCGAATCGCGATTGCATTTGTTCTTCATGATCCAGTCAACACAAGCTAGCCAAACTTCAACTTCGCCAATCAAGGGATGAGGATATGTTGGAGGGAAGTTGCGTGCCTTGTGGTAAGCGCTGAGTACTTCACTGGCTTGATCTTCAAGAGTTTGGAGATTTTTTACTTTCCCAGTATTGATATTGTGCTTCATTTCGTTATACAGGACAACACCTTTCGTGTGGTATAAGCTGCGCAATCTAACCATCGATTTGTTGGCTTGAAAAGCTTGCTGCATGATAACTTTGGCTTTTTCAAAAGATGGAGGCTCCTTCTTTGCTAGGAATCTTGCTGCGTTGGCAAATATGGCGGCGTCATTCGTTTTCACAGCTGCTTGACAAAAGACCTGTCCTGCTAGCTCTGAATCGATGCGCTTTAGGTCTTCAAACAGGATTGAAAATTTAAGTTTCATTCCATACTTGTTGTAAAGAAACAATTCTTCAAAAAGAGGAAGGAAACATTCTTGATGGTAAATAGGAAGCTGAAGGAACTTTCTGACCATTCCAAACAGATCACATTCCTGTGCCCGTAAAACCTTCCTTAGCACCAACTCTGCAACTAACGGATGTTGAAGAGTGTACTTTTCGGGTGCCGCGTTCCGTGGGCCACTTGATTTCCCTCTGCGGCGGAGTGGTTCTGCCGGTATCATTAGGTTAAGCAACTGCTCGGTGAAAAGGCATTTGATGTCTTCATAGGTAGCTGATTTTTCATCTGGTGAAACACGAATGTAATCCTTAAACGCATCGTAAAGGAGTAGAGCCGGTGTGGTATGATTGGCATATTTCTGTAAGAAAGCGACTACCAGCGCTATTTCTTGCTGAATACCTCCCATTTCGTCCAGGGTGTCATCGATGATCTTCTCCAATTTGGGACGAAACTCTTCCATCATGGAAAGCAGAGGAAAATGGAACACACGGCGCAGGTTAGGTCGTTGGTTTTCACCAAGTGTTTTACTGATGTATTCCTTGTACTTCGATTGGAACTCATTGAGATCAGAAATCGACTCTTCTAGCTTCACATTCACATCAAATACGAAGTGAACATTCGATGACTCCTCCCTTCTCGACGTTTTTGATCCATGCTGACAACGTAACAAAAGGGCTCGTTTACCTTTGTTGCAGAGCATTCGCACAAGCTTGTTTGACAGGCCCCCAATCATTCCCGATTGCTGTCCATCTATTAAGATCACTGGAGATGTCTCGCAAATTTCTTCTAATGCAGATATACGGTCGGCAAATTTGTCTGAAAGTGTGTTGTCCTCGTCAAAGTAGTGTGGAGAGCTCAATATTTTCAGTAAAGCACAAGGGTATGTCTTGTGCAGATCCCACAGGACCCGTCGGGCAATGGTAGAACCACCAGTCCCAGGAGAGTGCCTGATTTCAACAATCATAGATCGCGTCAAACCCTGATCGAGGAGACGTTGAACGTGGTTTTTTATATCCACACTTAATTCTCTTCTTGCGTCGTGATTGTCATAAAGACTTATGAGCGAAATTTGGTTTCCTGACATGAATGATTTTCTGTGTTCTTCAAAAAAAATCTCTGCTTCAGCTGGGTCATCTGAAAATTCTGGCAGACTTTCACATCCTTGATACAGGATTTCCAGGTGTTCGCTGAGGTAAAGAAATTCATTCTGGCTTAGTTTGGCAGGAATACCGGCGTGCGAAGAGGGCAGGCGGTATTCTTGGGTTGCTGACACACTTAGTAAGTCTGACAAACCCAAACGGACAAGTTTGGGACTCAAGTCCAAATGACGGACCTCGAACTTTCTTGGAATTAGGTGAGAAAACTCGTGCTTGAAGGAGACAAACCTCACTCTGAATTCATCAAAATTTTCTATGAGACGGTTCAAGGTTACATTCAAATATGGCAGAGTCACGTTGCGAAATGGAAGAATAAGGCACACTATAGGTTTCTGTTTGTCAAATTTGTCAGGATCAGAGCAGCAGCTAAAGAGCCTGGTGACGTGTTTAACTGAGGTAGCCTCCCAATCTGGAAATGACTGTGAACTTCCCTCAGCATCACTCTGCCTGCCATTAATAAAGAGCCACTGAATCTTCTGGGGATCGATTTGACGTAGAAGACTACCCATTGTGCTTTTTCTTAACTCTGCTGGTGTGAGCATATTGACTAAATTACGTTGTCCCTCCTTCGAGGTGAATTCACAATAGAAACCCTTTTCCTCTGACATTGGATCAAAATCTAAGACCATTTTCCACGACACCGCTCTCAAAACCGAAAAGCACTCCAATTCTTCATTAGGAAGGGCATCTGTAACCAGGATGTACTGATTCAGGTGTGACTCAAAGTTACCAACAACATCACAGAACTTTATCCACTCATCCCAGTTGGGGCCGCTGAGCTCCTTTGGGCTAACTGCGTCGCTTAAAACGCCAGGCGCAGCTTCAGTCGGTTGATTTGCAATTACAGTGTCCAATTTCTTTTCAATGACTTCTAGCTTTTCCCTGCAATAGTCTTCTTTGGATTTTTCTTTTAGAAACAGCTGTTTGTAGTATTCTCCTGAGTAGTGGACTTCATCTAATTCAACAAGAATAACAACAAATTAAGAGCAAAAACTTGAAAAATCAGGCACACCTCAACTCCTTGATAAGTCCTATAACTGTAGACCTTTTAACTTATCTATTTGTATTTCATCAGGAATACATGAAAAAGGTCAACTCTTGAGGTCGCCTAACGTTGGTCAAGCGATCTTCCCTGCTAACGCAACAGGTAATTGTACGTTTCTAAAAAATTGGCCATATTTTATAGGTACTACAAAAACTGCCCAAGGTTTGCTGTTTCGCTTATTAATGAAGCTGACTGGTTCATTTAATGACTCAATCTATTCCTTCATCAAATAACACAGTTGAGGCTATATTCGCATACTCGCTTTGAAGCAAAGGTTTTTCACAACGTTCTTCTGCTTCTCTGAAACAGTTAAACTTTCAGTATACCGGATATAGCTGATTTGGCATTTTTCAGGTCCGAAGTTCCTCAAGACTTGCGAACTGAGCGGGAACTGATGAGCACCAATGTATTTTTAAATACCTTTCAAAGTCACAAAGCATCTCAAATGAATTATGTAAGTTTCTCCAGATCTTTCGAGAAACGTTAGGACACAGATTACATAGAGGGTTTCTTTTTTATTACTACAGATACCTGACTGGAGCAATATTTCTGCAACTTCTGTGGGATCTGCACCAAGCTTAATGAAGTTGTCGGATAAAAGCGGCCAAAAGGTGTTGAAATCCGATTCAGACATTCTTTCGGTGGAAGGATGTCCCAGTAAACTATTGCGGCACTTTCTCAGTTCCCTCAGAGCAGGTGCGAAATCAGGTTTCTTGCTTATCTCAACTGAACAAATCTTGGAGTAAAGAAGTACTGTTGTCATTAAGGAGAAATCCCATTCGTTAATGTCTCCTTTGTTGAAAAGGACTTCTTGTTCTTTTCTGAGCTTCATTGTCCCTTTGTCAAAGCAGGCTGCATCTAAAGGCTGATTGGACCACGAGGGATTGATATCCATAAAGAGACTTCTGAGAGCTCGAAGGCCTACCCCATAAATCAGCTTGAAAATGCACAGCATATTCCTCCTATAGCAAAGCAAAAATATGGTTTCAGAATGTGATCTTGTATTGCGGTGGACTGGTTATTGAGGTTGAAAGAATTCCCCAATCACCATGATCTCCCCGCCCTCTTTTTCACCCCAAAACCTATTAGCAAAGTCCCCAGCCGTTAAAGTTCTATTTTTTTTCACATAAATCACAAAAAATGCTAGAATTTACCCGATTTTATGTTTTCATAGTTGTGTTAAAATATCTCTGTGTTTTCATTTTGTCTTGAAGCGCCAAATAAAATTGTAAGAGAATGTTAACTATCGGACGTACACGTAAATTCATACCCCCACCGTGTTACAAGGGGGGGTGAGGGGGATGGATGGAACCTCTCCTGGGAGTTTTAGATATGTTGCAGTATTTTGAAACGATTTTACCTTTGGTGGAAAGCCTTTGTTTGTCTTAACAAGATGAGGTACATTCATGGGTGGGGGCGCTACTGGTAGCCTGTGACGTCACCAACAATGGTCGCCATCTTGGATTTTACCAAGAATTAGAAATTAGGTTTAAACATCAAGAAATGGTAATTTTTTGTGCTTTACATGAAAAATAACACATAAATAAACACTTTGCTTTATTTTAGCCACCCGATTTACTTTTATTTTTGAAAGAAGTTGAAAAAACATGTATTTTCACCCAAAATTGGCTTGACCACTTTCTGTTATGACGTCATATCTCGCAACCATAGCAACTAAACATAACTAAACAAGTCTCAAAATGTGCGCGAGGGATGAATGAACAGCTACTGAAAACCTCAGGTACTGATGTTGTATCCTCTAGGAAAAAAACTCAGAGAAACTTTATGGATGGTGGCATCCACCCCCTTTGTGCGTCCGAGGGTTAAAACATTTGTAAAAAAACATCTATGAAAAGGGTGCATTTCTACTTACATTTCTTTAATTAACATGGGGTTAGCATAGTCTGGCTTCTCCTCTTGTTTGTCTAAGTCTTTGCTGCCTGCTTTGTCTTTTCTGCTTGAATCGTTGGTGACTTCAAAATCACTGCCCTTCATGGTGGTGGCTTCAGCTGTGCCAAGATTCTCGTCTTGCATCAAAGGGGGAAAGGCACCTGATCCAGCCGTTGTCAATTCTGCTGCCTTTTCCAGGCAACTTATTGGCTCTTTTACAATCTTCTGACTACACGAACCGTCCCTCGATGTTAATGTCCCAGATAAGATTTCATTATCAGCAACAAATTCATTTTCTGTTACAGTCCCAGTACAAGAGCTAGTTCCACTGATGGGTGGTTGTGAATCGGACTCCTGCTTTTTCTTTTTCTTTTTTTTCTCCACAGGAGGAAGGCTATTATCCCCTGCTACGTCAGGAAAATCCCCTTCAATCGGACGACTTGAATTCGCCTCAGTCTGGTTATGTGAAATAGGATTTGAGTCGAAGTTTGAATTAGCACCTTCACGAGTCATCTCGCTTTGTTTGTTTTTTTCTTCGATGTCTTTCCTATCACCACTCAGTTGGTGTGACTCCTCGGTGACTGACGTTTTATTTGGCTGCGAAGAAGCTTCGACAACAATCGAAGTGGAATCTGACCCATTTCCGGCATGGGCACCTTCATCGCAAGTAGAAGCGATTTCTGTTCTCTTTTTCTTTTTCTTTTTCTTCTTTTTCTTTGTGCTTTCCTGTGGAATTTCGTTTTCGGCTGATGGAAGTCCTGGTGAGGCTTCGCTTACTGGTTTGCAATCAATAAGTTCGACAGCAGTTCCCATCGACGTCGAAGAGTTAGACTGGCCTTGGGGATTGGACGGAGAATGACCTTCACTTTCATCGCGATTCTCCTCATAACTCGTATTTTCGGCAACTTTTACATTTGCTGACGCATCTGCCGTCTTTTTCTTTTTCTTCTTTTTCTTCTTGTTTTGGTTCGACCCATAAGCACCATCAACGTTTGCCGATTCAATGGTTTCCTTGGACGTGTCGAGTAATGGTTGCTCGCCAACAAGGTGCTCAGTCCCTTCACTTTTATCTGCTGCAACCGATGATTGAGATTCTCTCTTCTCCGATTCTTGTCTCGATAAATCTTCCATTCTAACTTACATCACACCATTCTGCAAATGTAAACCACTGTATTTATATATAACTAACCAGCTGACTAACAACGTTACTTAAAACGTCGAAATTTGTTGATATCACCAACAAAAGTAAATGAAACAAGTAGGAACAAACACTTACAACTTAAGGATCTTCAGCTGCTTATATTTTCGCCCGGTTTTAGGTAGACGTACTTCTCTTCTGGTCCAAAAGCAATTGTTTCGAGTGATGTTCGGTACTTCCGCTTTCCCTTTCACAGTAATAAGATTGGTCACAGACCGTTTACAGCGTTCACCTCACGATTTCAAACTACTTACATGCAGAGGACCTTTTTGTCAAGTTTTCTCATGACCTATATGAATGTCGTTGTAACCTCAGGAATCAGAAAATCTCTCAAATACTTAAAGAATCGGTTTCTGAGGATTTTTGGGCAAATCAGCAAATCTTTCTCGGAAGTTAATCCGAGCGGCCACTAAGCAATGATCACGTGATTGTTTCTTCGTCGCATTTAGCGTGATCAGTGCTCGGTCGTCACGCGTTCTTGAAGAAGCGCAGGAGGCTATGAGTAAAATTTGCCAGTGAGGCCCCCTCTATACACTGAAGAACCTTTTTACATATAACAGCATCGGCTCCTGATAACAGGTTCTAATTTTCTAAAATCTATGAAAAAAAAAATTCTATACAGTTAGGCAAATACGGACAAGTCAACATTCAGGATACTCGTTTGAGATATAGGTTCATGCCCTTACACTCTAACCAGCAATATATCGGTAAACAGATTTTATATAAGGAACTACTAGTAATCTCAGATTAGAAAGTGCGTTCGAGCTTGTTCGGGTTTACTGTCAAATGTGACGTTGTTTCCTAATAAATTGATGCTGCAAAACGCTTCCTATATGTATTTGGCCATCCTCATTTTTTTTTTTCGTTTGGCGTCGAATGCACTTCCACTTCCTGATATTGGGTCGGTCGGTCAGATTGAAAAAAAAACTAAAAAAAAAATCACAAGAAGTCTCAGAATAGGAGGTCTTGGTGCCCCAGGATGACGTTAAAGTTAACATTCACATATTTGGATTAACAAAATGCACAATATACTGCAAAAAAATGTTTCTGTTTTTGTTCCTGTTTTTCTCTATGCTGTTACCATATTCATTTTCAGAATAAAAGAATTATTTCAAGTGAATATGGTTTAACTACGTCGTTACTTTTTTTTTTTGAATATGCCATAAATCTGGGTCGGTCGGACGAAGCTAAACGGACATAAAAAGAGGATGGCCGTTTTTAAAAACGAAACAAAACAAAACAAAACGACTACGAATAAAAAGAAAAACGTCTCACCTGGCGGGAGTCAAGCCCGAGACCTTGGACGTGTAGGGGCAACGCATTATCCATTGCGCCACGCAACCATTATAAAGATCGTATGGCAAATTAATAGCATTTAACATTTTTGTGCCCACAAGATAAATTGTTCAAGATGGCGCAGAAAATGAAGACGTACGATAGCCTGCGTGGCAGGCGCAAAAAGGGGAGGGGGAGGGGGGAGGGCGAAAAGCATGAAAGAGGTCGGAAATCCCCCTCTCTTTTTCCCTTATTCCCTATTCCCTACCCCTTTAGACGCCTGCTATGCAGGCTAACGTACGACGAAATGAGTACCACTAAAGGTCACTCTTAAGTACCACAGGAATCCCAAGATTATGTGTTGCGTTCTCCTGACGTCGAACGCAATAAGCTGAATGCACAATGTATGTTTTCCTTCAACCCATTTATGCAAGAACCTGTTTATGCTAACTTGGGAAAATGCAGGTTCTTACTTGCGGTTTTTTACTGTATCGTATCATGCTTCTATGGTATTGCTCTATTTCTTTCCCAAATTATACTCCAAGTTTGACTACTTTTGTAAAATTGAGTTCCTTTTCCGTATTTAAACAAATACAAGCAAAACACAAGACTTACCACAAATTAACTTTTTCGTCCACGCATTTGCCTTCGGTTTCACCTGCTCCAGTTTCTAGCGATTTCATTTTCCGGGTTCTGGCCTATATCGAGAGGCGGTTGTCCTTTGTGCACGATGCCATTTTGTTGCCTGTCTAACGAAGGTTCCTCTAAAATACTTTGAAAACACTTTATGCGCCTGATTTGTATCTGTTTAGTCATCCTAGGGAAACTTGAGTCTTCGAAATTACAAGGGCTATAGTTTTTTTCTCGAAAATTTTAACTTTAACATTATTACATATCACACACTCGGAAAAATACACGAGAACAACCAAAGCCTGGGGGCTTAAATGGCCTAAGGTCAGCAAAAAAACGTGAAGAATTTACGTGAACAAAAGAAGGCTTTAACTAAAATGATTACAATACTATTAAATCAAAAGAGAGAAAAAGGCTGTGGGAGAACTTACAACTGAAATACAGTACTTAAGAACTAATTTACAAAACTTAAACAACTAATTATTATGACTACTAAATTTGCAAACACTCGATATACAATTTTAAAACATATTACGAAATTAATATGTTTTAAAATCATCAGATTTGAATCCGAAAAGGTTTCCTTTTGTCTACGGAGAATAGTTCATCTGGGGACGGAAATGTGAAAAATTAAACTTTAGAAAGTCGTAGGGAATTTATTAGATAAGCTGCGCAAATTGTACACGAAAGAATGCTGGGAACGGTTATCTAGAAATTTTTTAGCCGTTCTCAAGTAATAGAAAATTCTAGGCAATATTTGCTTCTCTCCAGACGACGAAGGACCCAGTGTTTCAGACCTTTGGTAACCTTCTCTTCCCTTCCCAGACGACAGGAAATTTAGACTGAACCATGGTTGATGGGCAGAACCAAGAGCAATAATAGGACGTCCTATTATGGTTCTTGGCAGAACAGAACTTAACTTGAAAATGATCAACCTTACTTGTAACTTTAATATAAAAGCCAACAAGTCATGTTTCTGGTAATTTCTGCTATTAAATGAAGTGCTTAGTTATCATGCTCTTTGGTTTGCAGGATCGATAAGGGCCTGCCTTACTACCTGGCATGTCTATAACGAATTTTATTATCCGTTTAAGCGCAATTTCCGTGGCAGTATGAAATTAAGGTCTTGTAATGAACCCGGTACACCGGGCCAAATTTAAAAAAAAAAAGCTAAACGAAAAGGAACTGAATTAGAAAGAGTAAGGGCTGGCCTAGCCTCATGCCTACACTGTAGCTCGTGCGTAACAAGCCGAGCAAAAGAACCAGAACCTCGGATCTCGTTCCATTTAGTTTTGCGCGGCCAAAACCAAACATCCCGTTTATTGCTTCCTAACTTGCCTCGGTAATTCTTTGCTCCTAGAAATGCTTTCTACGTAGGCTGGGGTTGGCCACTATTGTGACCCCTTTTAGTGCCACATTTTACCGAGAAAAAGCTTAAGTGTTCCCACAGGTGTTCTCATAGGTGTTATCAAGGGACTATTCCTACCGTGAGTGATGCCACCAATATGCCACCCCAAGCCCATCAGGGCAATTCCTCTTTTGCCCAGCCGGAAGGACTGGAACCTGGGATCCAAACAACTTTAACCTCGATTTGGAGCACGGTTCTTCTTCGATCAAAACACACTGCCAGGGGCGCCCAACGAGAATATAGTTCAAAACCACTTAAACATAGCATTGTTAAACGTATTTTAGTATTTAAACGGTAGATATACGCATATTTTCATCCCCTAAAAATTTTTCATCTGTTCGGATTTCCTAGCTGAAAGTCTAGTGATCCGAAAATTCTAGGGATCAAAACTTACCTTTTCGAAAATTTCAGCCCCAAAAAAGGCTCCCGAAAATTCTAGGTGACCTTTTTAGGGTGAAAAGGCCGTTAAAACTGGGCAATTATACCATTTTTGGGGGTTCGAAAATCCTAGGAGAGGCAGGCAAGCAAGAAATTTTACAACAAATGTTCCGAAAATTCTATTTCTCAAATCGTCTTCCGAACAGATTATTTCCGAAAATTGACGTTGGGTGCCACTGCACTGTGTGGCTTTTCAAATTCTATAAGGTGAGCTTACATTCTTTCTGTATTCTTGTTAACTAAAAAATCTTCAATGTAGCTTTTTTCAGGGTTTAGATCTTAATTCGATAGTTCACTTCCTTGAAAGTGTAAATACTGATTACGATCTACATCGATCTGAAACGACGTCAATGAGCTGTTCGGCTTAAGCTCCTCATATGAGCCAGAGACTAATTTATCTGCTTTTACGTGTTCCACCAATCTTTTGTTATACAAGAATTACGGTAATCTGTTTGCCTTGATAGAGGTCATTTGCATGACTGGACTGATTCCGACAGTCATGTCATGTCAGAGTGACTTACTTGCTGTTTGTCTGAATTTGGTCATTTTCGTCAAAAGTCAGACAAGATAAGCTTATTTCAGTATTAAAGGCTAAACAAAAGCGGTGAATTTGCTAATGTTTATCTTAGTTTGTTTGACTGACTGAGCTTCAGGTCTATGAACAGGGTTGTCAACCCCCCCCCCCCCCCCCCCCCCCCCGTGTCATCAAATATTGAGATTTGATAGGGAAGGAAAGATAGATGGCGTCATATCGCACGACAAATGACGTCATTTGTGCCAAAAATGCTTGTTGATTCCGAGCGATGTATATAACACCTAAAAAGTTCATATTTACCCACATTATTGCTTAAATTACAGTGGCATACCAGAATTTATGAGGAAACGTTCCATGTTAACAGTGGCTCAAACAATGCAAAATATTTGAAATTTTATGGTGGGAATTTTAGTCTACAAGAAATAGCAACTTTGGCGATTATCTGGGAGATACCAGACTCTAATCTAATCACCTGTTTCCAGGGACACAGGGGTGTGGATCTTAAATCTTGTTATTGTCAAGGATAACAATAGATCAGGGGCATAGCGTGAGATTTTGAAGGTGTACATACGGCAAGAAAAGGTTAGACTGTGGAAGGTAGTCCAAACTAGCAGGGTTTGAGGGCATGATCCCCCAGAAAATTTCAAATTTTAGGGGCTCAGAAATCCCATTTCCCACATTTTCCATAGGAAATTTTTAGTAAATAAATACGAAGGTAAATACAATAGTTAGTTGTTTATTTTACATCTCTGGTGTTTTTGTTAAGTTACAATACGGAAAAAAGTGTAAAACAGTTGGTTATAATCTAATGAGGAGATGTGTACCCTTCAGACGGGCAAAGATATACAGTCAACTCTTTCTGAGACGGACACCTTGGAGACCTGCAGTATGTGTCCATCTTAGAGAGATGTCCGTCTTATAGAGGGTCAAATAAAGGATGTAAAGAAAGGCTGGGACCAACTCTGAGTGTCTGTTTTACAGAGGTGTTCGTCTTATAGAGGTGTCCGTTAAGAGAGAGTAGACTGTAAATATTATAATGCAAAAGATTTATCAATCCTACTGACTTAATGACAAAAATGCTTTTAGGAAATAGAAAAAATATATTTTTTCTAGATTTCATGTTGCATGCATGGGCGTATGTGCATCTGTGGACACTACGCTCCTGTAGATGTGAAGAAAAAAAAACATTGATTTTGGAACAACTATCGTAACACATACGGCTGGACCACTGAGAACAGCCAGATATGTAATGACGCCATTGGAACCATTTAGTGTGAAGAAGTCATCACTTGAGTGGCAGTATGTCGGAGTAAAATTATGGTAGATTGGAGAAGCAAGTGACAGAGACAGTGACGTTTCCTCCCTCCCCCCTTCACACACTGCAAGTATTTAAAACTAAAAGGAATGACCTTAAAGTAAGACTTGCAGTCAGCCCCATATATTTATTATGAATACATGCTTAGGTTTTCATACAAACTGTTGGTGTTAAATAGTTTGAGGTTGCTGCCAGCTGTATGGAAATCTTACCTGATGTTGTATTTTTTAGTTGTTTATATGAAGAGTAGTTCTTTATATGAAGAGTAGCATTGTTTAGAGGGAAAGGGAGGATAATAGTTAGTAGTCCCCCCTCCCCCCAACCATAATGTAGACTTTGTTTGATACTCCAAAAAAGAAACACAAAATGTTGAATGTACAGTCAAACATGTTATTATGCATAGAAAGTGTGTGCATTAATGGGAGTCCGTATTAAGCAGGTTGAATTTAGAGAAAATTTAAGGGCTAACTTTCCCCAGGGATAAAGAAAACTGTCTGTAATAATGAGGCGTCTGTGTAGGTGTCTGTAAAGCGAGGTTTGACTGGACTGAGATTTATTATTGAATACTTACTTACTATATACTGTTCTCTCTTCAAGTGTTCCCTTGTGAGAAAAACAATGGGGGAAAACATTGGCATGTTAGAATGTAGCACATGACAAGTGCAAGGAAATAATAATGATGATGATAATATTATAATAACAATATTATAATCATCATTATTATCATAATAATGATAATAATAATAACAATAATATTATTATATTATTGGTAAGAAAGCTAACTACAAAATCCTATTGGCAATCAAATTCGCTAATTAAAAAAACTATCCAGTGAAAGTACCATTTACAATTCATTTCAATTAAAAAAAAAAACTTTTTTCGTTTAAAGAAAACAATCACTTTGATTTTATGATAATAATGAATAAAAATAAAAATATTATTAACATTCAGTGTTCTCCCTAAATTTTAGCTCAGCAGGTAAGGGACCCTTCATAGCCGGTACGGCAAAAAATATGTGCTAGTTCCCGCCCTTGCTCGCCCTTGCTGGGAAAGTTAGGTACTAAGTTCTCTTGAAACGTCATTCTCTGATTTTAAGACCTATTTTATGCAAATCGGTCATTGTTACCTTTACACAACAATTTAAATGATTGATTCCAATAATTTTACTCTGTCTTCCATGTTCTCTTTCCAAAATGCGTGGTCCGTAAAAAGCCGAAAAGCTGTGTATACTTAAGTACTTTCCCATATACATGTATTCACTCATTTCCTTGTGACATGTGAGAATCGGATCACAACCTCTGTATTTTTTTAAATTACTTCTTTAATTTTAGTAAACCTTCAGGCCGTTGCAGGCGGTAAGAAGTGTTGCTTCAGGTGGTAAATTTTACCGGTTACTGCCTGATATGGAACACTGAATTATTAACTGAGCACCTGTGCATGTAACCAGCTCAAATTACTTGTAACTATACATTTATCATGCTCACTCATATGTGTAATATTCTTTTCTTGACTGTCTTATTTACAGGCAAAGTTCATATTACATTTATGACGGTGTTGTCAGTGTTACTGAATTATATAATTGTTTTTGTTATACAGTGAAACCTCTATTAAGCGGACATCTTCGGGACGTTCCCAAGCGTCCTCTTAAGAGCTTCTGCCTGAAAGACCAGGGTAAGCTTGGAAATAGGGGTCAGCCGATTTGGCTCAAATTTGGTACACTTAGTTACTATGAATACTTATGCAATATGCCAAAGTTTCAGCTTCATTGCTCTTATGTGGACTGAGTTCTAGATATTACCCTTTTTGGCGTCCCCCAATCCTTTTTTTATAGCCCATTTTGTGCACTTTTCAATACTTTGATTACAATGTCAGGGATATTTCAAAATATAAATTAAACTCACTTTTTCTTAGTTCTATCCTTAAGGGTTTTATAGCAAAACATATGGCTCAAAGAAAAATTTCTGTTGTTTGTTGAATAATATTATTGTTAAGTTATGCTCTTAAAGGCATTTTTAGTGAAACTGAAAATAGCCCAAGTATAAGTAGGACTTACTTTAGTGCCCACTTTTGAAATAACACAATTCTGACATGAGCAGAAAGTTTAGCCCTAGGTATGAAAAAAACTGGCGAAAAAACTAAGTTTACGGCTTTTTCACTGTGTGGCCTCGCTTTGAAGATGCTAATACAGCCACTTATTATGCTGTAGTCATTTTCCCCTTGTAATTGAGCTTATATAGAGTATATTAGCCAAAGACTTTCCAGTTTGTAGCACTTGTACTTTCCAATTCCACCTGAACTTTAAAATTGGTAAGATATGAATATCTGCTTCAGGAGAAAGTCACTTCTGGTCCAACAGTCCACATGAGAGGATTTTCGTTAAGAGTTGAAAAGAAAATGATGCTTGTTAAGTGAAAAAGTTTCTGAAGGTAGGGCAAGTCATATAACAAAAGCAAATATTTAAAATAATCAATTTTCATTTCCGGGGTTGCATATTCACTTAACAGACACCACGTGAGGCCCCAGGATAAAGTTTCCTTGATAATATACTTCAGCCTAGTCCCTAGGCGTTCTCTCTTGATCCGTTGTCCGGGAGAGAACGTGCGAGAGAATGAGTTCTCAGTGAGTATCTCTCGGTGACGTCACAGCTCATGGTAGAGTCCAGGAATGACCGGGCCGAAAACGCCTGGAGACTAGGCTGAATATACTTGTAAATGAACAATCCCTCTCAGAAAATACCATACCATACCATAATGCTCTTTTTTTGTCACCCCAAAATTTTGCATAAGCATTGTTTTCAGTTTCTCTTGGGCCCATTTTAACTCCCAAGAGAAACTGAGGACAATGCTTCTGCAAAATTTTGGGGTGACAAAAAAAGAGCATTATGGTATGGTATTATTATGTTATGGTATTATTATTATTATTATTATTATTATTATTATTATTATGGTATTATTATGGTTTGTTATGGTATTATTATGGAATGTTATGGTATGTTATCAACTGTCGCTGTGTTCAGTTTTGTGTTCTTAACGTTAGATCCATTAAGAACAAGGCAATGGCAGTTAGAGACCTTGTGGTTGATCAAGACATTGATATTTTGGCTCTCACTGAAACTTGGCTGCGTCCTGGTAACGTTGATGATGTTGAGATTAGAACCCTATGTCCAACTGGCTATAGATTTTTACATGTTCCGAGGGGTCATTCCCGAGGCGGAGCTGTTGGTTTGTTATTTAAGGACACTCTCCAAATAAACAGTCACATCACCGATACCTTTACGACATTTGAACTCATGGATATTCACTTTAGAAGTCTTAAATCCATTAGAGTTCAGCTTATTTATCGCCCTCCTGATAACATCTCATGTGTTCTATTTCTTGAAGAATTCTCAGTGCTTCTGGAACAAATTATGGCTGAATCCACTGGTCACTTACTAATAATTTATCTGGTGACTTCAATTTTTATGTTGATGACCCCTGTAGCATCTATGCAAAGCGCTTTAATGAAATTCTTGAATCATGCAACCTAAAACAACACGTCACTGGAGCAACTCACGGTAACGGACACACTTTGGATCTTGTAATCTAAGATTTTCGACCCTGTAATCTCGGATCACTGTGCGGTTCAATTCATTGTAACCTCCGTGTACGAAAACCGCACTTCACGACGAAAAAGGTGTACTATCGGAAACTGCTTTCTTTGGATATTGAATCCTTTTGTGTAAGATATTTTGAACTCTCCTTTGCTACAGGATCAAGCTGTTGAACTCAAGGCTCTTGTGGATCAATATGACAATGTATTGCGATCCCTTTTGGATCTCTATGCCCCTTTAAAACGGCGAACATTGACATCACGACCTCGTGCTCCTTGGTATAAACCAGAGGTGGTTGTACAGAAAGACATCCGAAGGCGGTTGGAGCGGAAGTGGCGTTCGACTAGGTTACTCAGTGATCGTGAGCAATACGTTCATCAGTGCCACGTTGTCAACAATTTGATTGAGTCACTAAAGTCGACATATTACACTGACATCGTTAATGAATATTCATCAGATCAGAGGATATTGTTCAAGACTGTTGGAAAGTTATTGCAAAAATCAACCAGCAAGCGTTATTCTCCTTCTTCTGATGATACTATCTTGGCAAATTCATTTGCCGATTTCTTTACCAGCAAGATCGTTAGAATACACCACGGACTTGTTGAAAGGAAAATACGCGTTGGGTCTTCCCCTCCTGACGTCAAAGTTTGTGGTGCAGAGTTTTGTGACTTTCCTGAGGTTACCCTGGAGGAAGTAAAAAAGTTTTCAAGGAAACCACTATCTAAATCTTGTGAACTTGATCCTCTACCCGCGGTAGTTTTGAAAGGCTCTCTTACCGTATTATTTCCTACTATTATGAGGATCATCAATCTGTCCTTATCGACTGGTGTTGTGCCCGATGCTCTGAAGGTTGCTGTACTATCGCCCACGTTGAAAAAATCTGATGCTGACTTTGAACAGTTCCAAAACTTTCGTCCTATCTCGAACTTAAAAGTAGTATCGACGCTTGTTGAAAAGCCCGGGGGGGGGGGGGGGGGGGGTACTCCCATACATTACCTATACGGGTATGTGCCGCCCAACGGGGTCGTGATTTTGGAGCTCCTGATTTAGAACGGGGTATCCATTTCAGAGGCATTTTCTAGAACGGGGTATAATATTTCGAACGCACGAAAGCTCCAGTTTAAATTTTGTAAGCAGCCATTTGAAATTATTCAAGGACAGATTGCTTTTAAAAATACGGTTCAATGCGTTAACAAGCAAACTGTTGTACTCTTTAATGCACCTTAGCACGGAGTACAAAAAATTGGTCCATTTCTAGAACGGGGTATCAATTTTAGGGGATTTTTTTTTTAGAATGGGGTGCCAATTTGGAGTCCCGGGCGGCACATACCCACCCAAAAAATACCCAAGTGCCCCCCCCCCCCCCCCCCCGGGTTGAAAAGGCAGTTGCCATACAACTCACAGATCACGTCATGGCGCGCCACTTAGATGAGACGTTTCAGTCTGCGTATAAGAACTTTCACTCCACCGAGACAGCTTTAGTAAGGGTCCAGAATGACATCCTGTGTGCTATTGACAACAATGAGTCTGTTATACTAATTTTATTGGATTTGTCAGCTGCCTTCGGCACGGTTGATCACTTGATACAGTTATCAAGATTGCGTGACCGCATCAGAGTAAACGGTACTGCAGTTGCATGGTTTGAGTCATACCTGACGTCGCCCACGCAGTTTGTTCGGGTCAATGACTGTAGGTCAACACAGCGCTCTCTAGAACCCGGTGTACCCCAGGGATCTGTTCTGGGCCCTAGCTCCTCTATACATCACCCATTGCTGATATCACCGAGTTTCACAAGTTACAGTATCATTTATACGCTGATGATACCCAGCTGTATTTATCTTTCGGAACGGACTGTAGCTATGATCTCTCTTTGGCTAAGCGTCGTGTCGAATGCTGTGTAAATGACATTGATTGTTCGATGGTGAACAATGGTCTTAAACTCGATCAGGATAAAACTGAACTTGTTCTCATCAGCTCAAAGTTTCGTTGCAGGCCTTCTCTAGAGTTTATCCAAGTGGTTGATGAGAAGATCCAACCCAAACCTTCCGCCCGTAATCTGGGAGTGATTATAGATCAGAGTCTTGACTTAACCGACCATGTTAACAAAATCTGCGTTTCCTGTCAGTATCATTTAGGGAACATACCTAAGATCAGGAAGTACTTAAGTGAAGATACCTCTCAAATTTTAGTACATGCGTTTATTAGCTCTAAACTCGATAACTGTAACTCTTTGTTATATGGTCTTCCTAAACACCTGTTAAACAGGTTAAGACTGATACAAAACACTGCTGCACGCATTGTTACATCATCCAAGCGGTTTGACCATATCACTCCTATCCTGTTCAAACTTCATTGGTTACCGCTAAATTATCGCATACATTTTAAAATTTTACTGTTTACAAATGTCTAAATGGCTTGGCACCAACGTACCTATCCGAACTCTTACGCTACACTAATGGTCCATGATTACTTCATTATAGTTCCCAGAATTTTCTAGCCGTGCCTAGGACTAAGTTAAAGACGTATGGTGACAGGGCTTTTTCCGCAGCTGCTCCTAGGTTATGGAACCAATTGCCCCCTGAACTCAGGGGTGTTACAACTGTCGACCAGTTCAGGACGCAGTTGAAGACATACTTATTTAAATTAGCCTACGATGTTTGATTTTAGTAGCTTTATTTAATTTTATTTTATCTTATAATAGTTTTTAACTCTAGTTTCTTACCATGTTATTGTACAGCGCTTTGAGCAATTAGTGGATACTGCGCTACATAAGTGTCTATTATTATTATCTATTATTATTATTATTATTTCTAAAGTGGTCAATAGGTATTTGCATGATGGCGTCATTTTACTATTATGACCAGGATCCTTCAGGGTTTTGCTTTTTTGTGCAAATTAGGGCTTTTGTTATTTAAATCTCATTAGGCTACCAAATTTAAATATGAAAAGAAAAACGAAAAGAATTCCGGTCGTAGTAGTAAAATGACGCCATCGTGCAAATGGTCTATTACATTCTCTCTATTTAATTAAATATGCATATTTTGATAAAATGCTATTTATAAAATTTTGCTTCTATCAATGATTCTGAAATATAGAATGAAAAGAAGAGACATTTGTCATTTTTAGTAGCCTATCATTTTCTGTTTGCTATGTGTTCAAATCTCGCACATGTAACGTTCATCTTGTACCGGTATTCATTTTCCTTTTATAGTCCCACTTAGTCCCCGTTGAAAATTTGTGTTGCAAACTGAAATATCGGGCAAACATAATTCACCACTTTATTTTTGTTTTCTTTCTATATTTTTTTCATCACTCTTCCTGCCGTAAGGATCAGTCTACTGTTTAATTTTAACAAAATATGCCTTAAGTGGCCTGAGTTTGCAGCTTCAACAAGCGTTTGCGCAAGATCAGGGTTTAAACGAGCAACTTTTTGCAACGAGCAACTTCGGGCAAATTTTTAAGAATTTTGGCCCACCTTTTTTGAAATTTTGGAGCAACTTGTGGCTAGGGATAACTACAATAAACTGTAATGACAAAACAACAAAGAATAAAGACTCGAGTATTCCCGATATTTCGAACGGACAAGCCGTTCTTCTTTCGAGGAATTTATAGAAGAAACGGACAGTCGTTACAGATATATAAATATAGTTTAAAAGCGGTACAGTTGGAAATTTGATACGAGTAAAAATGTAAAATTTAACATGAATAGGCCAATACGAATAAACTAAAAAAATGAAATAAAATATACACGTGGTTGAAATCAAAGAGGAAGCGAGTTGGAACGGTCGCCCTGAAGACAAAGCCGCGTTCATTGATGCGTATTATGCGAATGAAGGAATTTTACTGGAAGTTGAGAATAGCTGCTGTATAGCATGTGGGCTTTGTGAGTAGAGGAGACTGGTTAGGAAAGCGCAGCCGGCAAACATCAAAGTTGAAAACAATGGTGCTGTAGGTTATGTTGGAAGCTCTCTGACCGTGCACAATCCTTTGTTTTTTGGTTCGCAAATTGAGACTGAAAAAATTAATGCAATGTTTCTATTGATCAATAAGTTCAAAATGATAGGAACTGAACGCTGCGCACGGTCAGGTCCAAAAAAGCTAACAATAACATATAAGAAAGGGTTTCCGCCTTTCCACTTTAATTAACTATGATGTGAGGGAAGTGGGGGCAACAACCTCATAAAACACAAGTAACAGATTTCTTGGAGCACCACATATTACGACTAGATTCAGATGAAATCCAAGTGCTCTTTCTATTTTGATACAGATTTGGTTGTAGTCTAATATCCCGGGGGGTACTGCCATATATGGGCTATATAGGTGTGTGCCGCTGTGAAGGACATGCTTTTCAAGACGCTTACTCTGGAATAGGGTATAGAAATCAGAGAGTTTGGGTCTAGAATAGGGTTTCATTTTCCAGGCAACTCGTCAATTGGTAGAAGATTTTAGTCTAGTCTAGGGAACCGGGAATTGCCACTCAAAAATATAAGCAAATCAAATCGGATTTTTTTGGACTATGCTAGTGACCTCGGTAGTTTCTGGAAAACAGTAACTCTAGGATATGGGGGATTTGGGGAGTTAGATCTAACATAGGGTAGCAAAATTCAGCTGAACTAGCTCCGGTTTAGGCTAAAGGTTCCAGGGTCCCAGCGACACATCCATGAAAACTCCTAAAGTACGCCCGCCGGGTCCAATATTTACTGACAGATTACAGATTCAAATCCACTAAACAGATACAAAACTTTTACAAATAGTATAATTAATAGCAGAACTCTCTTTTAGCACTTTAAAATCTGCAAGCCTCAAGCACAGCAGTGAATTTTTATTCGAAAAAACATCGCTTAAACGCACCCTTAGCTATAAATCTTGTTATTTGGTAAGGTTTAATTTAACTCTAATAAGTAGACGTCATATTGTAGAGGTTTTTCTCAGAAATGGATAGTTGTCTCCACGTAAGCTCCTAATTAACACAAGTTTTCCTTTTCCCCCTTTTCCCGCTCCCATTCGACGCATGCCATGCAGGCTATCTCCAACCGGTCGGGCGACATACTGTCAACCGAGAAGTGACTTACTTTTCAAGACCCAAGACTGATCTTCTATTATCTCTTAAGAGATCGTCGAGCGAGCGTATGAAAATAAAACCTTGGAGGAGTTACTGACAGCACCACGGTATTTGGGAGCCCTGCGAAACGGGTATGAGACCGTTTACACGTTCAGGGCCCGGTTCCTTGAAAGATACTTAAGTCTAACCCAGGATTAAGCTAAATTTTTTATCAAGGTTTTCTTGTCTAAGAACATGCAACTCGAGCTTATAAATATGCTGTTCAGCCTTCACTCCAAGATGCGGTAATGATAACACAAAATGTTACTGTAAGCAATACAAAAAAAGGTAAAATATCAAAACCGAACAAGATTTTAATCCCGGATTAGCGCTAATCGGACTTTCAGGAACTGGGCCCAGTTTTTTTTTGCAATGACCTGTAACAAAACATCAAATTCCTAAAAAAAGGAAAACGTCCACAGACAGGCTAGTAGACAACCTCATTCCTAAGGGTATTTGCTTTTGAATCAAGGACGGTTCCCGTCCAGATTCAAAGGAAAAAAAGCCCCGGGTAGGTCGGTTCAAGAGCAAGTAAATGTAATTTTCAATTCACCTCACCCTCTGCCACCTGAACAGGATCGCTTTGTGTAAATCCCTAGCCCGGGACCCAAAGCGCTGAACTTGTCTCGGGGACTGCCCGTGGAAAGTTACAGGCAACATTGATCCATGCATTAAACCAGGTCAACTAATTATCAACTTGCTTAATAATTTACCTCTTTTTTACGCGCTCGCTCAAGGAGCCTGTTCACAGTTTAGCTCTCAGGCTAGCAGTGATTGAACTCTTTAACTCCTTTCGAACTGTACGTTTTAGGGTATTTGTCCAAAAGTGACTATGTTACTTGAATAACGTTAAAGAATTTAGATGATGCAGCAAATTATTTTTGTGTAACTATCACTTTGCTTGGTTTTTTTCAACTGCGTAAAAAATACAACAGGTAGTTTTACACTTTGAAGTCCCGATGACTCAGTCAGATCTTGAATTAAGAACCGATAACGTTTTTTTTGTCACTTCATGATCAATACAAGTTAGAAAAATCATCGATTCAAGGTCAACTTGTGTTCCTTCTAGTTCGCTGTTGGATTCTGTGGTTGAAAGGTTATTCCGTTAGCCACTGGTCCTGTAAGGTTGAAGCTAATCACAAAGTAGGCCAACTGACCTTTGGTGAAGTCTCTCTCCACCTTCCCAATACCTGCATTCTTCGCCACGTAGAGCTCGACTTGTCCTTGAATCAGTTCGATGTAGGTTTTTAACCTTTTATCTCGATCGGAGGACGGCCCGACGCGGATTCTTCCTTTGCATTCTAGCAACTTTTTCCTTATGTCGACTAGCCAGAATCTCGGCACTGTATCTGACGGAACGTCGGTTGAGTAGTCCGTTTCTCCACGGAACAAGGTGTTGCGGGTCACGAGGCGTGACATTCCTTTCCCATCTTTACCCACAAATAGCGTGGACTGCGTAAGGCGGCAATGGTTCTGTGACTTCTCACGGCATGACGTCAAAGCTTTCAAGTATTTTGGCATGAACTCTATGGCATTTCCATCTAAAATCTTCAGGAAACAAATCGCCATCTGGTAGAAGTACGGAAGAGGATCGTAACGTGTCACCTCTAACCACTTTTCCGTCACAGCTAAACCTTGTTCAAGGCTGTAACTACTTGGTCCAGTGACCAGAACGCAAACCTTCATCAAGTGATATGCCAGGCGATATTCATTTTCTTTGAACACGAGGTCTCCTAAAAGCTTCTGTAAGAACTGCAGGTGCTCTTGTTTTAAGTTGTCGACTGAGTCACCAGAATTTAAGAGAAACATAGCCTGAAGTCTTTTCAACTCTAATGCTGAAGACCTTGGAAAATTCTTGGCAGTGCAAAGTGCCTGACATGCTTTAACTACATCTTCTGCATCACGTCCACGCCCGTTTGAGGGAAACCCTGGCCGGAAGGTTTTCATCAGGGAGAGCCTTGCATCGTGGCACTTTCGCTGTGTTTCCTCTGGATCTGGCAAGGTTGGTACACTTTGGACAATCCCGTCAACTATATCCAGCAGATAAAAGGAATCGCTGACGCAAGTGCGAAAAAAAGAGGGACATTGGTTTGCAAAGAACTTCAGTGTCTTCTCCGAGTCACGGCTACAGATGTTTTTCATGATCCAGCCGATGCATGCTAGCCAAACGTCAACCTCGCCAATGAGAGGATTGGGGTAGGTTGGGGGAAAATTCCGAGCTTCTTTATAAGCTTCGAGCGCTTTGCTCGCCAGTTCCTCAAGCTGTGCCATATTTTTAACTCTTCCCGTATTTGCCATGTAGGACAGTTCAAAATACAGCACATTGCCTTTAGTATGACAGAGACTTCTGAACCTTTGTTTTGCATTTTTGGCTTGAAACGCCCGTTCAATGAGCTCCATTGCCGTGGGGAATGCAGGGGGGTCCATCTTGGCGAAAAATCTTGCTGCATGAGAGAATATGATTGAATTACCGGTCTTCTCCGCGGCATCACAAAATATCTCTGAAGCACGTTCTGGATTAATGGCCTTGAGCTCTTCGAAGAGAACTGAGAATTTGCGTTTCTTCTCACCATCTTTGTTGTAAACAAATAAATCTTCAAGGAGAGGCATAAAGTCTTCCCGTTGGAAAACTGGAAACTGTAGGAATTGGTTTACCACTCGAAACAGGCCACAGCCTTGGGTTTCAAAAGCCTTCTTCAGCAACATCTCCGACACTACTCGATGCTGGAAAGTGTAACTTTCTGGTGATGAATCCTGTAAGCGATAGTCCCTTCCTCGACGGAGCAAGGGGTTTGAGGGGACCATTAGATTCAACAGATGTCCTGTGAACAATTGCTTGATATCGTCATATGTCACGTTCTTCTCCTCTCCTAGGCGAATGTACCTTTTAAAAGCATCGTAAAGGAGAAGGGCTGGTGTTGGCTGGTTTGCATACTTCTGGAGAAATGCTACAACAACGGCAATTTCTTGTTGAAGGCTCTCCATCTCGTCCCAAGTATCGTCGATTATTTTCTTCAGCTTGGGCCGAAAGGTCTGCAACATTGCTAAGAGTGGGAAATGAAATACACGACATGCGGGACCTGATCTTCCTGACTCTCCCAACGATTTCTCAATAAGTTCCTTGTACATTCTGTGAAACTCATTTAAATCGGCATATGAATCTTCCAGCTTTACATCCACATAAAAGACCTGATGAACACGCGACGGCTCTTGTGTTTCTTTTGGTGTGGTCTTTGAACCGTGTACACAGCGCAACAAGAGAGCCCGCTTTCCTTTATTACCAAGCATCCTGGCAAGTTTGTTTGACAGGCCTTCAATTGCCCTTGACTGCTTTCCATCTATGAGAATAACAGGGGATGTGTGGCAAATCTCTTCTAGTGCTGCTATCCGATCGGCCAGTTTAGTAGCATAACTGTTGTCTTCGTCATGATAGAGATGCGGGTTTATCTCTACGAAAGCACAAGGGTATGCTTTGTGGAGATCCCACATCACCCGACGAGCGATCGTGGTTCCACCCGTCCCTGGTAAATGCTTGATTTCCACAATCATAGACTTTTTTAATCTCTTGTCAAGAATGCGCTGAACATGCGTACGAATGTCATTTTCGATTCCCCGCTTCGCATCATGATTGTCGTAGAGACTTGCAAATGAAATAGGGTTACCCGAGATAAACAACCGCCGGTGTTCTTCAAGGAATTGTTGTAACTGCACATCTTCTTCCGATGAGTTGTTTGAGACTGGTAACTCTTCACAACCGTCATAAAGGATTTCGAGGTACTCCTTTAGGTAAAGGTATTCTTTCTCGCTTAGTTCTGCGTAAACCTTGGCTTGAGAAGAGGGCATTCGGTACTGATGTGATGACGACAAGCAGAGCATCTGTTTTAAGCCAAGATGCACGAGATCTGGAGATAAATCGATTAAGCGAATCTTGACTTGTCCAAGGACAGAAAGCTGTTGCTTTTGCTTAAACGACACGACTTCTAATCTGAACTGGTCAACAAAGTTCTCAAAAAGCCGACCCAGCGTCCGCTCTAAATAAGGAACAGTTCTTTGGTTAAATGGAAGAATTAGGCACACCACAGGTTTTTGCTTGTCAAACTTATCCGGATCGCAACAGCATCCAAAAAATCTTGAAATTTCTTTAACCGAGGTTGCTTCCCACTCGGGAAATTCTTGCTGTTTGCCACCCGTATCACTGGATCTTCCATTTACAAACAACCACTGAATTTTGCTGCAATCGATCTCACGCGCCAGGTTAACCATTGATTTTGGCTTCATTTCTGCTGGAGTAACCATGCTTACCAAGTTGACTTGTCCTTCATGTGATGTGAATTCCCGGTAAACTCCTTTTTCCTCCGACATTGGATCAAAGTCCAAAACCATCTTCCATGGAACGCTTCTTAAAATAGAAAAACATTCCAGATTTTCTTGCGAGAGAGCGTCGGTAACAAGAATGTACTGGTAATTCCGGGTATCAAAATCTCCCACTGCATCACAAAACCTCAACCATGCATCCCAATTAGAGCCACTGAGATCTTTCGCACTTACTGGCGTTTTGAAACTGCTTAATGCGTCGTAAACGGCATCCATTTTCCTCTCTATGGAATCCAACCTCTTGTCATGATAAAAAAACTTGGTCTTTTCCTCCAAAAATAGGGACTTATAGTATCCTCCTGCACGGAGATCGGCATCTGAAATATGGATAAATAATAACATTTTATAACGGCAATCATAAAAGATACTTTGTTACAGCTAAATACTCATCTGACTCCTACATGAAGAAGATAATCATGCCACCAAAAGAAAAAAAAAAGGTGTGAATAAAGAAAAAATTTAATTTAAATTTAAATCAGTCTGTGAATAAAGAAAAAATTTAATTTTAATTTAAATCACGATTCCGTTTAAAGATGTTCTTAGCTCTGAGGAAACATTTGTATCAAAAATGCAAATCCAAAACGATGAAATCGTACTTTTGGAGCTAGAATGGGAAAGAAGGGAATTCTTAAATTCACGGCATGCAAAACACTGGTATACAAATTACTTTTTGCCTGGACCTTACACATACTGCATGCCAATGGTATGAAATGCCTTAAACCTATGCTTTAACCAAGCCTCACCATAACAAATATCACAGCAAGAAATGCTGAACTGAAATGCTTTCTATGTTAGATGCCTCGACGGCCGTTTATTTGCACCCTAGATATTATGTACCTGACTGAATTTTTATATCTGCAATCTCAGCTGGATCAGCGCCAAGTGTAACAAAATGGGCTGAGAGTTGAGGCCAGAAAGTGTTAAAATCATCATCAATCATCCCATCTGTAGAAGGATGTCCCAGCAATTTGTTTCGAAACTTCTTTAACTCTTGCAAGGCAAAATCATAGCCAGGTCTCTTGCTCATTTCTAATGCACAAGTCTTTGAGAAGAGAAGTGCAGTTGTGATTAACGAGAAGTCCCATTTGTCAATGTTGCCACTGTTGAAAACATTTTCGTCTTCTTTGCTAAGCTTCATCTTGCCCCTGTCAAAGGCAGCTGCATCTAAAGGTTGATTTGTCCATGATGGATTCATTTCCAGGAAAAGCTTTCTGAGTGTTTGAAGGCCCACCCCATAAATCAGCTTGAAAATGCAGAGTATGTTCCTTCTAGAAGTAGAAAACATGTGCAAGGTAACCTTTCAGCCTTTGCAAATATATTTAAATGTCTTTAATTACACCAAAAAAATATAAGAAAAGTTTCTTGCCTCATTGTCCCTCTCCTCTTCAACTAATTCCTGTGTGTGGGATGAAAACCTATTTTTTATGAATTCCCCTTTCTACCACTTTCTTTAATGAAATAATGAGCCCTGAGACCTTCCAGTTTTGTTTCCTCTACTTGAATTGTATTTTGAATGTTTAATAGAGAGGGTTGGGAGTATCTAGTCACCCATTACCTAAACTGAACATGGTTTCAGTTATGGCTGCTCAGTAAATTCTCTTTACATTGTTGACTTTAGTTGTTAATCAGTAATCAGGTGGACTGGGGGGAAAAGCTTATATCTAGCGGTTTATAGCGAAGTCAAATTATTTACCCTTCACAGCCAAGCGTAAAAGATGAATTATCTTCAGCATCAGATTCCAGATCTTCAACTTTGGGTTGTGTAGAGAAAGCTACTGCTGCGGGAGTGTCTCGGTTTCTGTCAAAAGAGGCAACATCAACACTTTCGTTTTCATCCTCCCCTGACATGCAAAGGTCTTCTTTTCTTGTCTTGGTCATCTCGGTGTTTTCAACCAGGCTAGGATTAGAACCGTTTTTAGATTCTTTGTAAGTTTCTTTCGCAGAGTCCATAATATTGCTACCCTCTTTCTCAGCGGATGGCAGTTCGTCGGTTACATGTGGTTTGTTTGATACATCAGAATTTTCCTTATCTCTCCCCTTTTTAACCTCAGGTTGGGGAGTCACATCAACAACAGCACCAGTTGACATTTCTGCTTCACTAACATGTTTGTCATCAGTCTGAAGCTCGGCACATCCTGTCAAGCCGTCGTCATCATAACCACTGCACGGTGGCTCAGGACTAGCACTGCTCATACTTTCAGTTTTCTTTCGTTTCTTCTTTTTCTTCTTTTTGCTTCGAGATTTGCTCTCCAAGGTTTCTTCATTGTTTTCAACTTCCTTCTCTGAAGTCAGCTTACCTATGCTTGATAAACTAGGATCATTCGGATTTGCTTCTTCATCAGGAGCTACAGAAGTTGCGTTACCGCCACTTCCAACGGACTTCTCTGTTTTTCCCGATTTTTTCTTTTTCTTTTTACCCGTTAGACTGCACTCCAGAAGGTTTTCTTCTTTATCTTCTTTTTTAGCAGACATAGCCCTTGTTGTTTTCTCAGAAGCGGAACCTCTCCCATGATCATCAGACGCACTTTCTGGTACTCCCGTGACTGAAGCGATCACGCTATTATCAATTTCTGTGTTCTGCGTTTCCATTAAAAACAAGATTTCTCACCTGAGGAAAAAAAAACTTAATGAATAAATCTGAATAAATAAATACTTCCACGCCTGCAGCTGAATCGATGAAAACAAAAATCACCTGTCTAATTTACGACGAAACCAAAATATTGAAAGCTGACACAACTTCACATTGATAATATTTAACTTAACACGGGAATAAAACGTAGTAAATATTAAAATTATAGAATAGCAAACATCTGAGTCCACAGGAATCCTAAAAAGCAGTTTTTGAGGTAATATTTCAGCCGTTTCTTGAGTATTCAGTTTCCGTAGACGACTTCCGCTTTCTCTTTAAGCGCCCGACAGCGGGTAGTTTCTCACGTGGTGGGCTTAAATTCCTTCTAAAGCTCTCTAATTCAAATGCTCCTTCATAAAATTAGCTCGAAAAGAATCTTACCTATAACGTCTTCTTTCTCATTGAACAACTGTCTTCAAATATCGAAAGGATAAAGGATATCCGCACTCGAGTGTCGCCATGGATAATAGATATGGGGTTGCTCGCGGATCGATCCTTGTCATCTTCGTAAGCAAAGTCCTGGGAACCAGCAAACTGAGACCTCGACTTGATGTAATATATCAAACATGAGACGCAGTGTTTCATCACCTGATGAAACACCGAGAAGAGAGTTGAAAATACGACGCGCAGCGGAGTATTTTTGACGAACTTCGAGGTGTTTCATCTGGTGATGAAACACTGTGTCGAATGTTTGATATTTCTTCTCAAACAAAATCATTTTTGAAGGAGAAATTAAGGATGCAAAAATGAGCAGTTTTTCATCCGATATCCAAACACTCATTAAACATTAATTTCCTTTGAATTTTCTTTATGAATTATTAATGAGTTTGAGAAGAATTGATGAAGTCATTGTTGAAGAAAGTAGCTAATATTAAAAAAATCTTCAAGTTTTGCTTCAGTTCTGTACTCTTGTTGACAAACGAGACATATCTTTCGGCGTAGTTTCTTCAAAGGGTGAGATTTATGGCGATTTTTCATTGCCGATCACTCGGTCTTTACCTGAAAGGATAAAGTTTGAGATCCTACCTGCGTTTTATTGTGCATGTGTTGGTTAATATTCAGGTGTTGTATTTGCTCTGCTTTGAAAACTTTTACAGGACAAGATGAACTTTTTTGATAAAAGAAAGAGAAAAGGGGGAAAAAAAAAGAGTCAACACAAGATACCCAACCAAGCAAGAAAACCCGGGTTGTTTAAAGTAGGCCAAGGATTACGTGACAAGATAGCCGTAGCAGTCAAAGTAGAACCTACACACAAGATTCCAAGATGCGAAGTCGTCTTTGTTTACTACCCCGGCTGGACCGCAGCGAACAGCGAGATATTTAATGACACCATTGGCACCATCAAGTGTGAAGAAGTCATCACTTGAGTGATGGTATGTCAGAGTTAAATTATGGTAGATTTTAGAAGCAAGTGACAGAGACAGTGAAGTTTCCTCCCTCCCCCTCTCCCCTCCCCCCTCCCGACACACCCACACAGTCACGTGCACACTGCAAGTATTTAAAACTAGAAATATGTGTATCGCAGAATCTCACGAAGCTCGGGGGAGGGCCATAAAATGTCAGGGATGGGAAGGCAGCAGAGAAATGGAGTAAATTGTGTAACTGGGAAGGGTGGGTTCAACACTGGCTATTGCAGGGGCGGATCCAGGAATTTTTTTAGGAGGGGGTACACTCGTCTCTTGCTCTACTTCAACACCAGTAAACCACATAGTGTTTTTTTTTGCAGAATACCAGTTGTATTAGTAAACTGCAGGTCATTTCAGAGGGGGGGGGGGGGTGTACCCTCTGCACCCTCCCCCTAGATCCACCCCTGTATTGGAAGGTGAGATATGTACTTAATCTCCTTTTGGTTGGAGTAAATTTGAACCCAGTGCTCTGGCTTTAAAAAGGATCTCCTGGGATTTAAATGCGGTTGCTGTTTTTACAAGGGTAGCCAATGTTGCAAAGGTCCCATGTTACCGTAACCTCATTTGACCCTCCTACATGTGTAACTACAGTCAAAAGGAAATGGGTGTGGTAGCAGATAGCTGTACAATATATGCAGTTGCATTTGCTTAATAGAAGCTAACCCATGCCATCTCTAATATTAAGTGTAATAATTATTATGATGTGTGTTAGTAGTGGGGAGTGGATGAAATGGTAGGAGGTAATGCTGCAGTGAAAACAATAAGTAAAAGTACCAAAGACAAATCATTTCTGCAAGGGTTGATAATTATTCATGTACATGCAGGAGAAACAAGGACCCATGCAAAAGTGAATTTGTATGAAATGTCCACATACAAGTCATGTTGAAGGTGATCAGTTTCTCAGTTCTCAACATGCATGAGCTTAATGAGACTTGCCAGAGCCATAGGTTTTGAAATTCCCAGACTGTCAGTCAAATGTATACTTGACCAAATGAATGAGCAATTTGTCCTGAAAATGGCTTCCAAACTCCCATCACAGCAAGATGTGACCTCCCTCTGAATCGAAATAGCTTAAATTTTCCCTGACTCTTACTTAAATTCCCTGACTTGTTATTGTTCCTCACAGGGAAAAGAATGAATTTTCCTAGCATGGCAACCATATCACACACTAATATTCTGATAAAATCCGAAATACTGATTTTCTTTTCAAATAATAGGATTGAAATAGGAGGCCATCAATAATAAATTTTTGTTGTGTTTATGTGTAAGGCTGCTACAATAAATTATATACATTATATTTTAATTGGGATGGTTTTGGGAGAGTAAGTTTAAGGAAAATTGTGAACAAAAATTTTGTTCAGTAATGATTTTGTTTAGAAATGTAACTCTTCCCTGCATGTCACACATTATAGGTGTTCTAAACTGCTCATAAAGCTTACTGTAAAACCCATTGTTGCTCATGATGTAAAGGCTAATTGGCTGTCCTCAGTCTGTTCGAAAAGAAATTCCTCACCTTCGTTTCGTGTAATTCTTGCTGCCTATCGCATCAAATAAGATAATTTTGACTGTAAACTTCAAGCATTAATTGCCTCTCCTTATCACTTTCGTTGAGAATTCTGTTGGCGGCATTTTCTTGAAGCAGTCGCGATCAGTGTTCCGGCCCTCGTCATTAGTTTTGTTTGCAGGGTAATTGCATGTCTTATTTTGTTGATGCCTCTGTACATGTTTTTGGTCACTGTAGTGTCTCCTTTATCTCTTGGTGATGGCATTGTGATGCTCTCTCTAGCTGCTCTGCAGGTTTCTTGTTGTCATCTGTTTCTCCATTGCTTGCTCTGAATTTCAAGTCGGCATTGTCGCTTCAGAGGAATTTCGATGGAAATCTTCTCCAGCGACGATTTCCATTCATTTGGTGCTTCGTTTTATGTGTTATTTCCATGAGAAATTGCTTGTGATTCACTGCTAGAAAATTGAGTAAACATTCGAAGAATCAGCTCTTCATGAATACAATTACATGAAAGTGCGCCATGTTGCCTGGAAACACAAAATGCTCTTTGATATCACACACTAGATGACATCATGGCAGATACCAAGGGACATATAGATACATAAAGAAATAGAAATTTGGCTGACTAACACCATGTGCGGTACAAGCGCTTTGCATGCAACAAGATTATAAACTCACTTTATGAGAAGTGAAAAAGAATGACTTGCACTCAGCACCACACATTTATTATGCATACATGCTTAATTAGGTTCATACATAGAAATTGTTTGTGTGAAATAGTTTGAGGTTGCTGGCAGCTGTATGGAAATCTTACCTGACACTATATTTTTTAGTTGTTTCTTTCATTATATGAATTGACAATTAATAACATTATTAAATCAACATTATTATCATAATCACAGTAATAATAGTGAATAATATTAATACTTGTAATAATAATAATAATAATAATAATACAGTCGAACCTCCCACAAGCGGCCACCCAAAATGTAAGGACTGAGTGGTCACTTACAGGAGTTGGTTGCTTACAAGAATTGAACCACACAAGGGCCTCTCCGGAGAAGAGGTCTGGGCACATCTACTAAATATGGAAGATAATTAATTTTATGCAATTGTCTAAGTTAGGATATGTGTAGTTCCATGTTGTCACTAAAGTTCTTTGTATATTCTTAGTAGCATAGTGCACACAGCGAACATAGAGATCAGAGAATGCGTCTAGTGGTCGCTTTAAGAGTTTAAAAATGATGGAAAATCATTACTGTCAGGCCCAAAAAGTGGTTCACGGTCGCTTACAGGAGGTGGTGTTTACTAGAGGTTCCAACTGATAAGGTTTTGACTGGGATTAAATTTTGGTGTTTTGAATTGGCGGTTGCTGATGGGAGATGGTCGCTTATGAGAGGTGGTAGCACATGGAGGTTTGACTTTAATAATTAATTAGCAATTATTTAATATCCTACAAAAGCTGAATTCAATAATTGTTTTATTATTCCTTCAAAATAATTTCAAGTTTAAAAACAAGCTAAAACATGCTATCCTTGGTCAACTGAAGCTCATACCGATAATTCATCTTTATCGGGAAGTTTAGGAGATAAAGGTCTGTTCAGGTCTGCAAATATACTTCACATAGGAAATGTCGTCCATCTTCATGCTGTTCTTGCCATGTTTATAGACAATATTTCGCCGTGAAACGAGTAAAATGTTCTGCCGACTGTTCAGCCATTTTGTTCCCACTACCAAAACAACTGAACCTCGTCCGCAGATCTTCGCGGTTAATGGTTCGATAACCCACAACCTTCAGGCTGCACTTTTGATGTCATTTTGACGTGATTGGTTCAATATGACAAAATTCTTGCCAAATTAGGTCAACAGTAGCTGGTTATGGTGAATTATGTGTGTGGTTTTAATCAGAAACAGGGAAATATTTTGAATGAATAATAGTAATTATTATTATTTACTGAACACCTGTGCATGTAACCAGCTCAAGTTACAAATAACTAAACATTATCATGCTCACTCATACGTCTGTATTCTGCTACACAGCTGTTTTTAGAGTGGTCACGGAACTCTCCTCCCCACTAACGGCTGCTGAAAATCGAACCCCATTCCTTTCCCGCGATTAGCCAATTAGAATTCAGCTCCCATTTTCTCGAAGGTGTTCGCGCTACGTTTGGTATGGTGACTCCTCTAATCACAGCTTTGCTTTTATCGGTGCCCCATGTGTGAATGACAGAACAATCAAAATCGTCACATGAAAACAAGTAATCAATTAGGGTAGTGATGTCATAGTCGAGTCCTTTCAAAATTTTTGAGATAAGCAGCAACAGCAAGCAAGGTGAGCAAATATGATGCGCAATATAATCTGTGCTTAAAATGTTGCCGGGTATAGTTACGGGAAATCGCTTATCGATAATTTATAAGATTGCTTTTGTTTGAATCAATACCGTGCTGAGAGTTTAATCTTCACAGTCTTCACATGTACAACAACACAATCGAGCACCCGGCACATGAAATTCATCACACATATGCACGTTAAAAAGAACCAACCGATCCTGGTAAGAGTCTTGTAGGCCTATCAAACCTTTTTTTTTCACTTGGAATTTTGTTAACCGCTTAAACCAAACTTTTCTGCATATAACCTTTTCGTTTCTTGCAGACACAGAGCCCATCAAAATTCAGCGACGATTGATCGATTTGTCGAAAACTGGAAGAGTGTTCAGACACTCCTAGCGCCCTGCGGCTCACATATTGTCAAGTTTCTTATACATTATTGGTTTGTTCGTTAGACCACAAACACAAAGGGAAAGGAATGTGGTTTGATTTTCAGCAGCCGTTAGTGGGGAGGAGCGTTGCGTGACGACACTAAAAACGGCTGTGTAGCAGACTAATATGTCTGCTGATCACTATGCACAGAATTTCCTGTTAAAGGTAGCATTCTTTTCTTGACTGTCTTGTTTGAAGAAAAAGTTCATATTACATTAATTTTATGACAGTGTTATCCATGGAACTGAATCCCGACAACATGAATTCAAAACTGGAGGGTGTACATAAATTACCCCATCAGTATCTTACCAGGGGTAAATGCTTATTTAATTATTACCATCATTCAAATATTATAATTATTTCACCACTTATGATTGGTTTATCCCTGCTAATTCTTCACAACCAGCTGGTGCTACCAAAATTTCGAAGATGCAAGCAATATACCATCAATACGGTGGTACATATGCGCCTCAATATACAATTGCAACCTTGTTCCAGGCAGCAAATAGAGGGGAAAGATGATGAAAGAGTTCCACAGCTAAGCAAAGACAAAATAACCGAATTTGTGATGGTTTGTGATTGTGATTGGTTGCCCTTTTGGGGGGTGGGGTGAAGAAATGGCTCACTCTTCAGACTAGGTCCAAGAATATTTTGATTTTATCTCTGAATCTTGGAAGTCTCTGGGATGAGTCTCAGTCTTGTTTATTGTGCTCTGTTTTTCAATCATGCTCTGACTTTAAAGTTAAACTTTCTACTTTAAAGTCTCAAATTTTAAACCTAGGATCTCAGTGGTCTCTATTAGTCTCTCTGAAAAATTACTTTTCCCAACCCTAGGGGAGTATGAGAAGCTTCTGTTTCTAGATTTTGTCTGTTCATTGGATTCTATCAAGCCTATGCCAGCAAGTTATTATATCTGCATTTAGGATTGATAAAAATCTCTTAGAAAACTATTCAAGATGTGTGTAATTAATCTGCTTATACCTGTTAATATTTCCTTAATATGGGAACAGATTCTTAAATTCAGATGGGGGTGTCTTGTTAGCTGGTATCCCTGACAATGGTTAGTTGACTATAGCTAATACTTAATATTATATAGATAAATAGCCAGGGCTTAAAGCGAAGCTGTCTTTAATATTTATAGTTTCCTCAAAGAAAATATAAAATTGAGTAATACTAGAGGCAAGGTGAAGACAATGAGAACAGTGAAAAACAGCAACAATACCTAGATCTAATTAGCAACAAAACAACTTTGTACGTGGAGCACACTTTTTTTTCTAATAAGCATAAAAACAACTTTGCACGTGCAGCACACTTTTTTTGTACATTTCCTTGCTGTTGTTTTGCACGACTAAAACATGAAACTTCTTTTAACTTCCTAGTTACATGTTTTATGGAGGAAATGTTTGTTCCTGTTCTCTCTGTTTTTTCACTGCCGCTCATTTTCACCTTCGTTGACGCGAGCGGTTCTCATTTTCTCACTGCTGCTATATAATGTTCATGTTTTTCTTCCAACGAATTTGGTCTCTGTTGTTATTTATTTCTCGCTCTAGCTCTTTCCCTGTTATCCAAGTTAATGTAGACATTAAAATTGAGTGGAAAGAAAGACTCGTTTTTTTGTTTTTTTTTTTATTCTCTCTAAAAGTCTGGGCGGGTTTGAAATGCAAAATTTCACCTCAGCTATAACATACTCCTCCCCTGACCGGCCGACTCCTTCCCCCCTCCCCCAGAGTCTGTACGGTCAGCATTCAGTCGTACGCTGACATCATAACCAAATTTTCTTGGATGGATGGATTATCAAATTTTCTTAGCTATGGGGTTCCACTTGCACGTGCTTCGCGCGTGCATGTGGAGCTCTGCTATAAATTATTTTTATTTTGGTAAATCACGTTAATTCTCATAAAAATAATTACTGGTTCATATTATTGAAATCCAGCGTTTCCTTAATATTATTCATTTGTTCACAGTGCAGTAGTTACCTTAAGTTTAGATAGACTTCCCCAATTTGATCTCCTATGGACAGGTGTACATTGCTAGGAGGTTATGTGGTTAGGAGTTGTGGCAGAGGAGGTGGGGTTGGGATGGGAAAGTTGGGAGACATACGGGAGACTAAGGGCCTGTTTACATGGAGGTGGGGGATCCCAGATAGGTGAGGTAACATGTGGCGGGTCACCCCACCTGTCATGTACAATGTAAATGTGATCAAATAAAAAGGAGAGATTATGTGGACAGGCGGGTTACCCCACCTAAGCGTGTTACTCACATACCTGGGGTCCCCAACCTCCATGTAAACAGGCCTTTAGAAACTGCATAAGGCGGAAATCATAGTCAATGAGACAATTGCCTCTAATTGAGTTTCCTAGGTATGAAAATAAGTCAAAGAGGGCTTATAGTTAATGCAACGAGGGCCAGTAGATTTTTTGATGATTTATGTGGATGTGTTCCAAGTAGTTTCCTTTCATATGGATATATATACAAACCTTAGTCAAGATTTTGAGATTATGTCGACTTGGTAAAAGTATTGGTACTTTGTATTAGTTTGATAATAATTATTAGTTTGATGACTACCCTTAACTTCAACCTTACTATTAGTTTCATGTCTTTAAACTTAAGGGATATTGTTTGTTAAGTAGGAAAAATCCGCGGCATTCGGTTCTCATCTGAAAGGTAAGAGGAGAATTCTTGACATTGTAGATAAAGAATTTATGGGATTCCTTCTTAAAGTACCATAGACTCTGTACAGGTATGTTGCTTTACCTCAGTTCATCCAAATCATCTAATCAAACATTTATGAATAGGACGTATACAAAAACATGGACCAGGGGTCCATGGACCTCTCGTGTGGACCTAGTCCATGGACCCCTTCGTGGACCCGGTCCAACTACCGCTGTGGACCATCCTTTATTTTATGAAGAAAAATTTTACCAGAGGTCTAAAGGTGTTTTAGGAACCTAGCTTAAATGGACAGAACTGCCATAAGTTTAAATTAGCAGCTTTATGGGCTGCTCACAATTCACCTGTTCAAAGTTTGTTGAATTCCATACATGGATTTGGTTTAGTCTGGTGAAGGAGTAACATTTGCTGAAGACGACTGGAGGAGAGGTGTGCAGTCTCCTACGCCGACTATTTTTTTACCCTCCCAAGACTTGACCCCTCCCTTGATAGCCTATGGAAATGTTTGTTCATCGGCAAACTTATTGAATCCTGGTTATGGATCAAGAACAAAATGATGCATATAACTGTTATGTCCACAACGCTTGTCAAACGTCTGACCAACCACCACATTGTTTGGAAATATGCAGGTCATTTTGTGCTCGATCCATGCAAAAAGCGAGATTCAACAAGTTTGCTGATGAATAAACATTTCCAAGGGCTATCAAGGGAAGGAAATTCTGGGGATCAAGGGTACTCTAATTTTACTTTTAACGTTTTCATTGTTAGCAAAAGTTCGTACAAATAGAGATTGTATTGTATTTCCTCCCTAGTCTCCAACACAGCCGTTGTGTCATCACGAAACACGATGACACAAAAACTTGACTTCCTCCCTGCCTCTCCTCCCCTTCAAATATTGTTGCTCCTTCACCGGACTTAACCAAACCCACAGCACCTTTAAACTCATAGACCCTTTAACTACATCAGGTGCAACCTCTTGATTCTAGTAGCTCATTCTGGACCGAGCAGAGAGTTAGTTTGTATCAACAACGATACACATGTGTATAGCAGCTCAAAAAAATGTCTTTATTATTCATTGTTATTCGGCCTTGAACTGACGAATTGACTGAGACAACTTATATGAAACGAGCCATGCGTTCTCTACTTTAATCACACAAGGCCTCATGGGAAGGCTCCTAAAATTACTCATATAACATTTATGAATACGTTGTAGAAAACTGATCTTTCTTAGAAAAATAACAATTGCAAGCCCTTGGCTGTCAATAATAAATTCGCCCATATTATTAATGATTCTTATTCGAAGAGCACTGTCACGTGTATGTATGTAAAAAAATGAAGATGTGTGTTCGACAGTGAAAGCAAGTTAATAGGTACATGTATTTAAACCGCATTTAAACTACATATGCTTTGCCTTTCTTACTAGAATTCTCTCTCTTGATTATATTAATATGTCTTGCCCTTGAAAGAGCCGTTTGATGAGTACTAAAGAAAAGAAATTGTGATCATTTTGTTTGAACGCCTAGATTGTCTGTAATAGTGCCCTCTCGACTCTTTTTCTTTTACTTACACAATAGAAACTGGTAAAGTAGTAGAATATTTTCAATACGCATATTCCCTGCACACGGTATATAATTCAGTATTACGTTGATCCTTCTGAAATCGAACGTTGTCCTGAAAATCACTGCTCATTTGTTTTGTCAAAACAGAGTAGACAACACAAATCCTTCTTAAAAAAATCACATTATTTGAGTATATACCTAATACGGTTAAAAAGTGAAGTTAGATAATGCTAAGAGTACTTCTTTTTTGTACGTTTTCTGAACATTACAGTTATTACTGTTAATAGTAAAATTAAAAATCGACTTTGAGCCTTCTGAAATCGAAGGTTGTTATCTACAAATCCGTTTACTTTGTTGAACTTGTTAAACTACTGTTGCAAAACTTATCAACAATAAATCCTTTTGCAAAATATATATCTGACCTTCATAAAAATTATAGTTTCAAAACCACTAGCCATATTTTACTTCCTGTGAATGAATTCTTCTGGGTCCCTGGGCAACCAAAGTCAATTCTTTTGTCAGAGATGACTTGCTTAAAAACTAAAATCGACGCTTGGACAACATGCAATGAATTTAATTGATAAAGCGGGGCCGCTTGGCGGTTTGGAGACTGTCTGTTACTCAGTGTTGTATTGAAATCAACGTTCTTCAATCATTTGATGGGTTCTGCGGTGAAAACGTGATGCCATTTGCGACAGGACCCTGAAGGTTGAAGCTAACGACAAAGTATACTAAGGCGCCCGGTGTGAAGTCTATCTCTGCTTTACCGATGTCCGCGTGCTTTCCAACGTATAGCTCAAGATTTCCTTGTAGTAATTCAATGTAAGGTTGCAACTGCGATTTGACGCGACCAGATGGCTGTCTCACTCTGATTCTTCCCTTGCACTCCTGCAACTTTTTCCTACTTCCAACCTGCCAAAACCTTGAAACAGTTTCAACATTCTCTGAAGAGTAGTCGGTCTCTCCACGCAACAAAGTATGGCGGCTTATAAGACGAGACATACCCTGTCCTTCATTAGCTACGTAATGTGTAGGATAGAATCTTCGCATGTCGTTTTGACATTTTTCACGGCATTTCTCGAGGGCTTGAATATACTTTGGCATAAATTCTAGTGAGTTTCCATCCAGGATTTGCAGGAAATAGATGGCCATCTTATAAAATTCTGGGAGGCATCCATGACTTGAGACTACCAACCATTTCTCACACACGTGTAGACCTTGCTCGAGGCTATAACTTCGCGGTCCAGTTACTAGCATGGAAACTTTCATTAGATGTTGCGCTAAACGGAACTCGTCTTCTTTCAAAACAAGCTCCTCCAGAAGTTTGAGCAAATATTCAAGATTTTCTTTCTTCAAGTTATCGATTGATTCACTGTGACTTAAAATGAAATGAGCTTGAAGACGTTTGAGCTCTAACTGGGATGACTCCCGGAAATGCTTCGTTGTGCACATAGCTCTGCAAGCTTGAACTATATCTTCGTCAGCTTTACGTCTTCCATGGCCTTGGGAGTGTGTGCGACATATTGTCATCAAAGACAATCTCAAGTGGTTGCACAACCGCTTTGTTTCTGCAGGATCGGCGAGGTGTGGTACACTTTGAACAATACCATCCACAATGTCCAGGAGATAAAAAGAGTCACTGAGGCATGTACGAAAGAAAGGCGGCGCAAGATTTGTCAGAAAGCCCAAAGTTTCCTCTGTGTCACCGCTGCACATGTTGTTCATTATCCAGTTTATGCACTCAAGCCAAACTTCTACCTCTCCAATCAATGGGTGTGGATAGGTGGGGGGGAAATTACGTGCTTCGCGATGTGCCTCAAGAACATTGCTTGCCATTGCTTCAAGGTCATTCAATTGTTTGACTTCACCAGATTTTATCATGTACCTGAGTTCAAAGTACAGGACAACTCCCTTAGTGTGGCACAAATTTTTGTATCCACCTTTTGTTGTGGATCCGTGGATTTTCAAAGCCTCTTGAATTAGCATCTTTGCCTTTGGAAACGAAGGAGGTTCCTTCCTGGCACAAAATCGCGCTGCATTTGCGTACATCACAGGATCGTTCAACTTTTCCGCTGCTTGGCAAAATATTTCTGTGGCTCGATCTGAATCATTCTCTTTTAGCTCCTCGAAGAGGATGGAAAATTTTAATTTCTCATGGCCAGTTGTTCCTGTCTTGTTGTAGACAAAGAGCTCGAAGATGAGTGGTAGCAGCGTTTCTTCCTGGTAAATGGGAAATTTAAGAAAAGTTTCCACTATTGCAAACAAGTCACGTTTTTGCAGATGATACACTCTCTTCAGTATCAAGTCTGCAACTAACGGATGCTGAAACGTGTAACTTTCTGGTGGGTTTTTGTTCGCACAACGTGTTGGTTTAGCGGGTGTCATCAAATTCATTAGACTCTCCGAAAAGAGTTGGCTGATATCATCATAAGTGGCACTTTTGCCCGCCGACATTCGTATAAACTGATTGAAAGCTTCATGTAGGAGAAGTGCAGGGGTAGGCAGGTTTGCGTACTTCTGCAAAAAGGCCACTACCACTGCAATCTCTTGCTGAATTCCACCCAATTCGTTGAACGTGTCTTCGATTATCTTCTCAAGTTTGGGACGGAACTCTTCCACCATGGCAAGCAGAGGAAAATGAAATACCCGACAAAGGCTAGATAAAGCATTTTTCGTGGCCAATGATTTATTGATAGTACAGTCGATGTACTCCTTGTACTTTGACTTGAATTCTCGAAGATCAGTCACTGATTCTTCTAATTTGACATTGACATGGAACACTTTGTGAAGTTGGGAAGCCTCCTCCGTTCTTTTTGAAAGAACCTTTGACCCTCGAAGGCAACGCAATATCATGACGCGTTTTCCTTTGTTCTGTAGAATGCGAGACAGCTTGTTTGTCAGCCCTTCTAAGGCGCCAGATTGTTTTCCATCAACCAAAATCAGTGGTGTTGTGTTGCAAATTTCTTCAAGGGATGCTATCCTCTCTGCCACCTGGTTTGCAAGGGTGTTATCTTCATCAGAGTACCGATGAGAACTTATGTCGATTAACGCACAGGGATAGTCTTTGTGGAGCTCCCACAACACTCGACGAGCAATTGTACTTCCACCAGTGCCAGGTAGATGTCTGATCTCCACAAATACGGGCTTTGCTAATCCCTGATCTAGAAGACGTTGAACGTGGACCCGAATATCTCTTTCGATTTCCCTTCTAGCATCATGATTGTCGGAAAGACTGGCGAATGAAATTTGGTTCCCAGACAAGAACGACCTTCTTCGTTGTTCCAAAAAACAGTCTTGTTGTTCTTCATACTCTAAAGAACTACCGTTATCCTCTGGTAAATCTTCGCATCCCAGGTACATAATGTCTAACAGTTCTTTGAGATAAAGGTACTGCCTTGGACTGAGGTTTACCGTTACTCCGGCATGCGAAGTAGGCATACAGAGCTTTCGTCCAGCTGACGTATCAAGTAAGGCTTTTAAGCCCAAGTGTAGAACCTTTGGACCTAAATGAAAACTTTGAATCTTAAATTCTTCAAAGGTGTCGGGCCAATTCCGGTCAGCAACAGATACGAACTCCAAGTTAAGGTCGTAGAAGTTTTCAATCAATCGACCCAATGTAACTTGAAGATGGGGTAAGTTAGAGTCCTTGAGAGGAAGAATTAGGCATATCACTGGTTTCAGCTCATCAAAGGTGTCTGGATCGGAACAGCATCGAAACAAACTACTGATGCCTCTCATGAAGGAAGCTTCCCGACTAGAATTCTCTTGTGAGCCACCATCACCGTCACCGGACCTGCCATTAACAAACACCCACTGGATTTTATTGGGATCAACCTGACGTGACAAACTCTTCATGGTACTCTGATTCAACTCTGCGGGTGTAAACATGGTTACCAGGTTACTTTGGCCTTCTTTCGATGTAAATTCTCGATAAAACCCTTCTTCTTCTGACATAGGGTCGAAATCTAAGATCATCTTCCATGTGACACTTCTTAATATGGAGTAGGATTCAAGATTTTGTTGAGGAACAGAATCAGTGACAAGGATGTACTGAAATTTTTGGGAATCGAAATCACCAACCGCGTTACGGAACAGCGACCATTCATCCCACTGGGGATCACTGCGACTGGCTGGATAGGCCGGATCAGGCGGGGGATTATGGTTATCATTAGCTGCATGTCGAGAAAGTAGGACGTCCAGCTTCCTATCCATGGAATCAAGCTTCTTCCCGCAACGATTGTATTTATCTCGTTCTTCTTCGAAGAGCATCTGATAGTGTTCTGCTGCACGAAGAACGTCATCTAAAAAAAGGGGTAAAAGCAGAAAATTAGGATGACACATTTCTCTTTCAGTGCTACCCTGCTCTGTTGGGTTATTTGTGTCATCTTGATGCCTTGCAGAACTCCTTTCTTCAACAATGTTTGTCATAGACTGATTAAGTCAAGTATACGAGCAAGCCATTTCAGGGAAATAAAATTGGTCGCTACGCCACTACTTAGCCAGTAAATGGTCTGCACTGTCGGGATGTGTTCTAGAGCTACATTCTAAAATTGCTACCTGATTGAAGCTTGAGTTCTGAAATTTCATTTGGATTAGCTCCAAGTTTAATGAAGTTGTCCGCCAGCACAGGCCAAAAGTAGTTGAATTCTTCATCAGACATCCTGTCTGTGTAAGGATGTCCCAGTAGCTTGTTACGATACCTTTTTAATTCGTGCAGAGCATTTTCAAATCCGGATCGTTTGCTTATCTCTAATGCACAGCTATAAGAATACAGCAGTGCAGTGGTCAATAACGAGAAGTCCCATTTGTCTATGTCCCCACTACTGAAACAAGCTTCCTCTTCTTTGCTAATTTTCATTTTCCCTTTATCAAACTGAGCTGCATCTGTCGGCTGATTAGACCATGACGGGTTAATTTCCAAAAAGAGCTTCCTAAGTACTCGAAGGCCCACTCCATATACCAGCTTAAAGATACACAAAATGTTTCTTCTGAAAGAAATAAAAAATAGATTTCATTAATAAGTGCAAGCAAAAGAAGCAAATTAGAAAATCGAAACTTTCCTGCAAACTTTTCGACTTATTCCAATCCTCAGTGCAAACTGTAACAATAACAATAATAATAATAATAATAATAATAATAATAATAATAATAATAATAAACAATATAACTTTACTTTTATATAACAAACACATAACATAACATAAACTTTATTTATACTCGAATTTTAGAGAAGCTAACAAGCTAATATCTTCGAGCCAACACTACATAAAAGATAATATATCAATTTTTATTTGCTTCCTTTGCATTAACCTATTGTATCAGTCAAAGCCCCCCCCCCCCCCCCCCCCCCTCGGGCCTCTACAGGGAATTTGCCTACATTTTCAGTCCCGGGGGTGTGGCATTAGAAAATTTTGCATGGCCTGGGGGTCGGATTTTACCTACCCCGGGGCCACCCCCGAGCTTTTGACACGCATGTGGTTTCCTATCCTAATATAAGTAAACATGGAGGATTTTACTCGAAACACAAGCAGATTGGCTCATCTGTCAAGGACGCAAATGACTTGTAGAGGTTTTTACAGGCAGGTTTCTCGATTTCATTGCTTATCAAGGCAGAATTTACACTGCGAAATCGGGAGCTATCGTTATACTAGGTATACCTATCGATAGAGTGCCAACGAGCAAATCATGCGTATTTTGCATAGGAATGGATTCCTTTTTTCCAACATTTGACAGTTTCTTGGTCCCTTCTTGTTGAAAGGATTATTTCCTTAAAACTGATGTGCTATGCAAGGCGGTATAAACTAGGTTCGGAGAAGAGCGTCAGTCCTCAGACTGCTGTGGCTTTACGAACCTGCTATATAAAAGTTTGAAGTGTCATGAGCCATACTTTTTTGAAAGAATAAAACAGCTTGCAGAGGAAGCGATCGGTAATATTTAGGATGATCGTTTCTCTTACCACTACAAAATTAGTGTCGGTTCGGTTTCACTTTGTAGATAAATATTTGTGCAGTTTACTCATTTAAACCTCCTCTAAAATTTCCCGAGGCTTTTTGTCGAGTTCCCGATTGAATTTTAGGATGATTCGCAGCGCTGCTTGAAATGTTTTCAAGGACATGCGATGTACGGCACATCGGTATTTTGTTTTCACTCGGCCAGGTTTCGAAAAAAATAGCGTTGTTTTCTTTTCCTTCGTCGTTCGCTTTAGGCTTGTAATTCTTTTTTATTCTTATTTTTCCATTTGCTGGTTAGATTTTTTCCCCAACATCAGATTTTCCAACAGAAGCGACTATATATTCTTCGTATCAAGCTTTCCTTATCTCCTCGTGTAATCTGATCCTTTTGCTTGTTTCACATGGAAAATTAAACTGTTGTTTTACAAGCTTCTCTTCGTTAAACCTTACATTAATGGCCCCCCAAATTAATACAGTGCATCAAGTTTTCATTTTACTTGACTGCCGGGGCCAGATTTTGGTGAATAAATAAAAGCGTACCACATTCAAGTTCAGTCTTCGCGTGCCGCCGAGGAAAGAACACATGTGCGCCAAGTATAGTTTACCGCCTTTTGATTGGCTGAAACTGTCACACCACTTGGTCTCAGGGGAATCTACATTACATGAGGTTACACTTTTTGAAGCTCGATCGAGAATTTTTCTGCCTACAGCCGAGTCTTGCGCGGCTCTATTCTGCTGCCGCCTCGCCATCCGAGCGTCTTCGCTCGGATGGCTCGTTGGCAATTAGGGACTGGTCAAAAAGTATAGGGGGGGGGGGGGGGGGGGGGGCCGGAGCATTTGGAAATGTGGTTGATAAAAAACACATGACCCACCCCCTCCCTTCGGCACAAAAATGGCTGACCCACCCCTAAAGCAAGGTTGGAAACTGCATGACCCACCCCCTAGTTAAAACATGGATGTTTGGTTTCCTCTTAATAATCCAATAAAACCTTGTTCTGTGCTTGACAAAATTTGTTGATACACTGCTACAAGCAATATCAAAATCACAGAAATCATACCTTTCACTGAAAAGACGAATGTGAAAAACCGAACATTTCTTGTTACAATGGACGTTATGAGTCTTGACACAAATATACAGCAAAACGAGGGTATATTGAAATTATCTGTCACAAAGAATATGAAAATTTCAACAAAGACAACCCATTCCTACACATTACTTGCCGGAAATGCTTAGATTAATCCTCAACAAAAATTTCTTCCACTTCAGTGGAAAGCACTACCTACAAAACCATGGAACTGCAATGGGCACAAAGACAGCGGTTTTGATTCCTTTGCCAATATTTTCATAACATATATTGAAACAACAACTCTGAGCAAAACTGTCTTTAGAACAACAGTTTGGAAATGCCACAAACACGATATCTTTTCCCTATGGGACATGAGTAAACCAGACATCGAAGCCTTCATTGAACAAGCAAGCTTACATCACCTAACTATTGAATTCACGGCCGAAACATTTGACACTGAGACTTCGTTTTTAGACACGGTTGTATACAAAGGCACAAGATTCAAGAAAAAATCTATCCTTGATGCAAAGACACATTTTAAACAAACGGAAAGCTTCTTGCACACACATTTCACCTCGTGTCACCCTCCAAATGTTAAAAAAGAATTTGTCAAAGGAGAAGCCTTTAAAAGAATCCTACGAAAAAACTCCTCAGAAACAACCTTTGAGGAAAATAATTCAAATTAAAAAAAAACGCTTGACGGACGGAGGCTCCCCACAATCTTTCAGGGGCAACCAACGTCAATTTTCGGAAAATATCTGTTCGAAAGACGATTTGAGATCTAGAATTTTCGGAACATTTGTTGTAAAATTTCTTGCTTGTCTGCCCCTCCTAGGATTTTCGAACATCTAAAAAAATGGTATAATTGCCCATTTTTAACGGATTTTTACCCTAAGGTCACCTGCAATTTTCGGGAGCCTTTTTTCTGGCTGAAATTTTCGAAAAGGTAAGCTTTGATCCCTATAATTTTCGTATCACTAGACTTTCAGCTAGGAGATCCGAACAGATGAAAAATTTTGGGGGGATAAAAATATGCCTATATCTACTGTTTAAATACTAAAATACGTTTAACAATGCTATGTTTAAGTGGTTTTGAACTATATTCTCGTTAGGTGCCCCCTATCTTTGATAGAAAACCTACTATCAGAAATAAAATTCACAAAAGGGAGTCTAAACTTCTAAAACAGAACAACAAGGAGGAAAAAGAAATATTGCCATTCGTGACACAATACCAGCCCTCAGTGTCTACTATAAAGGAAGCTTGAATGAAAAAATGGAATCTTATACAAAACCAACTATAACTTCAATAAATTTTTAAAGAACCACCAATCATTTCCCTACAAAAAAGGAAAATCGTTAAAGGACATGCTCGTTAGAGCCGAAAAAAAAAAGGTTAACAGAGGGTTCCACGCCTGTACAGATGTGCGGCCTGTCAACCTTTGTATTTTCTCGCACAACAGGTTTGTGAGTATTTTAGCAATAATTCCAGCTGGCTGTGTTTTATATAACAAGTGTAGTCAACTGTCTCGTTAGTAGTTAGTAAAAAATAAGGTGACCCACCCCCTAAGGGTAACTGAAAATTGCACGACCCACCCCTTGCACAAGGCGATACGAAAGACAGTAGGATTCGAACCCACGACCCAGATAGTCCAGCATACAGTCTATCCACTAGACCGCTGAGGATTTGCTGGATGGATAAGAAAAAATTTCAGTACATATAGCATCAACCCCAACCCAAAAAAAGAACCTAACCAGTTTCGAAACAGTGCTTAACCCTAACCAGTAGAGGCAGTGCTTAACGCTTATCTGTAAAAGCAGTGCTTAACCCTTATCTGTAAGAGGCAGTGATAAACCCTAATTGGTAGAGGGGAAAATTACGTTGTGTAAATTTCATGGGGTGTCCGAAGGGGCTACGGTCGATGGGGTCTAATCATAACCTCTCTGGTAACTCAGATAGTGCGAACAGGCTAACCACAAACGCAAAAAAACCGACAAAGGCCGAGGATCGAAATCCACCAATCACCGCATATACACTGACCTCAGTTCGACCATCGTGTTTTCTAAGAGGTCAGGTCTGCTGCACTGATTACTGGCAGCAAAATGGTGTACATGTAACAGTTTTTTGGGGTTTGAACTGCAGAACTCGCCCGCACTCGACTCTTAGAAAAAAGAAGAAAAAAACAAAATTCTGAGGTCGACTTTTGGAAAGTGTAGTTTTTCAAAAAACAGTAATCGAATCAACATTCGATTATCGAATCAGGGCTGAATATGAATATTGGATTGTTCATTTTATGAATGTATTATTGAAACAACAAACGAAATCATTTTTCCAGTAATGAATTCATCAGTTCGTTAGCGACGGGAACGCTTGACCTGTTTGACTGTAACGTTGTCGTTACACCACACCCTCTTACGTAAACCTTCCAAAGGCGCTCTTAGCCTTTGCCAGTCTGTCGTCCACTAATTCATTGTCAACTCTGGCGTCAGTGGAGGTGGTATTACTTTACAGGTAGCAGAACTCCTGGAAAGTATTCAGCTGTGGCTGTCTGATCTGAGATACAAGCTAGGTAGGTGGATGGTAAACCTCAGAGGGAGCGGGCTGCGTCACTTTACGCCCTCGGACACCCTCAAAACTTGGATGATGTAAAACAAGCGGCCGCTCATAAGGAAGACTTGGGTTCCCGTTGTCTGATATCTTGCACGGTTCGTGTTCATTTTTAACGAAAACAAGAGAGAATGATGCTCTTTTGGCACAAACGATTGCTTTTACTTGATATGTCGAAAGCTGTTAGGGGGTAAAACTTTTGCACAACAATGCTAGAAACAGCCATGAATATCCTCTCTTATAATTCAACAAACAGGCTAACAGGAATCACTCCCGCAAAAACAAGTATCACAGATACGGAAAACGATTGTTTCTGTGACCTTCGTATGGAAAAGAAAAGAATCAAGGACAACAACAACAACAACAGTCTTTATTTTCTAAATCATTAAGTTTTACAAAATTGCACTGGCCCGCGGGTAGCTATGGAGCTAATCTTGGCGGTCCAGTCAATAAACTTGTAGGAAATGTTTAATAAAAAGTAAAAAATGGCTAACCTCACTTATGTCGTGTATTTCTTCTTTGCAAAGCGATTTATAACCATGTTATAGGTATTTCAACAAAAACCCTTAGATGACCATAAATCCGGAAACGAGAACCTACAGGAGGAGGTCACAGGAAAGTGGCCTGCGCAGTATACGCAAAAAAGGAGAGAAAGGGAGACTGAAGTGTAATAGGCACGCGATAAATTACGGAAACAATCGGGTTTTTTCGGCTCATAAAATCCTCAATGTATTTCGAAAGTTATTAAAGCTTAGGTTTCGCAGTAAGACCAACAATGCCGATGTTCTTCAAGTTGGGCTACATGCCGAATTTATCAAGCAGCGCTGACTGTGGAGGAGTACCCTAAAAATCCCTACTAAAAGCAGGCACCCTCGCAGGCACTCATTTTCCTACCCCAAAATATCCTAGAATGGAGAATTTTGAACCCCCCTAAATCCTTCGATCATCTCCCGGCACTTTACTCTGGAGTAATCTCCTCCCAACTCCACTCCAGTTTTAAAAGGGAGTTTACGCAACGACGACGACGACGCCAATGAGAACGGCAAGGAAGCAATAGATTTAGACAAGCAAAACAACAACTTGGCACGTGCATCACGCTTTTTTGTACATTTCTCTGCCGTCGGTGCACGACTACAGCGTGAAACTGCCTAATTTCACGTTTTGTCGAGGACGGGAACAAAAGACAACAACTTTCTTTTTCTTTTCCTGAACTTTGATGCAGTCCATTAGAATTCAACTCCAAAAACAATTGCCAACATTTGACGAATTAAACGAGATGGAATAAGCGCGATTAAGTTTGAGGCAGCTCAAATTCACTTTTTAAGTGACGTTTTCGTAGCCGTCGCCGCGGCTACGAAAACTCCCTAATAGCAGCACGTAAACTCCCTAATAGCAGCACTGAGCGATCGAAACTCGCATGAAGGATGGATGCCGTTAGCCAGGCAACTCGTCCAGATTTGGGTGCATTTGAAGCAGAGTCTGTTGACAGAGCATAGCTTGCGTAATTCTTTTCTTTTCGCCAAGAAGCTGATATCTTTTCCTTAAAAAGCAGGGGCACCCAACGCCAATTTTTGGAAAATATCTGTTCGGAAGACGATTTGAGATCTAGAATTTTCTGAACATTTGTTATAAACTTTATTGCTTGCCTGCCTCTCCTAGGATTTTCGAACATCTAAAAAATGGCATAACTGCCCATTTTTAACGGATTTTCACCCTAAAAGGGTCACCTAGAATTTTCCCGGAGCCTTTTTTCTGGCTGAAATTTTCGAAAAGGTAAGTTTTGATCCCCATGATTTTTGGATCACTAGACTTTCAGCTAGGAAATTCGAACAGATGAAAAATTTTTAGGGGTTAAAAATATGCCTATATCTATCGCTTAAATACCAAAATATGTTCAACAATGCTATGTTTTTTAAAAGGGGTTTTCAACTATATTCTTGTTGGGTGCCCCTGAAAAAGCCTCGCTCGAGACACGTCATGTGAAATCACATAAAAACGAGGCCCCTCATGCATAAGGATCGAGATGGCAAAGATATCAAATGCCCAGGTTGTGCCTCGGGCATTTGGTAAATCCAAACGAAAATTTGTCGCCGACCACGAGTCTTTTGTCTGCGGCTTCTCCTCGCCGCGCAATTTCTTAAAATCCCATACTGACAGTAGTTGTATCCTGGATGGTCAGCAGTGATATCACCATCTGTCCTCTTGGGAGCGTTCATAATTTTGAGGGGTGGAGGACACAGTTAACCCCCAAAGCTACAGACGTTTTGTGGATATAAAAATTTAAGGGCCCACGAACTTTCTATAAAGACATATTTATTTCTGTTCGTTGGATGTTGGATTCAACAAACGTAGAAAAAAAACAATGAAGTAAAGGGCCGGGCAAAATGGGCCAAGGGCCCTTTTTCAAAAATACCATAATACTCCTTGTTTTCCCTCCATAAGCATCGTATTTAATTTCTCTTGGAACCTTACATCTGAATCAAGATCCTGATTAATTGAAAAAAAATCATTTGCTGAGTTTTTTTGACGAAGGTTGTGCTAAATTTTGATAGTCATTTTTCATTTTCAAGTTAAAAAACAACTTTACTGAATCTGACGCTTATACCATCAACATTTAAAAATGGAATAAGGCATCAATAAGAAATTATCTGCCACATTTCTATCAATTTACCCTACTTTTCATCCACGGTTTTCGGTTTTAGTCAAGTGGCCCGTGCGAAAAGTTTTTCTTGGCTTCGCTGCTCGTGGCTTCGGCCTTCAGCCGAAGATTTGTTGGCCTGCGACGGACACCGAAGCATCCCGCTGCACGCGAGAAAAAACTATCCACTGGAACAACTAGCAAGGACGCTCTTAGCCTGCGAACCGAAGACGTATTTCCGGTCGTCGCTTCTCACCCTCCGAAAAAATAAGAGAAGCGACGACCGGAAATACGTCCCCCCCTTGCGGTCGCAGGCTAGGACGCTCTTTGGCAATGACCTTTATAAAGGGAATAAATAACGTCACACAACTTGCTGTCTAGCGCGGACAGGCGGCGCGTCTGGGATCAAGTCTTCGAAATTTGCGAAAGTACGTAATTTTCTCAAAGTGGCGTAAGTTGGCCATTTCGTTAAACTGATTCAACTTGCTTTTTCGACTTAAAAATTACCATGGTATAAGTGAAGTAAATCGTTGTTATGGAGAACAAACTCGTAAATATTCGCGTAGGTGTCTATCGATTACATTTATGCTCTTCGCCAATAAGGAACAAACTGTGTCTTAACGAAGGTTTATTGAAGACCGAACGAGAACCGCATGGAATTACAAAGATGAGCCACGGGCGCATGCGCGCGCTAGATACCGCTGAAAGTAACGCAATAACAACGTAGTGGCGTGATTGCCTCCTCCTTCTTTCCTACCCTAACTAAGAAATAAAACATGAACAATAGGCTGAACTGATACGAGCACTAGACTAAAACCGCATAGGATAACAACGGCTAAAAGTAATGAAAGAGCTAGAATAAATATGAAACTGAATGTAACGGTGGGGTGTATTCCCCCTTACGATAAGGTACGAGTGAGCTAATAAAATACGCAGTTCATGGTAAAGACCGTAGTTACGGCTAGAGAGTACACGGTAGAGTTATTAGTCAAAGTCCCAGTCCTTATTGTGCCAAAATGGGGCTTTCCGCAAGCGGTCAGATTTCCTAGTGGGGATAACAGCAGCAGGCGTCGGCTGTGCATCATCAGTAAAAGAGGGGTCCAGGGGAGCTTGAGGAGGACTCCGAGAAGGCATAATGACTTCAGGAATTGGGGGGTGTTCCTGGGCGGGTAGCTGAGAATGAGCTGGAGACACTGAGTGGTGTACCGGAACAGTATAGGTATCCACTGGTGGAGAAGCAAGCACTGTAGGGGGTCTTAGCGAAGGGACGACGGGAACAGGATCATCGTCAGAGTCAGAAGCAGTGGATTCGGTCTGGCCACGGATGGGTCCTTGTGGAGTCTGAGCTAGGACAGTTGGGGTGACAGGGTAGCAGTCACACATAGGAATGGTGTAGACCTTACTGCGGAACTGTGAACTGGTAAACTTGCGGAGCTGACAGAAAAGGTCTTGATCGATGCCGATCACAAGATACTTGTCGCGGGCTTTCAGTTTGTCTTTGTCACCTTTGATGAAAACAAGGTCACCAACAAGGACAGTGGGGATGGAGGCTTTGGTAAAGCCATGGGCCTTGGACTTAGCACTCGGCATGTGATTCTGCTGGCGGGAAAAGTTTTGACTGAGGATAATCTGGCGGTCGACAATTGGAAGCTGCGCACCAGTGAGCTGGTCGCGTTGCGTCCACAACTCAAGAGCTGAGAGGCCATCACGGCGGATGCGGGAGTTCATATTGGCCGTTGCTAAGGACAGCGTAGTTTGAGAGACGGGGCCTCCCTCAGGAGACAAGTTGAGGATCTCCAAGCCTAGCTCTTCGATGGCGCGCTCAGCCACAGGATTCTTGTTAGGGTTTTTGGGCCTACCAACCTCCAGGGTGATCCCATAAGAGAGGAGTACTCTGTCTTTGGCAAGGGCGGAGAAGCCAGGGGCAGGATCAACGCGGACGATCACCCCTCCGTCGCGAAGGGAACGGAGCTGAGAGCAGAGCATGATGATGGCATTGCGGAGGTCTTCGAGTTTTCCACTCGCGATGAAGGAAGACACGGTGTACGAAGACACTGTTTCCCTTAGAACCATGATCAGTTGACGATGACGCTTAGCGACATCAGCTGCAAATGATACGCCAATGGTAGGAGGAGCATCGGCAGATGACTGCGGGTGCAGGTGTTTAGGGATAGTCTTCAGAGATTGACAGGTGTGACAGCAGGAAGAGACAGTCTCAATTGCTTTGTCAAGGTCCAGAGCAAAGAAGTACCTGCTAAAAAGGCGCTTGGTTTGGTACTTGGAAGGATGACTGAAACGGATGTGAAGGGCTGTCAGGAGTCCATCAAGAACAGTGCGAGGGACAACAATGCGATCGCGAGGGGGCTGGAAAGGCGGGTGGTCTTTGACAACGAGAAGACCATCAGTGGCGATGACGACGTCCTGAAGATAGCGTTTGACATCAATTATTTTGGTAGCCTTCTTTGAAGGTCGGGTACCTTGACTGAGGTGAGAATGGGTTCGCCGGAGGTGAGGGCATTCCAGCTGGGTAGCTTGCCATGCGGCGCGGCTGGTGAAGGGCATTCGAACAGAACCCTCTAGGACTTCGCTCACGGAGATGCTGCGCACAACAGAATCTTCCAACTCCGCAATAAAGCGACAAATCTGACAGCTGGAGTCCAAGCATTCTCTTGGGTGCCTGCTGGCGAAGTCTGAGGGGAGGTTTTCAACACCTGCAATGTGGCGCACATGGACAGAATAGCGGCTGACTGTAGACAGGAAGGTGGTAACTCTGGAGCTGGCTGAGAACTCTCCTCTCCTAAGCTTTTCGTAGGCTTGGACACAAGGCCTACTGTCCGTCAGAACTTCGGTTGTATGGGATGACTGGATAATGTAAGGGGCGAAGTGCTTGATGGAGGAAGCTATGGCCAGAGCTTCGATCTCACACGGTAGCCAGGTCACTTGATGCTTTCGCAGTTTCGCGCTGAAAAAACCAGCCAACAGCAGTTTACCGTTCCGGTGGGTGTAGAGTGTGGCTGCGACGCCTCTATTCTTCACAGAACCATCTGTCACAATCCACAAAGCGTCGCGGGGTTGGGGGATTGTGATGGTCTTGTGGTTTTCCAAGGCATGTTGGGCGGACTTGAAAGACAGGAGTAACTCATCGGACCACACTAGTCTTTCTCGAGATTCCTTTCCAGCGGTGGCCTGATCCAAGGGGTCCAGCAATTCAGCGAACTTAGGGAGTACTCGGCTGAGCACCTTGTATGCACCAACGAAAGATCGTAGGCCTTGAACAGTAGTAGGAGGGTCAACAGAGGATAATGCGGCTAACTTGTGGGGGCTAGCCTGTAGGGTGCCATTAGACCATACCCAACCCAACACGGTGGCCTTTCTGGGACAGATGAGTGTTTTGGGCGCGGAGAGACGAAGATTGTTGCGTTGAAGCAAGGAAAGAACGCGCCGCCAATTATGAAGGACATCTGTAGGGTTGCTCCCACCAACGTACAGGTCATCAGCAATTTTGGCAACACAACCCTCTTGAATTAGGTCACCCAGAACTCGAGACATTAGCTCCTCGAGGCATGTTTCCGACCCAGGCATGCCCATAGCAGAGCGGGTATAAACTCGGATGCCTTTAAAGGGTGTGGCTACACCACAGTACTTCATGGAAGAGTGAGCCAGTGGAATTTGATAGAACGACTTTAACAAGTCCGAGATAACTATATACTCCCACTTCCCAATTTCACGCAGTACACCATCGACGTTAGGCATTAGAGAAGGCTGGGGCTTGCTATACTGGGCAACTTCGCCGAAGGATGTCACAAGTCTGCTACCCCCATTGGGTTTCTTAACAAGGAAGGAGGTATTCAAGTACTCAACGTGTACGTTCACCTGTTCAGGTCTGGCAAACACACCAGCCACTTCGAGCTCGTCAAATTTGGCTTGCAATTCCTCAAGGGTGCTTCTGTTGTACTGTGGGAGTCTGCCTTTACGCTGAGGGGGGAGTGTGGGACCAATGTTGACAACAGCTTCAATGGTACCGCTAGCGCCGTTATATTTCGAGATAGTGGGGTTGAAAACATCATCAAACTCCAGATTTAGTGCTCTGAACTTGTCGCGAATGTCCTCGTCTAAGCAGCCATCGGGGTCAAGGATCACATTAGTGGAGAAGGGCTGGCAGCAGGTAGGGGCAGTAGTGGCTGTAGAGGTAGGGGCAGATGTGGTGTCTATGCTGTCAACAGGTATAACATGCCTTACATGACACAGCTGCTCGCCGGTCCGTAGAAGTATAGGAGAGTCAGTCGTATTGGTTATGCGTACAGCGTGGTCCACAGAGAGGACTTGTTGAGGTGGGGGCCATGCTCCTTCTGCCTTGAGGGGGGTGTTGGATGGACAGTCTAGTCGGGGTTCAAGGGCCCATAATGTATCTGGGTCAGAATCACAAGGGGTGTCAAGCTGAACGTACTCTCCTGGCAGTATGACTGTGCGTTGCGGGTTGCGTAGGAGAAAGGACTGGGTGCGTCGCACAGCTGGTTGAGTAGTGTGTTTGGAAGCAGTACCATAGTGGATTACGTCAGACCCGCCGATTACAATTTGGCGCCTGGCAGGACGGATGCCGATGTCGTTTCGGGCCAGGAAGGGGTTTCCCGCTAAAATGTCAACATCGAGCTGGCGAACAACTAGGGCGTCTAGTTCAAATGCTTGCTGTCCACGAGTGAGAGTGCAATGCACTTCACCCACCACATCCATAGGGGTAACTCCATCGGCTTGGCGGGCCATCTGAGAAGCTGGGGTAACAGGTAGGCCATATAACTTAGCGGCCGAGGCACGAACCATGTTAGACGTGGCGCCAGTATCAAGGGTGAGCTGCACAGGGTGCTCGTGGTAAAAGGTGTTGAGAACAGGTGATTGAATGATGCTGACACGGAGTGCAGTAGGTGCAGTAGGTACATCACTGTGCTCAGGCGGGAGGGCATGATCGCAACACTCATCATAAGGGCCACAGTCGCCGGTCGCAAACTCATCAGGATCGTCGTTTATAAGACGTGAGCGGGCCAATGGTCTCCTGTCACGATCAGGCAGGTAACGGCACTCCATTAGATCATGGGTGTTGTGAGGGCGTCCAGCGGTTTTGCAGAGAATACAAGATACAAATGGACGGCGGCGTGGTTGGCCCTGTCCGCCATTAGAGGTGCGTCTGGGGTTGACATTGCTAATACGCATGGCTTTGGTGTCCTCTATGGAGCGTAGTTCATCAAGGAGGGAACTAAGAGCTTGTGAGATCTCTGGCTTGAGTGAGGCAAGGGTCTTGTTACGCAACTCAGAACCATACTTCTGCTTTACCAGTAATGGTAGGCCAGGGTGGATCAGCTGCAGCCACAGAACTACTATAGTGTTCTCAAGCGATGGGGAAAGATCTTCATCTGCGGTCACCTGCTCACCGTGGTGGGTTAAGCCACCATTAACTGCAAGGAGGTTGTCTTCGAAGAAGGCCATGAGGCGTTGGAATAAGTCCTCTGGTCGCTCAGCAGTTTGAAGGCTGATGCTTGCAAGGTCGAGGAAATGGGCTCCGGAGGACTGGAACCCAAAATGCTGGCGAATTTTCTGCCAAATGTCATTCAGAGAGGTAGAGTGCTTTACTATGGAGTTCCTGGAGATCACGGGGCAAAAATTGGCAATCTGTCCAAGCAGAAGATCCAGGTGGGCATTTTTCTGAGCGGCAGTAAGTCGTTGTGCCTCAGGTACAGACGTGCCATCATTCGTAAGGCCTCTTCGAGGGTTGGCGGCGGTTTGCTTTTGCCATGTGGCCTCTAAAAATGGGACAAAGTTCTTGTCCAGGGATAAGATGTAGACTAAGTTTTGCCTCCAACTTTCGTACGAGGTGATGGTCTCGTTTTTCGTAAGCTGCCATTGTTTAGGCGCCCTGGGAGCGGCGGCCATGTTGGTTTTCCTACACGAGCGGTTACGGCGAATTCACGTTGATTTGTTGATCTTCGCACTTCGTGAAAATAAGGGTCACAGGTTCCAGACGACCACACTTGTGTTAGGGTCCACCGTACGTGGGTAAAAGCCGCTGCCACCACGCCAATAAGGAACAAACTGTGTCTTAACGAAGGTTTATTGAAGACCGAACGAGAACCGCATGGAATTACAAAGATGAGCCACGGGCGCATGCGCGCGCTAGATACCGCTGAAAGTAACGCAATAACAACGTAGTGGCGCTTGCCTTGACTCGGTAAATCATCCTGAACTTCAGAATGAATCAGTCACTGATTAACGATAAATCAAAACACTACTTGTGCTGGTGTACTCAAATTTTAGCCTGCGAAAGCATCCGTTTCTCCTCGCTCTTCGTGCTGACTCACCGGAAGCAGAAAAGCCGTTAATTTCCCGATCGGATACAAGAATCTGTGAAGCAGCAAGAGACGTTTCGTTCCTCCGCGCGAAACGTCCCCAGCGGCGAAGAGCGAGGAGAAACGGATGTTTTCGCAAGCTATACAAATTTGGACTAGCTGTAGATACGGTTTTGATTTGTTTTGCTGCTTCAGATTTTTGTACCCGATCGGGAAATTTATGGCTTTTCTGTTTCCGGTGAGTTGATAACCTCCGTTGCAAATAAAGAGAATATCAATATTGGTTTTGTTTTGTTTAATAGTCTGGATCAGATGAACAAATACGCGAAACCAGAGTTGATCGCACTAGATATGAGAACTTAGACATTAAACTTACCCTTCGACATCAGTCATATCTGTAAAATTTCATTACAGTTCCATTCTGGTCTCTTGACATCAGTGTATCCTACGTTTTATATCCCTGCTTGAAAGATGCGGCGTCATCATAATTTGAGCCTCTGTTTGATAGAGCAAATTTAAAACAATTTTATAGAAGCAAAATAAAAAGAAATGCAATTAAGAAGTTAAATATTAATAGAAAAATACATGTAATGTAAAATGGAATTTACCTGATAAATGTCATTGATCTAGATAGATTATTCGAGCAATTTTAAATTCCATAGTGCCATTTAACGGACGGTTTGAATAGTTTCACTTTCGGAATGACTACTTTATATATCTTGCTTCACTTTGAACCTTTTTTCGCTCGAACAATAATTACTTTACCTTTTGATCGAGTTGTTTCTTTTGAAGTCTTCTCGAAGAATAGCAAAAAGCTATGAAGCTTGCATTTCTGACTCGTTTATTCGACGTTTACAGTGACCGGCAGCAAAGGAAAACTGAAAGTGAAAATGACCAAAAAAAGAAAATTTGGGGGTAGCCTGAGTAGCAGGCGTTTCCCTCCCCCATCTTAAAACCCCTCTCCCCTAGCCGCTTATAAGGCTATTTTAGGGGCGGTCACGCGAAATGATGAGATTGAAGGACTGGGGACTAGAATGGAAAACTTGGCGGCTTTGGCGGGTGACTCGCGTTCAAGTTTTGTATCATGGGAGAAAAGCTCCTCGTTCATACAGCAAGAAGTTGAGGTTCAAGCAAAGGTAAGAGGTAAATGATCATGACCTTTTTAATAACTGCGGTTAGATAAACGAACAACACATTTTTAGTGTTTGTAAATTCAAAAACATCATTGCCTCCTCGCAGAGTTCATCAAAACATTTTGACTGTCTACAGACTATGGCAAAAAGCAGATGACAGGCATCGACCCCTTTTTGTTTTGCGAATTTCCGCCCATTCTTAATCAGTATCTTCGTTTACTTTAATTTGCATGTGGTCAATGATCGTATTTTCCCGCTTCTTCCAAATTTAGTGGAGGGTATTGATCTGTTAGATGATCATAAGACTTAGAAACAGTGATCGATGTTTCGGAGTCATCATGGCAATCAAAGCAAACATTTGAAGGGTACTTTGCAAAACTGGCACCAAGATATTTGGCTAATTTTATAATGTGTGCAATATCCCTGGCCAGTGTAATTTATAATCTAGTTGTGTAGCAGAGTTATGACTTATTACTCTAAGGGGTAAATGCTTGGTTTTGTAAATTAGTTATTAAGTAGACCTGGATAAAACAAATATTTTGGTAGTTTTCCTGAAAATTCGTTAAATGGAGTTCCATATAATGAACCTGCCCTCAATTTAACAAACAAATTTCCCCAGGTGAGTTCCTTGGCACTTCGTTAAATCGAGGTTTCACTATAGACCCAACCTCTCTGATTTCTATACCCTATCCCGGAGTTAGCTGCTTGAAAACCATACCCTTCACAGTGGCACATACCTGTATAGCCCATATTATTGTTAGTTGATCAATATCTTGCCACAGTATCCCCTCCCCTCCTCCCTTGTTTTAACGTTATGGAATACATGTTGTAGAGTACCTTGTTTGATAATGTGCATTGCGTCAAATGTTAGTTCTAAATGCACTTTCCAATATTATTACATTTCACCACAATCAACCAAGAACAACATTGTCAGGGGGAGGGGGGAGGCGATTTGTTGTTGCCAAGTTTTATAATTATTTTTTACATAAATTATGTCAAAAACCACAAAGAAAGCGTGTTTCAAAGATCTTTGATTATTTTTTTGCTCAAAAATAATCAGATGAATTTTTTGAACAAGAGGAAACGAAAGGAGGATAACAGGGAAGATGCATCACTTGTGCAGCCAAGTAAAAAGTCTCGGGTAATTTCCCTGGTGAAAAAAGTAGGCCATGGATTACGTGATAAGATTGCTGTAGCAGTTCAAGCCCTTACTAGAAGAACCTACACACAGGATGTAAGGTCTACATTGTTTACCACCCCCGCTGGACCACTGCGAACCGCAAGATATCTGATGACACCAGTGGCGCCATTTAGTGTGAATAAGTCATCACTTGAGTGGCGGTATGTCAGAGTAAAATAATGGTAGATTTTAGAAGCAAGTGACAGAGACAGTGAAGTTTCCTCCCTCCTCCTCCCCCCACACACTGCACATATTTAAAACTTAAAAGAATGACCTTATGGAAGACTTGCACTCAGCCCCATAAATTTATTATGCATACATGCTTCGACTCTGTTCATCCAAACTGTTTGTGTGAAATAGTTTGAGGTTGCTGCCAGCTGTATGGAAATCTTACCTGACACCATATTTTTTAGTTGTTTCTTTCATTATAGAGAGTACCATTGTTTAGAGAGAAAGGGAGGATAGTAGTCCCCCCATAATGCAGACTTTGTTTTATACGCTAAAGTTAGGAGAAATTTGCAACAAAGAAACGCAAAATCATTATTTATACAGTCAAACCCTACAGGTTAATACGGACACTACACTTCCGGGGGGGGGGGGGGGGGGGAGCATAGAAGGTGTCGCTATTAAGAGGGTTGAATTTAGGGAAAATGTAAGGGCTAACTTTCCCCAGTAACAAACCAAACTGTGTGTGATAATGAGATGTCTGTGTAGGTGTCTGTAAAGCGGGGTTTGACTATATTACTATATACTGTTCTCTCTTCTTGTTCCCTTGTGAGAAAAACAATGGGGAAAAATTGGCATTTTAGAACGTAGTACATGACAAGTGCAAGGAAATAGTAATAATGGTGATGATGATGATAATAATATTATATTCATTCATCATTATTATCATAATAATAATAATATTTTATTGATAAAAAGGCTAAATACAAGTCCTATTTGCATTATTAAATTTGGCTTAAAAAAACATCCAGTGAAAGTACTATTTTCAGTACATTTCAATTAAGGAAACACCTTCTGTCGATTAAAGAAGAACATCACCTCGATTTCATAACAGTAATGAATAAAAATAATAATATTTTAATATTTAGTGTTCTCCTAAATTTTAGCTCAGCAGGTAAGGGACCATTCATAGCCGGTAAGGCAAAAAATATGTGCCAGAGGTGCACTTTCCTGTGGGGGAGGGGGGCATGGTCCTGCCCTTGCTCGCCCTTGCCGCGAAATTTAGGTACTAAGTTCTCTTGAAATGTCATTCCCTCATTTTAAGACCTGCTTTACGCAAATTGGCCATTGTTACGTTACCTTTACACAACAATTTAAATGATTGATTCCAATAATTTTACTCTGTCTTCAATGTTCTCTTTCCAAAATGCGTGGCCCATAAAAAGCCGATAGGCTGTGTATACTTAAGTACTTTTCCATACATTTATTCATTTCCTTGTGGCATGTCAGAATCAGATCACAACTTGTGTATTTTTTAAAAATTACGTCTTTAATTTTAGTAAACCTTCAGGCCGTTGCAGGCGGTAAGAAGTGTTGCTTCAGGCAGTAAATTTTACCGGTTACTGCCTGATATGAAACACTGAATTATTAACTGAGCACCTGTGCATGTAACCAGCTCAAATTACTTGTAACTTTACATTTATCATGCTCACTCATATGTCTAATATTTTTTTCTTGACTGTCTTATTTGCAGGCAAAGTTCATATTACATCTATGACAGTGTTATAAGTGTTACTGAATCGCGGCATCATGAATTCAAAACTGGAGGGGGTAATTACCCCATCAGTATCTTACCAGAGGTAAATAAATTATACACTTAATGCCAGATCCCGAGGGAAAAAATTAGTTTTGTTTTCCCGAGAGTCAAACTAAACTAACTGATTTCGCGAGGGATCTGACATTAAGTGTTTTGTTATACAGTGAAACCTCTATTAAGCGGACACCTTTGAGACCTTCCCAAGTGTCCACTGGTTAATAGGGGTTTGTAAAAATTGCCTAATGTTTGTTAACTATTAACATTCAATGGTTACTCTGTACTGTGATAGAGTTCCATGCTGTTAAAAATTAGCCAGAGAAGGATTTGATTGTGAATAGCTGTGCTGTACTTTGTGCAAGACTTGTAGGTGAACTTTGATCGTGAATGACAATCACACGGCCGAATATCGGTCTAATTGACAGTTTATTGACATCTAAATGTAGTGATTTATCTTTGTTAATCGACTACATTACGTATTTCAAGGATGTAGTCCAATACAGTCGAACCTCTCGGTACTGACACCTCTCTAATATGGACACCTCTATGTTATGGACAGTTTCCAATGTCCCGACAAAATTCTCATATATTTTCTTTTGAAAAAAACCCTCTATAATATGGACTCTTTCTAATACGGACAACAGACACTAAATCTCAGCCCCAGAGAGTAAATTCATATAAATTTAACCTCTTTATTACGGACACTGCAGTGATCAGATGAACTCCAAATCCCGATCAGGTGAATCTGCACAGGGTAAATCCCATCTAGTCTGGCTGATGAGCTATCCAAGGTGACTTCAATTCAAGCCAAGTTGCTGTATACCAAACAATTAATTTGTAAAAGGTGTACAGAGGGACATAACCGACTTTTTTAAGGCTAATTCTTCATAACCAGCTGGTGCTGCCAAACATTAGAAGGTACATTGCCTCAATAAACAATAATAATGCAACCTTGTTCCAGACAGCAAATAGACTGTGGGAAAAAAAATGATGAAAGAGTTGACAGCTAAGCAAAAATGCAAAGATGAAAGAAACAAATTTGAGATTGTGATTGGCTGTCCATTGGGGGTGGGGTGAGGAAATGGCTGATGCAATTCAGAGTAGGTCTAAGAATATTTTGATCTTATCTCTGAATCTTAGAAGTTTTTGTGACAAGTCTCAGAGTCTTGTTTATAGTGCTATCTTTTTCTATTGGGCTCTGACTACAAGTTTCTGCTTTAAAATCTCAGATTTAAAAACTAAGGGTCTCAGGGATCTCTATCAGTACGTCTCTCAATAAATTACTTTTTTCCAACGCTAGTAATTATTGGAAGCTGCTGTTTCTGTACCTTTTTCTCCCACTTGCCATCACTATTAAGCATTTCCCAAATCTGAGTTTTTGTCTGTTCATTGGATTCTTTAAGCCTATGCCATTATTATTATATCTGCTTGCATCTCGGATTGATATAAATCTCTTATAAAAGTATTGAAGATGTGTGTTTTAATCTGCTTATGCCTGTTAATATTTCCTTAAAGCATGTACGAAAATATGGGAGTGCATTCTTAAATTCAGATGGAGGTGTCTTGTTAGCTGGTATCCTTGACAATGGTTAGTTGACTATAGCTAATACTTATAAATTATTGATATTTTGGTAAATTAAATAATAATTACTGCAGTTTACATTGTTGAAATCCAGCACTACCTTAATATTTTTCATATCTTCACAGTGTAGTACTTACCTTACATTTCTGTGGTTTGGATAGACTGCCCCTAGTTTGATCTCCTGTGGACAGGTGTACAGGGATGGGAGGTTTTATGGTTAGGAGTTGTGGCAGAAGAGGGTGTGGTTGAGATGGGGTACACAGTTGGGAGAAAATAAGGGAGACTGTATCAATTTGACTCAAGTGGCTCATTTTCAGAGAAATGTATTCATGAGAAACTGCGTTAGACCAAAATAATAGTCAATGAGACAATTGCCTCTCATTGAGTGTTTCTGTGTATGTTGGTATTTAAATTTAGCCTAATCATGTTAGTATGCTTAGTACTTCTACATTTGCTGGCTTTTTAATAGGCCTTATGAACACCTCGATATGGCAATTACGGACATGGTCTATGGCCACTGTATGGCCAAGAGTTCTTCTTTCTCAAACAAATGAGCTCGGAATCCAGCTCTTCACTAAACATACAATTATATGTCCTGTCTTTTTTTTTTACAGTAAATATGGTACGTTGTTCAGGCGTACTAAGGAGAAAAAAAAGAAAATTCATTCCTAAACGTGGCATGGTATATTGAGTTTCCTAGGTATGAAAATAAGTCAAAGAGGGCTTATAGTCTTTGCAAAGAGGGCCAATAGATTTTTTCATGAATGTGGATGTGCTCCATAAGTAGTTTCCTTTCATATGAATATACAAATGTTAGTCAAGATTTTGAGATTAAGTCGACTTGGTAAAAGTATTGGTACTTTATATTAGTTTCATAATAATAATAATAGTTTGAAGATTACCCTTAACTTCAACCCTACTATTAGTTTTATGTCTTTAAACTTAAGGTGTATTGTTTGTTAACTAGGAAAAATCCGTGGCATTCGGTGCTCATTTGAAATGAGGAGGAGAATTCTTGACATTGTGGATAGAGAATTTATGGGATTCCTTCCAAGGGTACCACCTTCTCTGTACAGGTATGTTGCTTTACTTCAGTCTGTCGAAATCAAATAAAAAATTGTGAATATCCCATATGTATCTGTCAGATCGGAACTGATGTTACTAAGGACATCTAGTTGTAATACTTTGACCTTATTTTTTTCATTACAGAGCTGTAGAGAATATTGCAGGTCAAGTTACTTAAAAATTTGCATGTATCAATGTTTTGTAGCTATTTTTCTGGTCACCAAACAGGTGTATTCTCAAGTGATGTCATAATATCTAATCCTCTTTCAAAGATAACTTTTATATCTAAACTTGTAAACTTAAAATCATAATCATTTCTTAATGATAGTCAATACAGTCGTAGTTAGTTAAGTGCCCCCCCTCGTCCTAGAAATCAAATTAATCAGAAATGCTGAGTGACACCTCAATGAAATTTGTCATCAAGTTCATCAGCAGCATCATCTTCAAATTAGATAACATGTTAGATGAGGAAGTTTCCTCTCAGTGGATTGTACATTCACTAGATCAATAGTTAGTGTTTTTTAGAGTGTACATATATTTTTATTCCCATTTTTGTCAGTGTAAAGTTTATTCCAGTGGCCTATAGACAGACAGATCGGGAGAGGAGAGAGGGGAGGCGAACTTTTTTAGATGACACGTATGTTATAGAAATATCAGTAAAGGCTGGTGAAAAGGGAGAATTGTATGAAACCAGTAAACATGAGGTGAGCAAATGCATATACCACATCACATGACTTTGTATGTATTTTACAAACCTAAATATTGTGTTAGCTCACTCATGTTACCACGAACTCATGCCTTCCCTGCTAAAAAGCATACTATTTTAAGCATGAAACCAAATGCATTTTAAGGAATCAATTATGTTTCAACCTGCTGACCCCAAAGACAGATAGTCAAGAAGTCTGTTCAATATATGAGTGCTTATCTGTGGAACAATTTAGCAAATGATTAGAGAAAAAACACCTGTTTAGAAAATTTTAAATGCTTTGTTAAGATCTTGTCTTCTAGATTTTATACATCATAATTTTTTAGTACTATTGGTAGTTTTTAATCCAATTTCAGCTTTTATAAAATGTATAAAACATATTAGTTTTATTTATTTAATTTTCTATCATGTAAATAATTTTTATTAATTTTACACGACCATATCAGCATAGCTGTAATTTTATGTTGTTTAAAAAAATTAATGCTTTACTTTATACTTACTTACTAACTAATTCCTCTCTTTAGCCCTCTGAGCAACCCTTGATAAGCTCCTCCTTCTGAAAAAGTCCCTCAATCTGGGGCAGCGTACTGTCAGGGGGATTTTAAAGTGCCCTGTATATTTTATCCTTAGTGGAAATAGTTCTCATTTAGAGGAAAATGCTTACTTTCGTAGCCACTAGTGTGTCAGCAGTGCTTGTTGTAGATTCAATAATTTAATTTAAATCTAATTTGTATTTAAACTGTCTTAGATGTAATTATGGAACGACATGGCTCTTTTATATTTTTGAAGGTCTTTGTAAGACGTGAAAGCAGTGTACAGGGTCCACTAAACCCCTTACAAATCAAGGACATAGTCCTGTCAAAATACAGAGCGGTAAGTAAAATATTTTGTTGAATAGAACTAAATTTATTCTAGTAACCTTTGATAATAACAGGCTGTTCACAGTCCCCTATTTTTTCGTGAGATTGTTTAGATATACCGCGTCTTACCGTCATGGCCATCTTGATTTTCAAATGTACCGAGGGGGCGGGCGTCGGGGATTATAGTTCGGGGAGGGGGGGAGAGAAAAATAGAGGGACTGTAATAACATCACTGCAGCTCGCATTCACAGAGCGAATTGTACCAGCAACGCAGGTGTTTGATTGGTCATTAGACAATAGATGTTAATTTGCATTGACAATGGGTTTAGTTTAAGTTGCCTACATTGACAAGTTGTTGACAAGTCGACGTTTCCATTAAACACACAAAGGATTTTTTGTATTTTGATTAGGAAAATGTTTTCTTGTGCATGTTGGCCGATTTTATTTTGAGGAATGGCCCAGAAACATTATAAAATCACTGTTTCGAAAGGAGATATTTGTAAACGCGCGTCATCGATGCTAAATGTGTCTGGCATGTTTTTCATCATCAGCGGAGTTTCTTGATTAATGAACATAGGTGTACGGGCCGGGGGGGGGGGGGGGCGAGGGCGGCTGCAGCCCCCCCCCAAAGTTTGGGCAACTCAGATTTTTTGGGCAGCAAGAGAAAATTTGGGCAAAGCCAGTTTTTACAGTCACACCAGGTCAAGCGTTCCCGTCGCTAACAAACTAATGAATTCATTAATGCAAAAATGACTTCGTTTGTTAAGTCAATAATCCATTCATAAAATGAATAATCCAACAGTCAAATTGGACCTTGATTCAATAATGAAATATTGATTTGGTTTATGAACAAAATCTACCTGTTCTTTATTCTCGTCTGTTGTGTTCAATCGCATTTGCTTCCCTTTTCCTGCCGTTTACGAGTGCGTTTTTCATTGCCTTTAATCAAAATAACAGCTAGAATAGACAGACCGCAAACGCAAAGAAACTGACAAAGGCCGAGGATCGAAATCCACCAATCACCGCTCATACACTGACCTCAGTTTGACCGTCGTGTATTCTAAGAGGTCAGGTCTGTTGCACTGATTATTCGCAGCAAAGTGGCGTACATGTAACAGTTTGTTTGGGTTTGAACTTCAGAACTCGCTCGCACTCAACTCTTAGAAAACAAGAAGAAAAACAAAATTCTGAGGTCGACTTGTTGAAATTGTAGTTTTTCAAAAAACAGTAATCGAATCAACATTCGATTATGGAATCGAGGGTAAATATGAATATTGGATTGTTCATTTTATGAATGGATTATTGAGTCAACAAACGAAATCATTTTTCCGTTAATGAATTCATTAGTTTGTTAGCGACGGGAACGCTTGACCTGGTTTGACTGTAAAGACGTTTCCATGTTTTTCATTATTATTATTATTTTGAAGAGATAAATATTTTCTATTTTAACCAGAAGTTGGCGTAATAATTCAGTTACATTCACACGAGACAGTGGTTGCCTAGCACGTGATGAGTTTCTGGTTATAAGGGAAGGGTATCATATGCTGATTTTTTTTTTGTTGGGCACTGTACTTCACTGTACTAGCTGGAGTGGGCTATTTCCAGTCATGAATTGATTAGAATAAACTTCCGCATAACTTTCTAGAATCACCTGCGCTCCTAGAACAGTGTGTGGCAGAACACGCATCAGCAATGGGTCTCAAAGTGATTAGTGGCTGACTAATTCTCAGTTTGAATTACGAGAAGAATCATAATTTTCTTAAAAAAATCTATCGAGGGGTTTAAAAATTATTCACTAATTTGTTTAAGTAGACCGAAATGTTTGCGAAACCCCTAACAAGATCGAGCGCTAATCAAATCCTTCCTTATAGCAATTGGCAGGAGCTATCTCCATGATCTTTCATACATGTTTTTAATAAGATTGAAACTACTGTGAGGTGAAATTGCATGTCAAAAGCACTCCGTTTTCTTCAGATTATGACTAAACATCAAGATTTTCCTTCTTTACCTTATTTCTAACAATAAAAACTTCATCCCAAAATATCTCGATAACGCTCTTACAGATGTTCCGTTTTAACTTCACGAACATCAAGGCGACTATTGGAGGAAAGAGCTCCCCTGAACGATTTTGCGGTAAGAACAGTTCCCAGTGAGAAATATTGCTGCAAGTATAATAGGAAGTGGCGTCATTTCGTTGCTATGACAGCTCCGATGTCATTGCAATCCTGATCGTGACAAATTTCCCTCGTTGCCTAATACAACTGTGGTGGCAATTTTTTCCAAATGCTTGTTTGTGGCGATGTTGTTTATGCTCAAACTTGGCAGGTATTGACTCTGAAAAACTGTATCGAGCCACTTTCATATGCCAGTACGGCCTATTTTGTTGCATGGCCCTAGTTTCCTTTCGACTGTTTCATAAAAATTTGGGCAACTTGCAAGAATTTTTTGGGCAAATGGATTACCGCCCCCCCCTGGCAAAAAATTGCCCGTACGCCTATGTTAATGAATGGTAAAAGGCGTGAAATTCCTGTCACGCCTCCTGAACGCTAGCCTGAGTGATGTTATTACAGTCCCTCTATTTTTCTCGCTTCCTGCCAAACCACCCCCGCCCCCCTAGGTAGTTTTGACACTCATGCAAGATGGGTAGCCCGTAACGCAAAGCTCTCGATCTCGATGATCTTATAACGGAAAAATAGAGGACTGTGAACAGTCTATGATAATAACCACAACATATTCAAATCTGTGCCTTTGTATAGGAATTGAATAAATAATAGGGCACACCAGTAATCTACTCTAGATCTTGTGTTCATGACTTTGCACAGCCATTTGTTAAAGTAGATTTGCTAAAAAACCGACAACATCATACGTTATGACCACCCAGCAATAATTTTTATTCATACAAATAATGTACTATATGAAAGTGACAGCATGTGGTGGCAGAGGCTGTGGAAAGATCTTAATAATAATTAATACCAATTATGAAGCTCAAAAGACAATATTACATCAGCATGTATATTAAACTTTGCTTGCCCTGGTGTTGTTAGAAAATAGAAGAAAGAAGAATAGCCAAGTTAATGTCTGCTGAAAAGGAAGAACGTAGTGTTGAAACCACGAAAAAGGAATCCAGCAAGAACTACACACCCAAACCATCTAGTGTAAAAAAGGTTATAGTCATTTCCCCATAATTTTGACAACTCTACATTTCTGTTGCTTTATTTTTCATGGGTACATTCACAAGTAATATAACAGAAAATATGAGACTCAGTTGAGTTAAGATGTAATATTTTGTTTATCAAATTGAATGATTGTAACATGATTAAAAATATTATTCTTATATGAACTTGCAACTAAACCTAAAAGTCAACAACACAAAGTTTGAGAATCATATTTTGTATAATATGTATAAATACATAAAAGATTAAATATAATAAAATGTTATGGTTTCAATCTATCAGGTGATGTATTTTTGTTGTTTAGCTTCTCTTGCTGTGCAGATCTGCCCTCTGGTTTTAAGCTGATGTTATGGACACCATGCTGCCCAGGGGGGTGGGGGGGGGGGTACTCCGGATTTCAATTGACAGGTTTGAAATTTTGGATTCCAGGTTTTTTCAGGGGTAGGAAAATTTGGCAAGTATTAATTTTTTTGGGTCGCTGAATTAACTGAAGAATAGTAGTGCCATTGTGTCCTGACCACATTGGTTCTGCAAATAAATTACAACCAAACTTGTTTTGCAGCTGTTTTAATATTTAACAAATAAAATTGCATCTGTTTCATAAAACCAGTTATTATACAATTAAACAATAATCAAATCAATTTCTTCAATTTTTTCTTTTTCATTTAATGCTCTCTGGAAGGCTCAGAAATTCCTTAAGGTTTATTATGGTCCTGCGGTTTTTGGGGGGTTTTGTTGGGAGCACTTTTAAAGGGATTTTATCGGGTTCTGAGTTTTGCCCCCATGAGATCGTCCCTGTCACTTGAAATCTGAAGTACCTTCCCCCCTCCCCATCCTCGGGCGCGCGTGCTGGTGTACAGAAACAAAAGCATCTTCCTTCACTGGGAACTGAAATCTTTGTTTGTACACAATGTACAAATTCTGCAAAATTATTTTTGGTTGTTTTGTCCACAAGTATGGCTGCCTTGTCAACCAGTTTATCTTTTTATTTCAAAGGTTTGTTTTCTCAGGGCAACTAAAACGGTGTTGACGTACATAGTACAGAAGACAGTTCTGTTTCCTCTCCCCATATCACTGCATTCCTCCCTGGGTCCATGTTTCTTATGGACCTGGTCTATGGACCAAGTCCAAAATAACTTTTTGACAGTGGCCGGTCAACAAATTTTTGCTTGGTCATCTCTGGATCGGTCAAATAAATTGTCAATTAACACCCAATTAAGACAAAAATATTGCCTCATATGCTAAGAGAATTTTGTTTTAATTTAGCAAATCACAAAGCCGCAGAACATGGCCGTCTCATCTGTATTTTCCAAATTTGTGATTGTAAGCAGCTAAGGTATTTTATGATTTAACAGTTTTTGTAATTTCCAGAATTCTAGTTATTTATTTATTTAATAATAATAATATTAATAATATTTATTATTTGTGTTGTGCCTTTTCTATAAAATATTCAAAAGCGCATTATTTGAAAGCGATCTACTTAACCAGTCAAAATGACTGGCCACCCTATACCTTGTCGTGGAGTTTGTCACTAAAACTATGGATGCTGTTTATTTGCATCATGTTTATTGTTCATTTCTCGGCCTTGTTTAATTTTCTTTGTCCCGGGGGGCATGGACCCAGTCCATTACAGGGGGTCCATGGACCAGGTCCAAAATGCGGGGTCTATGGAACCTAAGTCCATGTTTTGTCCTCACACATTGCTCCCCTACCATTCCTTCCCCCTTTCACAAAGATCGTCTGGTTCCATGCCGGTGAGTTGCAAAGTTCCCACAATAAAACTTACATGGACAGTTTTTTTAAAAAAATCATTGTTTTCCCATTCAGTCATTTGATCCATCTCTGTATGACTTTTATGGTGTAAATTTTAAGTAAAAATCAAACAGTATCATCTTTCTCTGCTCCATTAACATTTTTCAGACCTCCTGAAGTAGTTTTTTCACGATTATATGAATCTCCAGGTTTTTCTGTGATTCTTTAGTTTTTTTGGCTGCTGAAAACGTTTATGCCCCCTCCCCTCCCTAGCCCTGTTGGCGTAGGCTTGGGTACTAGCTAGTCTGGTGACGTCAAGTCACCTTGGCGCGGAATTTTTAAAATATTCAAGTGGTTCTGCTAATGTAACAGTTCTAGGTGGAAAAATAGCGTGAAAAATCTTCAAAAATGGCTCAAACTTCCCCGAAAGCTGGGCTCAATCGGCTAGTAAAACCCTCGGGTGTGATCAAATTAAAGGTCAAGAAGAAGAAATCGACACAAAGTCCATCTTTGCGGATTTCAAATGCCCTGAAACCTATCAACGGCCAAGTTCAAGATGGACGCGGCCAAACGGTGCTGAAACGAAAAAATCCTTTTCGATGTTCTCCGCGTAAAAAGCCAAATCTTACTTCACAGGTAAAGGCCCCTGAATGTAAGCTTTTTACGGCTCTTGATGGCTTGGACGAAAATATGGAAAATACTTCTATAAAATCGCTTCAATCGGCGAAGGAAGAGCTCAATTTATACGAGAGCAACAACAAGAGAAGTTTGGACGCCGATTGTGAGCGAAGTGACGATGTTGAAACTTCGATTGACGAAATGGAGGGAGCAAAAGCGTTTCCTTTAGACTGGAGTTTGAAATACAAGATAAGATTTACATCTACCAATTCGTTTCATTGGTGTGGTACTCTAAAAACTCTGGACGAAGGGCAAGGTTTGTGTAACTTCGTTCGCTCTAAGACAAAAGAACTAGATCTTGATGTACCTGGCAATTCCGCTAACTGTCATCCATCGACTTTTTGTTCCCTCACAAAATTATGGATGCATCCTTCTCTATCTTGGCTTGAATTATTCCCAAGGAAATCTGTTGACGGGAGAGTAGGGTCAAAAAGGAATGTTCAAATCTCAAACGAAATGGCTTTCGCTCTTCAGAGCGACTGGATAGCTAGTTTCAGATCAATTTTTAATCTTACGCGAGTTGGGTTTTGCCCTTATTTTTATCTGGTAGCAAACCAAAACACTATGCTCTTCCAAGCTGCGGGAATCAACAGAGAGAAATGTATGCAAGTAATTATCACCCCAACCAGTAAAGGTTTTCGCGATGCATTGAAGAATGAAGGTAAGTATTTCTTAGTAGTAAACATCTTAGGCCCTGTTCACATTGTGAGGTAGGGGCGTGCCTCACCGCTGTAACTAGCCTGTGCTCAACTCTTGTAAAGTCCCTCTGCGAACCTGCTAAATCTTTTTTCTGGACCCTCAGTAGCCTGTGCACACGGGCAAGTTAGACCCCCCGCTGTGTACCAGGATCTCAGTATTTACCCTGGTTGGCCTGTAAAAAAGTCATTGTTTCTTTGGCCAGTCAGGTTCAAGAGAGATTCAAAACACACTGGGAATTTGTTGAGTCCATTGGGAACCAAGAACAAGCATCTTGGCGCTGTTTCGCAGACATTTTACAAGCTGAGGTTAGATTATGTCTGTCAACACAGGCTAAGCTAATAAAATGGGTCTCACAGGATTAGTCGGAAAAACAAGTAGGCAGTCTTCTAGCCAGATCTGATTTAGAGAAATTGAATTTGCAGCCCTGAAAACCTGCAGTGGAAGACACAGGTGCCAAGAAAATTGTATTCACGAGACTAGTGAGTGAAGTTATGAAACTATTTTCAGGAAACTGATCTCACTCTTTTTAGGAGCAGTTTGCTTAGTTCCACAATCAGATTCAGCAAGGGTTATCTTTAAAGTGTCTAAAATATTATCATGACTGAACTTTTATTCCGCTAAATTACAGGGATTGACTTTGTGATGCCACATTTGGAGAGCAAAGGAAAGAAAGAGCCTGGGAGTGAATCTCAAACTGAGGACTCAGATGAGGAAGAGGAGGCAGAGGCTGGGGACAATGATTCTGATGATGAATACAGTGACAAGCGGGAGTGGCTAGAAAGCATGGGTCTTGACAAAGAACAGTTTCCTCAGCTTAATCCAAAAGCCATTACCCCACATCAAATAAACAACCTCAGAACTATTGATCAACAGCCAACATCCACAGTGCTGGTGAAAGGGCCTGACACACACGCTCTGTTTAACTTCCTGCTTAACTGCAAGAGCTTAATCTCCAACACAGGGCCACTTGCACATGTTCCACCAACACTTCTGGCTCCTGTTGCATTTGATGGTGCCACCTTGAAAAGTTTGAAAGTCAGCCAAGGAATATTAAAGCATCAGCAAGCCAAAGGGATGACACAGGTAAAGAACATTCTGCCTCTACACTGTATACCCTTTGTTAGTAAAGCCAAACCTCATCTGGTAGGTGAAATGATTAAGTGTGACTATTCACCCAGATCACAGCTGTAGATCTGAGCATTTATGGTACTTTCCTGTGAAACCATTATGTGCTGTACAATAACAGTGCTGTCACTAACAATTTAATTAGCTGGGCATATGCAATTAGTGGGCAGGGGATTGAACAGCTAGGAAGTTCTTTGGTTCTATTTTTTCTTTGCTTCTAACCCTCCAAGTTGCAACCATTTTGGTTGCCATGGTACATGGCTTCACGTTTTGTAAAAAAAGTTCCCTAAACCAGAAGAGTTGGTTGCCAAATGGTGACCAAGCAAAAAAACTTTAACTTGGAGGGTTAGCTTCTTATTAATCATCCAGAAGCCATGCACATGATAGCTGGCATGGGGAAAATCCCTGGCCACTAGCCCTAAGCGACAGCCCTTCAGCAAGTTTCAAGTGAATCATTTATGTGAAATAATACATTTTCTGAACAAGTTGGTGTCCATGCAAACGGAAGGTACATTTGAGCAGAATCTGTGTTGCCCCTCTGGGGAAATTTATAGGTCATCAATGTTTCTATTGCAAGAGTGAAGACTGTGCTCAGATAGCAGTACCTAGTCAACCTTGTTCCCAGGATCCTCTCCTACAACAAGGTTGGTGCCTAGTGACTTCTGGTGCCTCACTTTTGCTCCTGGGTAACCAGGAAATCTTGGATTTTTCACAGAATTCCTCATGCTGGGTGCCCTGGATTTAACAAGTTCAGAGTACCCGACTTCCTTCAAATGAATGCTATACAGTGAGGACTGGCAGCTAAAGATTTTCCCCAGCTATCATGAGCATGTCCCCTGGCTACTTTTAAAAGAAACAAATAGAACCAAAAGCAGTTCCTAGCACCCAACAACTTGAAAACGAAGTGAAAGACCTGCTATAAAATGATTTTTGCTTCTTTTCAGTTGTATAGTCTGGAAATTTCTGGACCATTACTGCCAGGCTGTCTGTTTGAAATTTGTCAACTACTGAAGACTTCGCAAAAAGGGACCTTCAAAGCGACTTTCGGTACACACCAACCATCTGTCGCCTTTAATGTCCCAAGCAGCCACACAAAATCAGAGTCAGAGGGGTTTGTTTTTTGTGGATCTGATCTGGAAGAATGCATTTCCAGTGGACAGTGGAAACACTACCAGGAATCTGAACAGTTGTCAGGGAGCTGTTTGAAAGAGCTGACATGCAGTGAAGGTCTTTATACTTGGTTGACATAGAAACCTTGCAGAGGGGAGCCTAGTGTAACAGTGATTGTTCACATCTGGCATGCTGCATTATTTATACACTGTAACTATGGTACACTGAATGCACTGTACAAGTATTTTTTGTAGGCACTGATGCAGTCTGTGTCATGAACTGACAAAACAATATCACTCCTTGACTGCCTACCCTGCAAATAAAACACTACACTACATCTGCAAAGAGAAACTGCTGATCATATAACCTTAAGATATGGTTTCCCATGCCAGAAATGCAGTAGCAGTAGTTCAATAATATTTCTTTATTTATTAAATCTGCAAAAAGAGGAAAAATGCCCTGGAATGAGCTACATAGATGTATGCACTCACTGGCTGTAGTATGAGTATCCTTAGCTTTTGTTTTGAAGCATCTTTCCAAAGGTAGCCTGCAAATGCAGACACATTCGTGGATGTGACTTTTGACTTCTGACAAGGTAACCACAATGCATCTGCATTGGCAGGCTGTGCAAAAGCTTGCTTAAGTGGAATGTATTTAACCAAATCTTTTAAAAACAAAAGGATAGAAGTGTATAAAGAACTAACATTACTTCTATGTATTACAATAATATTGTTTTATTCAGAACATTTTTTTAATGTATCCATTGTCCCAGTTTTTACATAACAGTATAATCAAGAGTGGTGACCAGTTATTATGTAAATTACAGTGCAACTAATGTAACCGGGGCCACCAAGACAAAGGTTACAGAAATATAACAATTCATTCTGAGAAAGTTAGTTGTCAAGCATAATTACCACAAAATGAAATAGACATCATGGATTGATGTTAACCAATTACAACCAAAAGATGTGACTTTTGAACCTGTTTTGAGCCTGCTGAAGAAAGCACGTGTTTCTTGACAGTTAGCGTGACAGAGGCGAAAAATGTAAAGTTAGTTATATTTCTGACTTGAGGTCAAAGTGTGGCAATGGTAGTGAAGAAAGTTGTGGTACATGACTAACAGCTTGTGTCAAACAAATGTATTGTGGGTGTTACAAGTAAAGTTTCGAAGAGAAAAACATTGTCTAGCGAAACATTTTGCTTTTTGGAAAACGTTTGCTATCAATATTTAAATTTTGTGCCTCAAGTAACTTATTTTTTTTTTATGAGCTGCTGATTGGCGCACAACCAACTTTCTTGGAATGTATTGTTTTTGTGTAATCAGATTGGTCAACTTTGTCTAAGTGGCCCGGGTTATAGTAGTTGCACTGTAACACACTAAAAAGTGTTTTGAATTTGTGCAAAAAGACATTTAAAATGAAAGGCTGTATATCTATATTTCTGTATATAATGAACCAAATAATTTACTTTGTACATTACCTTGAAGTGAAAAATGAATGCTGTCCATTACTGACAATAAAAACAGTCTCTTTATGAGACTTTTTAATCCATTCATATCAAAACCACATTGCCCAATGTTTTGACAGACTCCTTCATTTATCATACTTGGCAATATTTCTTAAAACTAATTAAAGTAGAAACATGATGGGTAAGACCCACAATAATAACAACACTGTCTCACAATAACGGTTTGCATCAATTAATGAAATGTACTTCATTTGTCTTCAATTACCATCCAGTTTTCAGTATTACAGTACAACACTATCAAAAATAAAATTCTTATTGCCATCCACAACAGCACTTTACATTATGTAGGTGTGATCAACAGTCCCTGTGTAAATCTCTAAGACCTCCCTGTTACCCAGATGTCTCTCTCTCGATAAAAATTGGGCTGATTTGGCAACAGGACGGGAACATCGGTTGACAATGGCGCGCACAAATCAAACAACTGGCTTGACCACTGGCAGAGCGGCAAATTAGGCACCCAAAGTCGTGTTTAGTCCTTTCCGCGCGCTTTCACATCGCCAATTGACGTTCCCGTCCCATTGCTAAATCAGCCTATTAGTGTGCAAAGGAAGCGGGCAGGAAGAAGAAAATGGGCTTTGCCTCTCATTTTTCTCCTTCCCATGGTCCCTTGCACTTTGTTACCAGTCACCTGCATGTCACTCCAATTTGCATTCGCCTCTGTGCGAAAAACGAAGTGCCCGAAGAGGGGGTTGCTCAGTTGATTCTAACCTAAAGAAGAAGACAGACAGAATAACCAGTGCTCTCTCCGCCTTCTTTCTCTTGCCCCCTTCCCCATCGTTTTCTCATTTGACCTCGGTTCAGCCCATCAAAAAGAACCGTCTCCTACGGACGCTAAGTTGAGTCAAGAAACTATTGGATTTTTTTGAAATGATGATGATAGTAATATATTAAATCTACGCTGTACACTTTGTGAGTTTTAATAAATAATTTACACAATAAAGTGGAATTCTTCTGTGAGCGGATGCTATCTAACAGTTGCCAATCCCTTGTCAATCATACCTGAAAAAAAAATTCAGAGACAACCATAAAAATCCTTGCACTTTACTGTCAAAATGCCCTGAGAAAAAATATTGTGGGCTATGATTTTAATGAGTAGTCATGTTCAAAACATGAACAGCATTGTTTGTTTCACACTTGAATTCAGATTCCCCTCAATCTAATAGAGCATTTTGTTAAGAGATTAGGGACAGAAGACACTTAATGCTGTTTGCTTATCTGTATAATGGTGACCTGCATTTTAGCCCAGCCGGACAGTGACCAAAAAATGGCTGGAATAGCTTGAAGTTCAAATAGTGTTGTTCAGAAAAATTTTTAAGGGTGAATGTGCTTAAACAAATTTCAACCTGTAATTAAAAGTAAATAGGTTTTTTGTGGCCTAGTGGCATAGCTTTTGCCCTTAGTGTTTTTTTTACCCTAATCTGAGTTCTGCAAAGTGCCAGTTAAATATAACTTTTTCCCCTTTCTGCTCCTTTTTTTTGCCTATTTTCCCTTTGTCTACTTCTGTTGTCCCTTTCCCATCAAGCTTTATGAGGTCCTTGGAGACAGAGGTTTCTAGTAGGAAAATTATTATTGTTGATAATCATACTTAAAGAGAGTTGAATGTTGGTCTTTCCTAGGTTCTTGAGGTGGCTTTATAGAGGCCATGACTTTTCTTGCATAATCAGTGTTATGGATTCCTGCATCTCTCAGGGCTCTTTCAACTTTTAGCCTGGTGTCTCCTGCCATCTGAAAGAAATGAACATGTCTCAGAAAGCTATTAAAGCTTTTTATTGACCCACTGATACATTTTTAAAAAGTGATAGTATTTTGGTGTTGTGGATATAGGTGTGATCACCTTTTAGTTAATGATGTGCTACAAACGTTTGAAAAGATGCTGAACAATACCGGTCAAACTACAACACAAAATCTAACCAACGTTAGTTTCCATAACACTAAGAAACATCCAAAACATTACTTAGATATAGCAATGGAGGGTAGGTGCAGCTAAAATTATGCAGAAGGGAAAAGGGCACTGCTACGAACATGTAATTTAGCCAGGTAGGTCATTCTCAACGACCTCGTTATCATCAGTTCTTGTACCTCGCGTACCATGTAATCGTCATCATTTAATAATGATGATGACGATGACGAGAAGATCTGATTACAGTAAGGTTGTTGAGGATGAAAAAGTTGTTGACGCCAACTTGATAATGTTGATAATGATAATGACAATACCACAGGTAAGTATGTTATTGATTATGGTTTTGGGGTAGATGGTGATGACAAAAACATTCAATCTGATATTCTCAAAGATCATTATTTTCAATTGGCACTTATGATGAATAATAAATGACTAAGATGGTGAAGGAGAACAAGTTTATTTTTTAAACAGATAATAATTGAATAATAATCCTTGTCCTGTTGAATAAAATTGCACAGTGCTGTTTAGAAATTACTCTACTGACCTTCTTTTCATCATATCCATGCACAGAGAAAAGAGGATGCTGAAGATCAAGTTCTTCCTCGTACATGCTGGCCACACGTGCTTGGGATGCCTGTGGGAAGTCATACTCAGGTGAGATTCTGCTCTCAGCCTGTAGCTATTAATTAAAATGAGCCAAACTGTAGGATTGATCTGTAAACTATGGAAAATTTGGTGCCATGACACTCTTTTAACTACCGTATTTAATGATCCCTTGTTGTTCCTTATTTAACGTATGGTTTGATGGTCTGGGACCAAGCATGTAAATCTTACCTTGAAAAGTTTCTCAAGCTTCAAAAGCAAATTCTCTGCTTCACCTATTTTTCTAAGCAAAATCAGCACACAATTCCTTTACTTTTTGACGGCAGTGTTTTACCGTTAAAATGTTCATATTATGAGCTTTTATCTAACCTAATGTTAGTGTTTGTCACTTTTAGTTGTATTTATTTCCTGAAAACATGACCCACCCAGATTAGCATAGCTACCTGTGGGCATGTTACAATATTACTGTTCTTCAAACTTAAAATACAAATAAGATGTATGTATATATCACTAAAATCGTTAACTCTTAAACAAAGATAACATTAATGACTTGTGTTATGGTACCAACCTCAGTTGCTTTAAAAATTCTTGCAGGATCATCTTCAACATGAACCTGTACCTTTAAAATGAAAAAGTGAGGTGTCATCAAATTAAAAACTTTAAAATTACCATGATTTTTTAAAGAAGGGATGATAATATTATAATATTCAATGTACCTGTTGTCTGAGTCGGTCAAGTCTTTTCTGTTTTTCTATTTCTTGTTCAAGAGCCAATTCTTTTGCTTTTTGCTTTGCCTCATTGTGCAATTTTAACTGTTGCTCACGATACTTAACCCTGGAAAGCAATAGAAATAAAATCAATATAAAGTAAAAGCAAAACTGGGTATGGTAGGCAATCTGAAGCATCACCATACACTGTACAAACACATGTAAATAGCACTATGATAAATTATAACTTCTATTTCACTTTTTAACACAATAATATTTTTATTTACCGTAAAATTATTTCGATAATATCATAGGTGACGAATTACTCCTTAATTTTAGCGCGAAATTTCAGCGTTAATTTGTAATTTCACGTGTGAAATTACTAAATTGCCATGGCAACCTGCCGTATGTCTCCGTTTCAAGATGGTGACGAAGTTTTAAAATGTCATGAATGAAGATGTCAGGGCATAAAAGATGCTTTAGAAAACCTGAACACACGAAAGAGCACATCAAGAAGGATTCTTAGAGGTATGTTGTGGAAAAATTCTGAAAACTTAAGCCAAATTTCAGCTCTAAACGTTTGAGAGAGTGGAGTTCACGATCGATCGATACGATACAGGATAAGCGAGTCAAAAATCCTCGATTGCTAAGGTAATTCGTCACCCATGACGTTAATAGGTAATCAAATGGTGACGAGTGAAATTAGGGAATAATTTCACGCGCGTTTTGTCCAAATCCTAATAATTTCCCGAGCCTTGAGTTTGAACACCCCTAAGAATGATCACTAACATTTCAAAATAATATTTCTTGCTGCAAATTTAATTCCCGAATAAATGATAAATATTGAAACAGTGCTCTCCCTAAATTTTAGCTTAGCCTAAAGGGACCATTCCTGGCTGGTAAGGCAAAAAATATGTACCAGACGGGCACTTTTTCGGGGGGAGGGGGCAGTGGAATGAGGGACATGGCTTTGACCTCACTGTGAAATTTAGCAGCTACATTCCCTGAAATGTCATTCATCCCCTCATTTTACGACCTATTTTATGCAAATCAGCTGTTATGTTTAGACAACAATTTAAAACATTTGATTCCAATAATTTTACTCTGTCTTCTTTGCTCTCTTTCCAAAATGCATGGCCCATAAAAAGAAAAGCTGTGTATACTTTAATACACTTCCATGTTTTCATGTTTTTTTAAAACAACTTATTTAATTTTAGTAAACCTTCAAGTGGTTGTAGGCAGTAAGAAGTGTTGTTTCAGACAGTAAATTTTACTGGTTACTGCCCAATAAGGAGAACACTGTTGACACATAGAATCTAAAGCTAAGTTGTTCTAGCTTGTACACAGAGCCAGATATGTCTTCTTCTCCTGAAAGGCTTGATCATGACAATGTTATAACTTCATAAATACAGTTGAACCTCCATTAAGCGGCCACCCTCGGGATACTGGTCAGCAAGTAGCCGCTTAATGGAAGTTGGCAGCTCAATAGAGGTTCATCATTTAAATCAGCATAATTCTAAGCAGAAACATCACTTTATTTTTTAAACAAACGCGTGATGGAAGAAGCATTATAATATTATTGGTCCACAGTCGATCATCACCTTCTATCTCAGACTGTATTTTCTTTCATCATGTTCTTAAAATGAAGCTAAACTAAGACGTGAATCAAGGGCTTGATGGTCACTTAATACTGGTGGCAACAACGTATGAACTAGCTTTCAATGGGATGGCCAAAAGGTGGTTGTGGTCGCTTAATAGAGGTGGCTGCTTAGTAGAGGTTTAATTTCCAATTTTTTCCACAATATGTTTTGGGGACTCTGATTATATTACTAGCCGTTTAATAGAGGGTGGCCGCTTATTAATAGGTAGCCGCTTAATGGAGGTTGGACTGTATAATATTATTATAATAGACTGGGCTGTAATAAGTATGTTGTAACTTGTTGAATTATTAATTAGTACCTTTCATGATCTATGATTGCCTGCTTTGCCATTTTTTCCTGTATTTCTGCAAGTCTTTCTCTTTCTGCCTCAGCTGAAATTTCTCTTTCCTTTTCTTTCTGTTCCCTAAATTCTTGGATCTATGGATGGATTATTAATCATATATAAAAAACATTTAGGCGCAATACACACATATCCATTGTTGTTTCAAAATGGAGATTTTTCCCTTCAATTTGGCCTCAACTGTCCACATATATCCAATAAAAATGGTTACTGAAAATGCATCTTTTCAAAAACACTCTCCAGAGACGAGATTTTTTGAAAACACCCTTTGCTATACTCAGACTTGAGTGATGGATGAAAATGGAGGTTTTTGGAAACGATTATGTCAAAGTGTTGGATTCTAGTAAATCAGTGCACACTACCATAAAGGGTGGTACCATTTTCAATCACTATTGCTTTTTTGTGTGAACAAGAAAAAACGATTCAAAAATGCAACATGCGGACCAAAGCAGAATTTTTGTTAATTAATGGAGAACAAACTCTGAAACAAAAATGTTTTTTTTTTCTTCTAAAAACCTTGTTTTTACGACCAGGATTCCATGGTCATATTATTCATTATTTTGGTGTCACATGTAAATCAGATTTTATTTGTAGCATAACTTAAAGTGAGTGAGTGGTTGCTACAATACGTGCAAAACACTACACAGTCAAACAAAAACAATTAAGTTGGTGCATTGTTTTAAGTATAAAAGAAAATAAAGTCCTCATAATTTCTTTGAAAGGCTGTAATATGATAGAGTATTAAAAATAATATATTTTGAAAATTTAATGCAAGGAGGATACATGAACCTCAAAGAAGAACCAATAGATTGCATCAAATCAGTGCTTCTATATCTCTGTTTGAAAAAAAAAGAAAACAAAGAGAATTAAGCCATACTTGTTTGTGTTGATGATCTCTTCGTTTCCGTTCTCTCTCTTCAGCAGCTCTCAATGCCTGCTCTTCCTGTTCTTGCTGTTTTGCAGCAATTATGGTTTGTAGCTTCAGTGCCTCAAGCTTTTGTTCTCTGAATGCAAGCACCTCAGAACAAAAGAAAATTAAACTACTTTAATTTAAATAATTATATGCCAACTGTGCCAGATTATCCAAGAGTGTCATGGATATGACACAAATCTCCTGGTCTCCTGTTCAGATACCCCGCGAGCAAGCTCTTCAGGGCGCTCTGGTGGCGGGGCGGGAAAAGGAAGGAGAGCTTGCAACTACGTCTCTGCAATTTGAATATCTACATTGAAAAAGTCGATGTGAAATGTTGAGTGGCAGAGATGACATTAGTAACGACATCATTACCCTTGGCACATGTTTTTCAATGTTTGTTTACATTCGCGCTC
>OZ037777.1:11341995-11544495 GCA_964035525.1 Porites cylindrica | reverse complement strand
AACAAATTCTCTCAACTAGTTCTTCATTAACATGTTAGAAGATCAGTATGGAGAATTTGTATGTGGATATTGGGGCTTCATGGGTTAATCAAGTGTCAGATCAATGGATGAGAAGTCTCTAGGACTAACAGTAAGTAACCATCATTCACTGCCAGGGAATCGAAGCATGGTTAGCTGCAGTATTCTTATTTACATTACTTGAACCTCCATCAGACATTTGGCTTGTCTATAACAACACAACCTAACTTAAAACTAAATTCAAATCTATACTGTAGATAAAATGCAGCAGTCATAGCTAGCGTGCAAAGAAAGTCATGTCCGATAGCCCGGCCGGGGCTAGTGGATTTTGCTATCGGGCTAGTGATATTTGTTCTTAACTTGCCCCATGGGCAAGTGCTGTTTTTTTGTGAAATTCAAATTACAGATGGATTGTACATGTAAACAATCCTGCTAATCAAAAAGGGTTTTGGGGCTCGTTGAAATGACTTGTGGGCTAGTACATGCTAGCTACAGCTTGCCCGAATGGCAGGCTGTAAAACTGACTTTCTTTACACCCTATAGATACACTATATTAAACAGCATCTATTCATTTTTGGCACCTTAAAACAATAATTTTTGACAAGGCTCTTCAGTTAATGTCTGTTCCCTCTAGTCTGCAAACCATCAGCTTTAATTAATTTTCCCATGGCTTTCACTTGGGAGAAGGGACTGATTGTAGGAGAAACATAAAAACTACAATGTATTTTTCATTCTGCATCATGTACCCAGTCATTAGACTTTAGTGTATAAATTTTGCTTTCAAGACAAAAGGTTCTACTACTTGGATGAAACCTATAAGTCAAGAATGACTCTTAGAAGCAACGGTAAGGTTACCAAATTCATCAAAAATTAAAAGAAAATTAAAAGCACTGTCTTGAGTCCTTTGAAAAACGTACTTACTGCTTTGCATACTGATACTTGATATTTAGATACTCTAGCTGAGCTTCATATTTATTGTCCAGCAAAATAAACTCCTCCAACACAGACATCTTCAGTTCTTCATTAGGGCACTCTAGTTCATATGCTTCTTCTGGAATCCCTGTCTCTGTGATGACGTTAGAAACTACACCTGACCCTGTCATTTCAGGCAGCACTATGGCATCTAGTTCCTGTTCAAGCTGTTCTTGTTCCATCTGCAATTTTTCCATTACAACTCGTTGTTGCATCTTCACAGATTCTACAATCTTCAAGACATTTGCATGTTCTTCTTCAGCAACACCTAGAATTAAATGAAATATAAATATGATAATATTGAAATGTCGTGTAATTCTTGCTAATTTTTTGTATCATTTTGTGCTAAAGGTGGTTTTATTCTTTCTTTTAAATTCAGTTCATTATTTCGTTTTTTAAAAAAATGTAGTTACCATGCAATTTTCTAGAAAAAATTTAATGTAGGAAACATCGAGGGTTAAATACACTATCTTGAGTATGCTACTCCACACTGGTATCCCTGTGGTGTGGATTGATGGATGTGTCACAGTATGGCCAAATATGTTCAGTTGAATGGATACCAAATTTTGTTACCCATGGTGTCCTGTATGGACTTAAAGAGTATACAAAGAGCTTTGCAGAGCTTTGCCATGATAATTAAAAAGCATAATGATTTAAGTCTTCGAAGTAGCACCACACTGGATGGCAATCTACAGAGTAAAATCCCGATTTTTCGAAACTTCTGATAATTTGAACCATAACTTCACTTGTGAAATAGTATAATTTTAACCTAATTTTTGAACTTCCTGTTAAATATTCAAAGCATTTGCTTTTCCCTAAAAGGTTTGAGAAATTGGAAATCCACTGTAGAATCTATAATAAAAGAGTTTGACAATGTTTTTATCAGATATTCGATGAAAGTTGTCGGTCCTTCAAGTCCCAAAAAGGAACTAATTATCTTCCTGTTATACATTGTACATGCAAACAATGAGTCAGTTGAATTTAGGAAAATAATGATCACCACCAGAATTATTAGGAAAAAAAATACATGTAAATCCCTGAGTTAAATGAAATATTTTGTCTTTAATAACTCAAGGATTTAAACATCTAAAAAATGAAAACTTGTGAACCAACCCATCAAGATCCTGTCTCTGTTTTCGCCAAGCCAGAACTGCAAGTCTTCTTTAAGGTCCCACAATGGTTGTATAGTGTTTTTCTTAAATTCTTGAGTATCTTCATTTAAAATTTCTTCATTAATTTCCAGATCTTGGAAAAACTCTTTTATGGAACTGTAATCTAATGGACTGCCAGGTCTCAGTGCATCAATCTCACTTTGAAGTTTTCGCTGTAAACTATGAAGTCTTAATTTCTCTTTTGACCAGCAAGCTTTATGTTGTTGCAAGAGGTTCTGTTCTTTTTTCTCCTTGCTGGCTTTTGTAATCTTTTCAATCTTGTGAAATGTTTTATTTCCAGCAGCTTTCTTAAGTTGTGCAATGGCCTGGAGTTTGTCATAATCAGCTGGCCTGTATCGGTTGCTCCCGTGTCCTTCTATAAAACGATTGACCAATGAACTATCTAAAAACAAAACAGAAAACCAGCATCAAAGTCAAAGTTCTGAATTTTTGTTGTTCAGTCATTTCCTTATCTACATTGTACAAACATTCTTGTGGTTATTCCCTGGGTGGTGGGCGGAGGACGGGGGCGTATCGCCATACATGTTTTATGGGCTATTATACTGGTGCATGCACATATATTCTGGTCAGGTCGTTACATTTGCGTGTTGCTGTCATTGTTGTAGATTGTCACCAGAGTTTTTCTGCTCCCTACCCATCCCTCCCCTATGGTAAGTATATGGTAAGTATGATAGGTTCCACTGATTAGCAGTGTGACATTGCCTGGGTGGACGCCACTCTCATAGTTGTCAAGGTTATGCATTACGCATTGCCCTCAGCTGCAGTCTTTGGTTCCACTGGCCTCTCACACACCTCTCCCCACACCCATCTCTGTGGATGAGTTTAACAAGCAGTTTAGTCGGGAATAGGGCATAGAAATCAGAGAGTTTGGGTCTAGAATAGGGTATCATTTTCCAGGAAAGTAAACAATAGACCTTTTTCCTGATACCTGCCATCTTTGCACATACTTAAGGACTGATTGAATAATAGTGATGTCAAGTGTTTTCTGCGGGTCAAACAAATGACAAAATCTGCTAACACTAGAAATCCCAGTTGAGGATAGTGACAAATTATGGATGGAATTGATTAGAAAGCAGTGCAGACGTTTTCTTTGAGCGCGCAATTTGCTCGCGAAAGCGCCATGTTGATACTTCCCGAAGAGAGGAGGAGATGAGGCAAGTCAAAGGGAGCGGGGAGGGGGCGGGGAGAGAGAAGAGAAAATGCCTGCCCAAAAACACTGTGAAAATGAGAAACACCCCCTAATTAGACGCGTGTGACCGCTCTTCTGGAAATTAGTAGCCGACAATAACAAAACAACCAAACAGTCGCTCCAGTCTCGCATTGTCTTGAGAAAAACAAGCTGGAGTTTATCATTGCTTTTATCTTGACCGAGTCACAATGCAATTCTCCACAGCTGATGAAGCTTCAGTTTAAGCTGCAATTCATTCTTCTAAATTCATCTCTGTAAATCGCTATCCGTGAGAGTCATCCTGCAAACAATTTAAAAAACTAACGAGCTGGGCTCAGCGTGATACAAAAACATCACATCACATCACATTCTCGGACTAGAAACAAAATCGCTTAGTTATTCAGATCCTGAGGCACTTTGGACAAAAATAAAGAACCTAACAGCCTTATTTAGCGACAAAAAGAGCTTTACGCTTCAAAGGAGGTCAAAGAAAACGCTTTTGCATCAGAGGGCAAATCATGAAGACCAGAAATTCAAAAACCACAGAAAATCAATAAGCGTGTCATGACCTCTCAGTCTGAAACAACTGGCTAAAATCACATTTGCTCAGTCAAAACATAGAACCCTCTAGAGCATAATCTACTCGTCAGAAAAAAAAACGTATTGGAACAAGCAACATTTTGGCATGAGGTAAAAGTGGTGAAAGTTTTCGTACTGCGAGCAAATCTTGTCCTGATGACCAGTGTAGAAATCGCTTTGACTTTCTCATTTCGTAATACTGTACACGCGTCATTCCCAGCCGCTCCAATTCCAAAAGACTGACGAAAACGGAATAAACAATATAGACTTACAGTTAATTGACAGGCATCAATCTACTTCCCTATGCCACACCAATCAGGAGCTCCGTTTGCCAGCGTACGGAGTTTCCCAAAAGAACAATGATATCGGGCAGGTGTATTTTTTTTCTCCCCTCCCCTTCCCCCTTCTTTCGCCCTCGCACCTACCGTAAGGGTTACTATTTCTACTCTCCCCAATCTTCCACTGTCATAAAATCAAAGATGGCGGCTCCAACAATATTAAGCTGCGAACAAGGTTTCGCCCACCCAAAATACACCTGCACTGCAGGCTAGGAAGTGATCATTCTTACTTTTTTGGATGCGGTTATACATGTTAGCAATCATAGGTGTCCCCATAGCAAGCAATAATGCAGTGAAACTTGTCGAAACTCAAGCTGTAAATTTTGCGTGACAAATTGTCATCTCGTTTGAGAAATTATGAACAAACTCAACCCCAAGTGCTCGTATTGGTAAATTTTATCACTAGTTTGCCCCAAGAAATATCCCATCAATCTTAAAGTGTGTGCAAAGATAGCGGGTACCATGAATAAGGTTAGCCTGCGAACAGCAGACGTATTTCCGGTCGTTGCTGGGGGAGAAGCAACGACTGGAAATACGTCTGCTGTTCGCAGGTTAGAATAAGGTCTACTGGTAAAAAAATTTCAGTCTAGACTGGGAAAGTCAGGAATAAGTTAATTATTGGCCCTTAAAAATAATGAAATTGGCAAATCTAAATTTAATTTTACCTGCAACTCAGCTTAATAGCAAAGAAAACCTTGATAGGTGGAAAATAGCAACTATGGCATAGGGAGGGATTGTGGTAGTTAAGCCTAGTATAGGGTAGCAAAATTTGGCTGATTAAATAGATCTGTTATAATTAGGCTAATCAAATCAAAAATTCCTAAAGTTCCTCTTCCAGGTGATTATCTTGTTCTGTTTGGCTTGCCTTAAACTATTTTAACAAAAAAGAGAAGTGAAAGTAACCATTCCAAATTTGGTTTACTTTTTGCTTTTGAAAAAAGCATTTACTGGTATAACCTGGGAAACTTTGCCAAAATTGTTAGAGCATGATAATGAGAAAGCAAAGACTGATATCTAACTATAAATTAAGGAGCCCTTTATAAGTATGGTGAAACACGGTTAATAAAGACACCAAGCTAAGGTACATGCCATGGTCTCCATATTCATCCACGTGTCTGGGTTCTTAGAGAAAAGGTCATGGACACATGTTTTATTGATACAAAAACTAAAGAAAGCAAAGAGGAAGAAGGGTATAAAAACAACTAGGAACAATGATTAAAGGAACAAGCCAAGGGAGCAAAATGACGAAAATAGACAGTGTGCAGGTAACCAGCATCTGTAAAGCAAGGTTGAGGATATATGAGAGTTTGTCACCTGGGACACAGAAAAGTGTCCATTGTCTGTGTGTATTAACCAGTGTCCATATTAAGTGGGTTAATTTTATACAAAATATAGAAGCTTTTCGTCAAGACAAATGAAAGTGTCTGTTGTATACAGGTGTCCGTATCAAGTGGGTGTCCAAAGAGGGATTTCTGTTCTAAGGTATTTAATTAGAGTAAGCATTTTTCCAGGGTTCCAACCCTTGTAACCAAAGTTGAATACTGGTTTAACCTGAGAAGGGGTTATAACTATACCACCAACCAACAGTGTAATTCATGGTTCAATTTGATGTGTTACCAGATTGTCCTAATCTGCATGCCTGGGGCTGGGGAGTAAATCACCAGGAAAGAAACAAGTTGCAATCGCCCGGGGGGCCATGGTAACAGGACAAATTTGAACCATGCATAATCAACTCTCTTCAATTAAGCAACAGAAATGAATATTCATGAAAAAACCCATGTCACTGCCCTTGACTTTTGTGGAATCAGAATACACATTAAGCTCAATAGTTCGATCTCGCAAGAAACCAGAACAAATTATTTATGTCACCCGAATAAAGCTAATAAATGAGTGCGTTGAAAGTGAAGATTTTTCTTCAGTTCTCTCTTGACGACTAACTGAATTTACAATCTAATTATTCATACCTGAGGCTCCGATTGCAGTTCTGTGGAAGTTCACGAACTTCCTAAGATCTCTTCCACTCATCCAAGCAAGAAAAAGAAGGCTACATTATTAGATTTTGACATTGACAACCACCGTGGAAAATATCAACAACCCAGGCGCCATTTTGAAAGACACCTCTCAACCTCGTTTTCGCGGGATTCTGGGCCTCGTTTTCATAATTTTCAAGATGGCGTCCAGCAGAAGCAAGAAATCGAAGCGATCACAAAGCCCAGGTTCGGCCGTTCCACCCGCCCCAAGCAAAAGAAAGAGACCACTTACTGTAAGTAAATTGATGAAGCAAAGGTTTCTTTGGGGTTTAATTTAACATTCCTTTTGTTTTTAGCCCTGTGTTGCCGATGAAGTGGAATCAAATTCCAGCAGTCGAAGCAGTCCTTCCTCGTATAGTGTTGTAAGCGAAGCTAGTGTTATTCCTCCTGGTCAGTTCGTCTTTAAAGATAGTAATTTCGAAGTAAGTTTTATTTTTGATTTTTTTATGCTTTCACTTTGCTGCTTGGTTTTAGAACTCAACTGGTGTTAATTTATATAAAATGTAATAGACCCCTTCATGATCACGGTTGTAACGGCATGATGGGTAATTAGGACAAGATGGTGGGAAAATCAATAGTTTTTATGAGAATACAAAGTCAAATAATTCTTGCTAATTGAATGTATTATTCACTTTCTCTTTGAAAAATGTAACTAATCAACATCAACTTAAAGAAACTACACACTAAATCTGGAGTGCATAGCAGTTCTTTGTTGCTTTTTAGAAAACCTGAGTTCTTCCACACATTTTCTGTAATCCAACAACTCAAAATTACCCATAATGTATGGAAGAACTCAAATTTTCTAAAAAGCGACAAAAGACTTCCATAAAGCTCTCCACATTTAATGGCTCAGTCAATTTCAAGCGTGCCCATCTGCCCCCCCCCCCCCTCCCCCCCGGGCATTTGTCAGTTTCTTTTGGAAAAGCTGTAAATGCTCCATGGTGGGGCTTAAAGTAGGGTGCAATTGCCCCACCGGGGACAACACCAAAATTGCATTTTCCAGTAAATAAGCTGCAAATACCACATTTATGGGAAATCTCTAATAATCTGATCAAACTCGTGTGTGAAGCACCCTACACAAATCGCTCCTAACCACTAGTTATATTATTATTTCAAAAAATATTACACTGATCTGATTTAAAATCTCAATGGCAGAACTATAAATTAGAATTTTAGTAATACCTTTCTTATTTTCAAAGATGTTTAATATAGTGAATAAATAATTAACAAACAACCAATGCACTTTACATGAGTATTTTCTCATCACGATGGAACTGCTGAATTGTCACATTGATCATACAATAAGTGAAGTTTGTATTAATGTATCACACAGAGTTTTTCTAGGCCTTTCTTCCTCGACAATTAATTCGCAAGGAAAGTGTATTTTCCTTTAAACTCTTTAGGTGATATATGGATTGTTTTTCTTCCATGTGCAAGCTGATCACGTTGGCGGGAATCAATTTCTTAGACAAATGCAAAAAATACTGTGGGATGGGGAAGTGATGGAGCCAAAACCACACATATTGTTTTAAAGCATAGGTATTACAAATATTCTCTAAAAAGCTATCCTAGTAAAAAAGTGTATTTTTTGAAAAAGGAACGACTTTAACCGCTTCTAGAAGAATTGACAAATGCGCCACCCCTGGGCAGAGATTTTCTGACAGATCCCATTCACCGGGACCGACAAAGTGACAAATGCCCGGCTGGGATGGGCACGCTTGGAATTGACGGAGCGATAATAGTGCATAGTTTCTTAAAGTTTGTTAGTTAAAGTTTGCAAAGAGAAAGTGATGCATATGATTGAATTAGGAAGAATTAGTTGACTTTGAATTCCCATACAAACTTTTGACTTCCCCGCCATCTTGTCCTGATTACCCAGCATGCCTTTACAACCCTGAAGGGGTCTATTAGTCAAAAGAAGTTAAAATGTAAGCTTGAAAGTTGATAATTGAATTGAATGTGAGATGTACTGGTATTTTTAAGAGAACTCAAATATAAATTGTCTAAGGTTAATCAATGTTTCACTTTATTTCAAAATACAGCACTCAGGTGTCAATGCAGGCAAGAAAAAGATTTGGAAAAATTTAAAGCAAATTATGACGTTAGAGAGAGGGTTGCCATGGAAACAAGATGATCCAACATGTAAGAACAGTTTTTTTCTATTCCTAATTGCTGTCATGCAAGTGAGCAAGTCAGCAGACCAAAACTGTACAGGAACAAAAATTTTTGATTTCCACCCATGATTTTACCACAATACCTTGCATGCCTATTTGTTTTGCTGGCATTTTGTTGCATGAAGTTTGTTGAGGTTTGTTGAAATCCTCGCTTTTAATGTGTCTGTGATGAATTTCTCTTTCATGGCATATAAAGAAGCCTAGATTTCTTCACGCTGCTGGTGATTACCTTCATGTTTATGTCTGCTGCTATCGTAGTCTCGAAAACTCTCTAAGAATGTATTGATATTTTGTTTTGAAACTCTTTTAACATTGTGTTTTTTATAAAGTCCTTCAGATTATCTTCTACGCCTGTGGTTTTGTTAGACTACGATTTCTCAATCATTTCTAGAAGATAATGTTTGAATAAACCAGAGTAAAACTTCTAATGACTTAGCTAACAAATTGCATCACAAATGTATGAAGACCATAAAAATTCTAATTGCACACGCTAGCTGAACGTGAGATTCATGCAAACCTAATTTGACCAGGGCAACACTCTTTTACCTGTTAGGTACACTAGTACATAAACTAAATGACTAATCTATAATTTTCCATCTGGACCCAGTTGTTCGAAAGGTGGATAATGCTATCTACTGGATAAATCTCTATTGTTTCCCTGACACTTATCTGCTGGAAAGCAATAATGTATCTATCATTGGGATAGTTACATGTATATCCAATGCTCGAACAGCGGGGGCTTGAGCTGATTTTTTGTCCACGAGCTGTTATTAAAAGTACTTTCCTCCTTAAATTGTGCAGGTATTCAGTCATTTCGTTATGCACTGCCTATTGCTCTGTTGTTCTTTCAATTCAAGGAGGACAGATGGCAAATAATTGTTGCTTGAAATATCTATAAGTTGCAACTGTTCATCAGTAGGATGCCTAAAATGTGTGCAATTCCACAATTGGTTTGGGCTCCATTAAATCCTGTACCAATTTATTATAAGTAGAACATTTTAGGAAAAGCCACCCACAATGTGAGCACAGTTGCTGGCAATGCATATGAGTAGGAAAACAGTCCAAAGAAAACTGACAACAATGATGATGATGATAATGTTGATTGTGATGAATGATGATACAGTTGTAAGCGACCACTCTTGGTGCACAACAAAGTGGTCGCTTAGAGGAGGTGTTCGTCTACAGGGAAAATAAAGAAAATAAGCTCAACTTCAACTGATTAACATTATTTCCTGACAAGCAAAAACTTAGGTAAATAGACAACTGGCAATAATCTTCTACATCAAAATAATATAGCACTTGGACTGTTGAAACTTTGTACATTACATTTTGCATCAATGTTACAATTCACATTTTTTTACTCAGATCGTATTACAGCCATCTTTTCTGTAATCTGTCAGCATGCTTGATCAGCACTATCAAAAACTGAACTTTTGTTACATTTGAGCAATGTTTTCTTACATTCACATGTGATCATGCTGGGTGGTCGCTTACAGGAAACAGACAACATGCAATCGGAACTCATCTTCAGAGAGTATTCAGTGTATTATCTCTGATGGTGTTCAGCATATAACATCCCAATCCATTGCTTCTTCAATGAATAGCTTCTTTGCTTCCATTGGCCGAATTCTAGCAAGCAGAATACAGACTTCCGTCTTGAATTTAAATTCCATTTCAAAACACCCGCTTTTCCAGTTCGAGTAGCCTGCGAACCGCAGACGCATTTCCGGTTGTCGCTTCTCTCCCTCCGAAAAATAGCGTCTGCGAACCCGAGCGACAAAACAATTTCCGTGACGTAAAACCTCTTGTTTTGATGTAGGCCAATCAGATCAAAGGATAGAATACAGCTCGAGTGACTCCTCGCGACCTCGCGCGCTGAAGTGTCTTGGATTTTGGAGAGAATTACCAAATACGCTTTGGAACGTGAATTTCACGACAATAACAAGGTTTCCTGCGACGTTGAATGCTGACTTCTTTATGAAGCAACTGCTTCTTAAGCTATGTATGTGATGTGGGCCTTTGGTTTCACATTATAAAATACGGTAGTACGTGACATAAACAAAACCTGGACAAAATAATCGCTACAGCGAAAGGAAAGTAACATAGCTTAATGACATCGCGCTTAGACTTATTTATTTCAATTTAACCAGCGCTGACAAAAGGTGGTGAATCAATTATACAGGTACATCCTTGACTGATTCAGAAATCTCTAACAATCGCTCGTTAATAATTCTAGTATCGCCACAACACAATGATCTGAAATATTATAAACCTGGGCCAGACCCAGCGTGAAATAAATGGTTACAGTGGTAAATAGATCATAGTCAAAATGACATTTCAGCTACGACGCTTCTACTCATCTCACAAAAAACTATGGAAATGAGAACCTTGAAAAGAACATGTATTTAAAGAAATATACCGGAACAAATATAAAATGCTTTCGATCTGATCAAAGTTCTATCTGAACCAAGAACCAACCACGCATGGGAAATCAATTACCACATGTCCTACCTTTCAAAGATAAAGGATATCTACTAAAAAATATCTAAAACGGCACACGACAAACTATCGAAGAGTTCTCCAAGGCATACTTTCCTGCCAGGAACCAGAAAGGAACAGAAGCAACAAACGGCATGATGCGTCTACTGTTATTAGGACAGTTATCGTTTCGAATATGATCAAAACAACTACGTCTGATAAATCATTGACTCCGTAGGCAAATAGATGAAAAATGTCCTCTAATCTTTTCTTCGATATGAATCCTCTTGATACTTATTTCGTCAATCAGTCCCACAATCCTGGCAAATTAACTTTCGTAAACGCGTCGTTCTGAGAAAAAAGGACGGCTACTACACAAGCCACGTCGTCCTTTCAATTTCGACTTGAAAACATATCCATCGCGCACGATCCTGTGAGAAGTCTCGCGAGTTAGTTCCTTGATTTTAAGAGCTAAACCGTGATTGGCTGAAAAGGTTTTACGTCACGGAAATCGTTTTGTTGCTCGGGTTCGCAGACGCTATTTTTCGGAGGGAGAGAAGCGACGACCGGAAATGCGTCTGCGGTTCGCAGGCTACAGTTCGAGTTGACTGAATTGGATCAATCATTTGTGCTTGAGCAGCTTTTGTCATTGAAAGCAAACAAAGCGATTGGTCTTGACAAAATTAGCGCGAGACTTCTTAAAATCTCAGCTCACACAATTGCACCATCTGTTGTTAAACTTTTGAATCTTTCAATTCGCACTAGTCAATTTCCCAAATTGTGGAAATGCGCGAAAATCACGGCATTGTTTAAGTCAGGTGACAGGACCAACGTTTCCAACTACCGCCCCATCTCAATCCTCCCTACACTAAGCAAGATTTTGGAGAGAGCGGTACACTTGCAGTTGTATCAGTACTTGATTACCAATAATTTATTGTCCAACAAGCAGTTTGGTTTCCGGAAGGGTTTCTCAACTACAACAGCTTTGACCTCATTTGCTGATGAATTGCTCTTAAACATGGAACAAGGAAAGCTTTGCGGGGCCGTGTTCATCGATCTAACCAAGGCATTTGACACGGTAGACCATCAAATAATGTTATGCAAGCTATCCGAGATCGGCCTTTCTGAAACAGCTCTTCATTGGTTCCGTTCTTACTTAACTGGTAGACAACAGCGCACATCATGTGGAAATGAGTTATCTGAGGAACTTCCAGTCACGCATGGGGTGCCACAGGGTAGCATTCTAGGGCCTCTGTTGTTTGTGATTTACATAAATAACTTGCCAAATGTGCTTAACTCCTGCAACGCGTCACTTTATGCAGACGACACTGTAATTTATTGCTATGGTACATCCTCAAAGGAGTTGAGTGATAAGTTAAATAACGATCTACTGGGTGTGGCGAAATGGCTTCATGATCACAAACTGACTTTAAATTTGGACAAAACTAAATGCATGCTCATCGGTAGTAATAGGAAACGCGAAAGCAAAGTAGATTTGACTGTTTCAATTTTAGATCATAGTATAAGTAATGTTCGCAGCTTTAAATACCTCGGTATACATATATCTTCGGATTTCACATGGACTGATTATATTGAACACCTAACTGGGAAAATCAATCAGAGGCTTGGGCTTCTCAAGCATATAAAGCATTTATTGCCTTTCAGGGCTCGTCTACTTTTCTATAAAAGTCTTGTTATGCCCCTTTTTGAATATGCTGATCTAGTATGGGGCGATAAACATAATATTACCCTTATGTCTAGTTTGCAAGTTTTGCAAAATAAGGCTGCTAAAGTTATTTTAAATAGACCATTGTACTCATCCTCCACTGAGGCATTAGCCGTTCTCAAGTGGCTGCCTCTAGAGAAAAGGCGATTTCAAAGAAGGTGTGTACACATTATACAAATGCATCAATGGCCTAATTAATCACGATATGGACTTGATTAGACAAGACGTACTTCATAGGCATAATACACGTAACAAAGGCAATTTTAGATTACCACGTGTCAAAAGAAATTGGGGGAAGCAAAGAACACAATATCATGTTGTTTCCGATTTTAACTCCCTCAGTCAGACGATCAAAGACTCAAGGAATGTAAATAGTTTTAAACGTAATGTTTTTAAGTTTTTGATGTAGCTACTTACGTTTAATTTTTACTTATACATATTTTTAATTTTTTATGCATTTTTTTGTATCTTTTTAATCCCTTTGCAATTTTATAGCTTTGTTTTGTTTTTATAATATATATCTAGTTTTGAGGTCCTTTTTGAAAACCATATCTTTTATGAAAAAGTTTCCTCAATAAAGATGATTATTATTATTAAAACAAAAGAGTGTGTCAAATTTCTGGTTTAAAAAGTGGTCGTGGTCGTTAAGAAATTTTGGGATTTGCTGTTTACTAGAGAGTTTTTGAAACAGTATTTGAATGAGAAACAAAACTGTTATTTTCAAAGTGGCCACTTACGGGAGGTGGTCACATACAAGAAGTGGTCGTTATGAGAGACAGTTGACTGTAGTAGAGCTGCTGGTTGTGGTGGGGAAGGCAATGATTGTGGTGTTGATTGGTATGTTGATGGTGATGGTGGTTGTGGCAGTTATTGTTTTGGTGGCAGTGAGGGTGTTGAAAATTGTGGCAGTGCTGGTGTTAAAGCAGATGATAGTGAGAGTGATGACGATGACAATAGTTGAGACTGTGCTGGTGATGTTGCTCAAAAAGGTGGTGTTGGTAATGCTGATAGTCATTATTATGATAATATTACTGTCGTATTGTTGTAATGATCTTTCATGAAGATGGTGTGAACTGCAGAAATCAAATTGAAATGAGGATATAATTGTCCCAGTTTTAATAGCAATTTAAGCGATAATTGCAATATATTAATTAACCTGAAAAAAATTTCAGGCTTTAATGGGATTTGAGCCCATGCCCTTGTTAAATTCCAAAACTTATTTCAGGTTAATTTGCAGTTTAATATCGCTTAAATTGTAATTACAACTGCGACAAGCGTATTTTCTTTTTGATTTTTTCTTGCCTCTTTTCTGCCCTCTTGTCTGTTGCTTTTTTTGTCTGTCCTTCTTTCTCATGGGCACCACATTTTTTGCTCCCTTTATTTCTCATGTGACCCAGGCAAGGAAGTTACTATGGTATCTGTATGTTATTATCATTATTTTCATTTTTAATGTTATTAGTGTTTATGTTGTAGGTAATTTTTTATCTCAGTTAATTTTTCTATTGTTTTTGGGTATGGTAATGTATGCTAATGAATTTGAAACAAAGGAAAAATAAAATTAACTGAAAATAAAAAATTAACTGCACCATTTACATGGAATGGTCTGTTCATTTTTACAGATAGCAGTGTAGATGCTCCACCCTCATTCAAACCGTCAAAGAAATATGCTGACCTTTCTGGTTTACCGGTGAGAGTTCTACCTTTTAATTATTTACCCTCTAAGCCTTAATACCCAGTCACATACAAATTCTCCAGACTAATCTTTGTACATTTCCTTTGAGGATAAGTTGGGAGAATTTGATAAAAGGTCAATGCATTTGTTAGTGATCATTTAACCAGTTCTTATCTTTTGCCTTGATTACGTACTGATATTGTTTGGAGAAAATTGAAGTAGATCATGCTTGGGACCATTCATTAAATTTATTAAGAATTATCCTCTCTTTTTAAGGCAAAATACAAGGACCCAAGGACTGGAATACAATATAACAATTCAGATGAGTTTGGTTCAATTCGCAGCCTTCCAATGGATATTGTAAATGGCTACTTGGCATTGCGGAAAGCAGCCCCTACCTAACTTTTTGTTCTCTGGTCCGCTGAATGTGTAAATAATCTTTGAAATGTTATCACGATTTCAAAAAAAGTTATGTAAATAGTTTATTCAATTAAAATGAATCTTTTATACATACAAGAGCTAGGATTTCGATTTTGAATGCCATGTATCTATCATTCATGTCACAGAGATTTATGAAGACTTTAAGACGTTGACAGTGTATGTCAAGTCTTTGGTTCAATACAAAAGGAAAATGATAATAAAAAATTACAATAGTGATTTTCCTCAATTTGTTATTTTGTTCAGGGGATTTCTTTACAAAGGGGAGAACTGGAGAGGAAATGGTAGCCTGGTCACTCACCAAAGTTTTGCACAAGGACTTAGCTGTGGCTGAGTTTCAAATTCTTACACTTTTACATACCACTTTTGACAAAAAGATACCAGCTTTTTCACATAACCTGAGAAGTGTTTTGGGTAATCCATGAGTCCCAGTAGTCACATTCAAATTCTCCAGACTGATCGCCATACAGTTCCTTAAAGAATAAGTTGATAGTTTTTCTTTTTTTCATAAATGATCAAAGCATTTCCCCATTGGTGATCATGTTTTCAATTCTCATAACCTTTCGTCTTGATTATGTATTGATGATTTTGGGAGAAAATTGACATTCGTCACTCTTTGGACTTAAAGGAATAGTAAGAAAGAAATGGAATGGATCAATCAATAGATCAATAATTGGCAGGGGCATCATTAGACTTTCTCAAAGTCCGTCGCTTCTCTTTTCCGGTTCCGGTAGTTAGCCTCAGTGCTCTGGCTCTCTCGCTCACTTTCTCCGCAGAAAACATAAAAAATCTACCCCTTGAGCTTCGTGCTCATGAAAAAATTTGAGCTCGACTTGTAGGCAAGTGTTGGGCAACATTTGCAGGGTGCTTTGAAATTTACTTTAATAGTGAAAAAGAAAAATGAGGTAGTTTTCCTAGCCACTGAATAGCCACCCCATTCCCTCAGGAAGAAATTGGGAAAGAGGAACCCTTTCCATTTTTTTACCTGAGTGGAGGGGGTGGCTATACACAGGCTTCAATTAACCTCTACTCATAGCGTGCATGCAGATGTTGTGGTTCAATTTTATCCTTGGTTCAAATTTTCTTTTCTTTTGTTTTTGGGTATAGTAATGTATGATAATAACATGATAATGAGTTTGAAGCAAAAGAAAAGAAAATTTGAACCAAGGATAAAATTGAACCACAACACAGACATCTCCTCGCGAGCAACAAAGGAAATAGGGGCAACTGCACGCAGTCTACTCGACTCGTGAATCCTTGCTCTTTGATATGCCTCTAGACTGAAAAGATGAAAAAAGTACCCCATATAGGCGGAGCTTCCCTGTAAAGTACATTGTTGGAGCATTGAAAATAAAATTCAATTTTCGATTCTTTAGGTTTTTTAGGATTCCACCGTAAAAGCCGACTCTTTTGGATCTCAAAAACATTAAGCTATTACGCCGTCCACAGTACTTTTTGCCCTGTCATGGGTGGCCTGTGTTCCTGTCACGCAATCCCTCGAGGTGACAAAACTTGGCAACGACATGGAGGACGATACAGACGAAGATAACAGCTTCGATTATAATTTTAGTAAGCAGAGACAGGACAAGTCAATTGAACTTTACCAAAGAAACGCTCTGGGAAACATTGCTGCACAGTTATTTCCCACATATGGAGAATTTTTCGCCGTTCCTGTAGCAGCAAACTACGAATACTTCGACCTGCTCTCTGTGTTTGTTAAACGGGACAGACATACCTTCGAATTTGTTGGAACTTTACGCAAGAATGGGGGTATTTTAATGGATAATAACTTGGATTTATTACATATATTAGGACCGCATTTACATAGCAGCTCAAAGAAAGGGGTAGATAAGTATCTAGTTGCTTTAAAACCTCCATTCACCCACGAAGTAAGCGAGTTTTCGATGGAAGACTTGGCTGGTCGTCCTGAGGGCAAATACTTCAGCTGGATTGATTTAGGAACCACGCAGATTGAGTATGTCGACCCCGCGAAACTCACTGCTAAAGTAAACATGTTGAGAGTAGATCAAGAGTCGTCTAAACTTGGCGGAAAACCTTGCGTATACGTTGTCTATAAGGTATGCTTGCCTGATTGTCGAGATAAAGCGGGATAGAGGTTAATGATTGTCGGCCAGGCCATTTGGTATCTTGAAGCCTTGTACTTAACTGGACAAATGGTACCGTATTTCCTCGAATAATTGCCAGGCGCTTATTTCAAATTTCGGCGTTTTACTTGTGGGGGTGATTATTACGTTTTCCTCTTTTTGGTAATCAAGCTTACCCTAGTCCCATTATAAACATAAGACGCAGATGTATAGACGCAATTTTAAGAAACAGGTTTTCCTTGTATCACTACTTTTTAACAAAAGTGATGTAGAGGGGTACTTATTTAAGAGAGGCATTATTTTGTTTAATCATAACTATAACAAAATTGTCAAATCTGATTGGCTATCAACTGCCCTGATTTCAGCCTTAATTGGACAGTTTAATAGGACAGTACGCGTCATGGCTAAGTAATTGGACAGTACGCGCCATCACGTGCGCGCTTAAGTGGCTTTTTTTTTCACTGCTAGCAAAACAAAATTTCGAATTTCTTGTGTTTTGATTTGAATTATAGCCTATTATATCACAAATTTTGTTAAAGTTATGATTAATTGGTAACAGAACTTCGTGTCGTCTAATTCGGTCTGTAATCATACTCGTGATTAAACAAATTGGACTCCCGCTATGCGGTCGTCCGATTTTGTTAATCACTTGTATGATTACAGACCGAATTGGACTCCACTCAGTCCTGTTACCATTACTTATATTTTGGCCAAACAGCATGGGTGCTAATTGGGGGGAGGGCATGGATACTTATTTGAGGAAATATGGTATTATCTTGGGTTCCCGAGTTCAATCCCTGCCCTAACTACTAAAAGTCCCGAGTTCAACTCCTCGGTCACACTTGTTAATAGCCAACTGGTTTTCCTCCAACCAGTTCAGCTTTTTTTAAAGTCACTTTTTTTTACATTGAATCTTAGAAAGACTATATTGAATGGTTCCACTTAATAATTGAGTTAAAAAAAAAAAAATTCAAAGCTTTCATCTCCCTCGTGGGATTCCTTGCAAAGATTATCAAGCCACAGGACACCTGACTTTTTGGAAAATGATCCTTTGAAAACAGCATGTCTGTGGAAAAGGCTATTAACACACTTCTGAAATACAAGGAGAGGTGGCCATGGGTACTCCTTCCAATTCTCAGAGATTTAACTTTAGTTCTCGCCTATCAATGTCCTGGATCTGCTACCACTGTAAATGGATGGCTCAAAAATTTATCCTCTTCTTACAACTTAATTCCCTAAGGTGTGGTATTCTGACAGACTTCATTACTATCCTTCCAAAGAGTATGTTTCTAGTACCTGGTTTGGTAATGACAAGTCCTCATTAGAAAAGCAAGTCAAACTTTGCACGAAGTCACTAGACAGGTGTTGTATTCATTTGGATGCAAGAGATGCTAGAGGTTTTGGTGTTTGTTGCATTCCGCTTTCCTCAGATGGCACACTTGGGACTCCCAGATATGATGTCAACCTGGTATCAATCAATCCCTTTCGGCCAGCTTCCACTGACAGCGAATTTTTGGCTGAAGGTAAGACTGCCTATTCCCCTTTGCAGCCATTCTTTTGGTCACCAAGCAATATAACTCCTCCCCTTCCAGCCACTGAGAATCTAACCACATTCCTTTCCCCACATTACGCCAATCGGATTTCCCAGAGGGGGGGGGGGGGGGGGGAGTGTTGCATGACCAAAGACTGTCTTGATAAGATGTCAATATAGGGCTGTGCATTATAAGGCACTGTCCAATCATAGTAGTTCATTGTTTAAAGTGTTGGAATAAGAGAAATGTAGTTTGCTGTTAACCAATCCCAGCCATCTTCAATTTTATTTCCTTCCCACCTTTCTATTTGCTCTTCTTTTTCAAGTAATTTTCATTTGCACTTTCATTTCTTGTGTGCTTTTCTTTACCCAAAATGTCCTTTCTCGTATTTCAGAGCTGGACTTTGATTTTATCAAATGGCTGAGAGCGCAAGTGCAAGGCATGAGAAAAAAGCAGATTTGGCAACCTGCTCTGAGAAAGCTTTTTAGTTTTCCTGCACCAGATGACAGACAAGAAGCACTCAAGTTCTTGTTACAAACCATGAAAAAGTTTCAGGTAGTGTTTTTATTGAGATTTTGCCCCGGGCTGCACAGTCGTTTTGCCTGTTTTTACACACTGAGTGATCCTCTTCAAAACAGGTCTGGTATTTGGGATCAGACCCACGTCCCCCCACCCCCCGTCTCCCCTCCTCCCTCATCCAGTCCCTCTGAGAATAACATGAAACGGCAAACTGATCCTTACGTCAAGGCGAGTAAACAAAAGAAAAAAACAAAAATATATGTATTTAAACAAATTGCCCAATATTTCGGTTTGAAAACAAACCTTCTTCAGGGGCTGAAAGGAAAATGAAAATAAAACTAAAAGTTTGTTACAAATAAGAATTTAAAAATGTGACAATAAAAACAATGGATTGTTATTGGTATAGGAGACTAGGTGGTATCATATATCAGTGAGCTTTGTCACGTCTATTTATTGCTAGAGGAGATAATGTGTTCCCTTTGTGTATTAAATGAGCTTCTGGAGCCTTTCTCACTGCATCTCGGTTACTGTGTATGAGTTCAAGTGGGATTAGAATGACGTCATTGATTGAATGTCCAGCTTGATTAAAATGTAAGGAGACAAGAGTGGGATCATTGAGTTGTTGGTGGTTCAAGAAGGATCGGCGGTGTTCTCCAAATCGTTCATTTAGTTGGCGTTTGGTCTCTCCGATATACTAGCATTGACATTTGTTGCATTGAATTAAGCAGATAAGATTTTTGGATTTGCAGGATAAATGGTCAATGATTTTTGTTTGCTCATTAGTTGTGGTAAAAATATAATTTGTCTGGCTTTCCTGGAGAAAAGGAAAGGTGAGACAGCATGGATGGTTGCATTTGTAAACTCCGGCAGGTTGTTGCGTGTAAGGTGTGTTGTTATTCCTTTGGGAATAGCCTGCGTGCAGAAGTCTCCTTCGTTCCGTTCTCCTTCATTTCCTTCGTTGTGGCGCAGAAAAGTAACTTTTCCCCGTGCAGCAAAGGCAAGAGGAGACTTATGGATGCAAGATATTAGGGAATGGTTTGCACCACTTTGCTTGGGAAGCTTTGGAAAATATAGGCTGTTGTTTGAGGTGAAGCCAATTTTACCCTTTTCAAGTTTTAGTATGTCTAGTTGATTTGAAAAGAAGGAAGTCTGCCTTAAAGGGCTTCGTGTCTCTTCCTTTCTGTCAGGGACACCCAACGAGAATATAGTTCAAAACCACTTAAACATTGCATTGTTGAATGTATTTTAGTATTTAAACTGTAGATATAGGCATATTTTTATCCCCTAAAAATTTTTCATCTGTTCGGATTTCCTAGCTGAAAGTCTAGTGATCCGAAAATTATAGGGATCAAAACTTACCTTTTCGAAAATTTCAGCTAGAAAAAAGGCTCCCGAGAATTCTAGAAGACCTTTTAAGGGTAAAAATCCGTTAAATACGGGCAATTATACCATTTTTTTTGAAGGGGGGAGGGGGGGGGGCGAAAATCCTAGGAGAGGCAGGCAAGCAAGAAATTTAACAACAAATGTTCCGAACAGATATTTTCCAAAAACTGTCGTTGGGTGCCCCTGTTCTGTGTCCTAATTTTCTCTCGGCTTATGTCTGGTTTCCTCTTTTTCCTTTCAGACTGAAAGCGAGAATGCTATTCAACTGGTTGATTTTTTTGCGATATTTCCTGACCCACCCTCATGTCTAAAGTCTAGTCCATCAATCATGTCATCGTTTCTTAAAGGCGCTGGGATCATTCTTACCGCACCGCAACTTGCTGATGACGGCGAAGTATATGAGGAGCAAATTGTGTTTCAGCCACAAAATTGTCAGGAAAATCTGAGGATTTTGGAAGCGCTTTTTACGGTTCTTGTTAAGGGTAATGTTTTTAAATTCAGCTAAATCGTTGAAGAAATATCCCCATCGCACTTTAAAGGCTTATAATTTGAACTTAACTTTAAAAGCTGTACGTTTGCTTGCAGGTGTGATTACAGAACAGCAAGGAAAAAGCGTTTCCCAACTTCTTGCAACAGAAGTTGTTTCTCTTCAAGAACTGGTATGTAATGAATTTGTCTCGTCAGTGGCTAAAATAATAGGCTCTTGTGAAGAAATACTGCAAGCCGTTGTCGGAGGGCTGACTTACAAAAATGACGAAAATTTCGCACATTTCCGAAACACCTCTTATTGAAAACTCATGAAAATTCCAATGGCGGTCGTTTTCGACCTCAACGCCCTGTAAAGCGATCCCATTCCACTTTAAACTTTACCCACTAAAAAGCACGCCTTGCTGCCAGTCCCCCTGTCCGTGTTTTAGCCGCCCCCTCGAGCGGAAACTTGCGCAAATGTAACCACTCAAAACGGAAAAAAGTTAATAACGCGTATCAAGCTCCCACGTGCTTCACTCGGCAGTCGCCCGCTCTGTCTTAGCGAAAAGTTGCGCATTTCTCAGCACCACTCAGCACGAAAGTAAAACTTAGCGTGACTTGATTTTCCACGCTGCCACGCTTTCGTGTGCGCGTGTTGAGCACGTGTGCTTTGCATGGGATGATCATTTTGTGAGCAGGGCGAGAAAAGGTTGATCTGCCCTCTAGGCGAACTCTCATTGGTCTGTAGCATCAGTCAGCGATTTATGTGGCTTTTTCGTGATCCAAAGACGTTTTAATGGACGTATGAGTGACGGAATTGTTTTCTTTTTCAGTTTCACACGCAGATGGGTTGCATATGTTCCCCTTGTAAAACTCTTAATCCACGCGAAAAGCCTTTGTCCCAATTGTGGAAAAAACCATCGCGGACAAGAAATTACCTCGAGAGCTTGGGACTTCGGGAGATTCTCCATGAAAACCAAATGGTTGTCATCTGCCCTAAAAACTGCCAGCTGTTAAATATTTTATCGCTTTTTCATGGCAGTATTGAGTAATGAATCGATAAATGCATGTATCAATTTCAATAATACCTCCACCTGCGTTTGTGAATGCTAAACACACCAGATTCAAACTGCTCCGCACGTTATATTTCTGGTTCCTTGTCAAATATTGTAATGGACTGCTGATAAGGGCTAAATAAATAATGAGAAAATTGAATGTTTGTAGATACTTGTAATATTTTCCCATTTTGTTTTACTATTTTTAAATTCTTTAATAATTTTTTTTCACATGATAGTTCGAAAAATACCGTGCTCTCATTCTGCTAGTTTACATATTTGTTAATGTTTCTCAATTCCTTCTTTTCTATTTTTCTTTAAAAAAATGCACTTTTCTTTGAAAGTTGACCTAAAATGTAGGTTGGTTTAGTAATTTAATTTACTTACTCAGAAGACAAAAACAATATGTTTTAACCTACGATCGGGCCAAATTTTAGCAGCTCTCATGCAGAGATTCTCTTACCTTGATTCAGATTGTTATTGCAAGAAATTTATTTTTAAAATATTTGAAAATAAACAAACACCTACTATACCTTTCCAAGAGTAACCAAAAATAGAATATTGAACAAATAGCGAGACATAGCACACTTAAGCCTTGTTTAAAGGTTATGTTACACGAGACGATTCGCAATGACGATTTTTAGCGCAACACAGCGTTGCAACATTGTTGCCACATTGTTTCGAATAGTTGCCACATTGTTCCAACATTGCCACGCTGTGTTGCCGTGAAAATCGTTGTTGCGAATCGTCCCGTGTAACATCATCTTAAAGCCGCTCAGCTTAGCTCTTGCTCCTTGTCCCTGGCTAGTGTTAAGTCAAATTTCATTCTCTTACCAGGGCCTTGTGGTATTTCACCTATTTTCTCAAGAAAACGATATATAGAAACTTTTGAATATGCTGGGGTTTTTTGTTCAGTTTTAAGCCGATCAGTGATTGGAGTAATGTTAATTTTTTTGTGGCCAGATAATTTTTTGCAGTGATCGTGTTTAATAGCTATCTATTTCAGTAACTATTACGATTACAATACGTCATAGAACTGACTTTTTAAATTTCCCTTCTTTGTTCTAGTTCTGGGTATTTTCAGCATAATTAATCTTGCTTTTACCGGGAGAAAATAATTGCAAAAAGTAAAACCCATTTGTTTACTTATTTATTTATTTATTTATTTTTTTGATCTCTAAGTACTGAGAAAAAGATAGAATTCTTTTTGCCAAAATACGAAATTGTAACTTTCAAGTCATTTAAAGTCATACTTGGAGAGGAAAAAAACAATGACACAGAATTTTCCTTTTGTTTTCCTTTTTTAGTACCTAGCAACATAATATATTTTCATTTGTAGTTCGATATTTTGTCAAGCTCAAGCCAAATATATTGGTAATAAACTTGAAATGTCATGTTTTGTTAGCAAGCCATTGAAAAGCCGCCAATACTCGGCGAAAATAAATTCTTGTGAAGGCAGATGCGTCGTCAGAAAATAAGTGACAATAATTGTCTGTGTCATATAGCTCATTATTATTTATGGCCTCAGCTTAACTTTACTGAAGCTCTTATCAGTAATAGCAAGTAAAGTCTCTGTCATTTTAATTTTACCTCAAGCGCGCGGATGAAGAAAAACAGCGCTTTGTTTCGGTAATGTTACTATTTGTACGGCTGTAAGAGGGGATTTGACTTTATGGCCGATCGCGTTGATAGAGAAACTGGCGGATTTGAAGCTGAATTTCTTGTGCCGTTACCAGAAGAATACGAATGTCCAATTTGTCAACTAGCGTTTCGCGACCCTGTTCAAATCGAAGACTGTGGTCACAGATTTTGCCAGTCTTGTCTTCAAGAGCTAAAACGAAGGTAGAGAATATCTTTTTATACGATATCCTTGTTCATGTTTGCATGGTTCCAAAAATGTTAATGTTTTTAATTCAAAACCGCCAAATTGTGTGTAGTAAATAAAAGCACGAACGTGGAAGCGCGTAATTATGCTTGAAAATGGAATCGAGGATGATTTTATGGAAATTCTCAATTGGCGTTGTTTTGAGATCTTACTGTTAGAATGGTGAAAATTGGATTAATCTCTGATATTCGCCGTTTTAAGATATTGAATTCACTTTCACTGAAATATGTTTTCCATGTTTTTATTTTTACGTAAAATCAAGGCAGGGAAGTCCTTGTTTATGCCCGTTGGACAGAAAACCTATATCATCCTCCAAGGTAATGTATAACCTTAGCAAAAATTGAAACCGGCTGAGTTTTGTTGTATAATTTGTTTAACTTTCGTTCGTGCGATTTCTTTGTCTCTCCATCATACTCAAACGTCAATGGTAACTTCTGCAAAGCGCTTAAATTGTGTTACTTTCCAATCGGTCACAGTATAAGTATTGAATTATTATGAAGATTCACCAGTTTTTTTATACAGTCTATAAAAAAAATGAAGTTAACTGTTATCTGATTTTCGCGATTTTTGAGCAGTCAATTTTAGACCAAAAGCCCGCTAGCGGGAATAGTTTAATCTGAATATTCTGATAAGCTTTGTGTAGACACATCATATAGCAACCACAAGTTTAATATTCAAATTCATATTTCTGAAAAATTCTGACCTGAACTGAGGGTGGAAGAATTTATGTCAGCAGTATATTAGAAATCTAGAAAGATTTGTGAGTAAGGATTTAGCAAGAAGAAAAATATAGCAGGCAATTTCGATGCCTCTGTGAATCTGTTCTCAGTTCTTTGATAAATGGCTCTGTATGGTTTTTACGGGCTTAGAGCCTGATACATATCTAACTTATTTCGCGGGATTCTACTTCTTTGGCTTACTGTACGTGGATCTGGACAAATAACTATAAAATGAAAAGTTTTAAAATCGAAGAAGCGAGATCCACTCTTTACCCAAAGGAAGCGTAGACAATTCTACCCTCGATAACCTCTTCGCAGTGCTATAAACGGGGTATAGATTTTGATGAAATTAAAGCCACTTCGATAGTTTTTTTTATTGAGAGCCAAAGAAACCATATTGATTTATTTCGGTTTAGTTCGTAACTTGATGTGTTGTTTACTTGCAATCAAAGAGAAGATTTTTTCCCATTTATTTACTCTTTCTTTCATTATTTATATACAGATTTTTGTCGACAAGGCAGCCAAACGAGCTGTACTGTCCCTTGGTGTTAAATGTGTGAACTGGAAAAGAAAGTGTGATTGGACGGGGGATTTGATATATGTTGAGGTAAGCGGACTACACACTTCTTGACTTTATCCTCTGTAAGTACGAAATTAAGTCTCCTATTTGCATGAAGCGTGAAGTAATTATATTCTTGCAAAGTACTGTCAATACGCTTTAAACTTACCCGTGTTATTTTCAGTCCCACTTGAAAATAGATCAGATCAGACGAGATTTGCGTTTTTTTATAAAACTATGTTTACAAGCAAAGCAGATGCTTGGCGTTCGAAATCACGTGACCAATGACTTAAGCTCTTCCAGTTTCAGATTTCCTTTGTTATTCTTTGTTTCAATTATTGCGTGTTTGAATAATGTTTCAAAGAAATGAACACACCGATGTGATTAATCTTTTGTTATAGAACAAACAACAATGAAAGCTTATGATCTTTTCTTAAAAATGTAATCGAAGCTAGCATGCTGTAGAGAACACAAGATCAATTTCATTCGTAAAAAAGATCAATTTTTAATGCATTGCAATAAACTGGCCGTTTAAATGTCGACCAAAGATTTCACTTCAAGGGCGTGAACATGTATGAATTTTCTTCTTTTGTGTTTCTCTGTCTGACCAAGAAGCTGAAAAAGTAAACTTATTTTATCCAGAGGAAGTGTCTTATTTACATTAGTTGGCAAAATCTCGTTCCCCTTGACACGGTTTCCCATAAAAATAGATTTGCTTTGTTTTATTGTCAGTTCAACTATACGATTTCTGTGTAAAGCAAACAAACTCTCTTATACCCAAAAAATATTTTAAACACAAACAGAAGCAATGTACTTAGATAAGAGATCGTTACTCCCTGCCAAACAAAACTGAGTCTTCGGATTCTTGAAAGAGATTGGAGGTAAACGCCGTCTAATTCCTGTACTGTTCGAGTTGTTTCATTGTTCACTTTTTTTTATATAAGTAAGCAGACGAAATGCCATCTGCGCTCATCTTGAGCACGTGTGTTTTTTTTTTCGAATGTTGGTTCAGATTCTCTTTGCATGTTCCGCGAGATAATGGATTTTAAATATTTTATGGGTTGCCTGTTTTTTAAAAAAGAAATCCATGACTTTTCCATTGGTTTGTGTTAAATATTAAATGAGCCAACCATTGGAAACAGCGCTGATCAGCAGAAAAAAAAATACCGTAAAAAAGGTGGACATTATCGTACAAATGTAACAACTGGAGTTTAGATCTGCTCTCTTCACTCGAGGATATTCTCATAGCACGTGTCTAGCCATAGAAACAAGAAATTCGATATAACAAATTACGTTTGGCCTGATCAAGAGATCTTTTGCTTGGTTGTCATCCATTTTTGGGCGATTCATCTGATCTGACCATTTATTTCCGTATTCTTGGTTGGAATCATCCCCAGTTGCGTCAATCTTTGCGTGAGTCTGGGTCGTTTCTTAGGTTGGAGTTAGTCCAAGAAAGTTGACAGTTATTTTACTCCTCTACATTTTTGTATCTCTGTTTTATTCGTTCCAAAATCATATCAATATTCCTCTGCTTTTCTCGCGGACTCTATGCAATACTGAACTGATCTCTTAGTGAAATTTGATGAGTCTTTACTATGCTTCGTTTGCACCTAGATCTTACACTGGTAAGCATTATTTAATTGGTAGACGCAGCAAAAACCATTGTTCATTACGCATTCCTCTACTGGTCAAGTCAGTCTCTTTATCTTTCTTCATGTCATTTCAGACTGTTTTAGTTTGCAGTCGTTAATTCTTCTTTTAATTCGGTGAAACTCAAAAGAAAAGAGGTTATAAGTTTTAAGTTTGATTAGCAGAGTAAACGTCGATAGCTTTCCGATCATTCATTGTTTTGGGTTATTTTGAAAGCCTAAAATTCATTTCTACTTGTTTGGAAAGTCTCATCCTCAATATACTTTCTTAGTGTCAAAAATTCATAATTAGGTAAGGAACTGATGAAAACGAAGCTAACCACGATCAGTCAATAGAAAATATCATGTTTTTTCCTGTTTTAAGTTGCTTTCCAGTTCCCAGCTGAACAGACTGAAATGTTCACTTGTAGTTATAAATTTATCGTTTAAAACTCGTGTGTGTCTAGATACACGATCAACTAGAGAGAAAGATTTGCATGACAAAGGCCACTCCCAGCTAGGCCAAAACCTTAGTGAACAGGCTAAATACAAAACCTTTTTTTGTGTGTAAAAAAGAGTTTTATTGCATTAGAACTCTAAAAAATCGTTTTCATATCAATAGCTTCCCATTTAGCCTCGCCTTGAAACAGAGGCTTGGGGCGACTTGGCAATAGTCTATTCGCTGGTTATTAAATATGACAAACCAGGAGCCCATAACCCGGCACGAGAGACTTCTACGTGCGCGCGTCACAGCGTTTTCACCGGCCAGTTTATTTTTAGAACGATTATGCGCGAATTTAGAACATCTTTTATTCCCCACAAACCAGTTAGTACTAAAAACCTACAGACCTATAAATGGTATTTTTGACCTTTTAATGACGCTTTGTTTTACGTTTTCATATCTTATAATTAAAATGTGCTTATAGAAGGAGGGGAGCTTCCTTTCCGCGGCAAAAAGAGCTCTCTAATGTATCTCAAACTAAGTTAGTCAATGAAAACGCCGTGACATTAGCCTGCATAGTAGGCGTTATTTTCTGGCGTTTTCCAGGCGTGCGAAACCGAGTGAGGAGGCCTAGTATGGAAGTTGCTCGCTACGGGTTATGGGCCTCTATGCCTCCTACGCGACGAACAAGACGAACATTTTTATTTGACAATTTGTTGCAATTTTTGTTGGTATTGCAGGAGCATATGAAAAACTGTGCATATGAAGATGTACATTGTACAAATCCTGAGTGCAATGAAGTAATGCCTCGCCGCGCTTTACAGTATCATTTAGTGTCAAAGTGCCGCTGGAGGGTGGTGTCGTGTCACTTTTGCGCTGAGATGTACACATACAAGGACAGTAAGGTAACGTCTAAACAGCTCAGAACCGAGAACCTTGCCTAGTCCGCGTGCCTAGTCCCTGTACGGTGACTTCCCAGGCCTTCTCGGTCAATGTATTTCGGTGACGTATCCGAGACGAACAGCCTGAAACGAGAAACGCACCCAGCGGTCACGTAGAATATTTAGGCATAGGGACTGGGTAACTCAGAACCTTGAATTTTATTTTTTGGGGGAAGGATTGATTCTCTCTTGCATACAGCCTTGAAGCGACAACTTGCTTGCAGACTAAGAGAGTGATTATTGAATAATCTCAATAATCACTCTCTTAGTCTGCAAGCAAGTTGTCCATTTAGGGGATATAGGTTACGGGTGAGCGGCGCGCAAAAGAAGACTCAAGAGCAACGAGCTTTGCCGCTCGCTCGCAGGCTATCATCCTCTTTATAATACAATTGATTCCCTTCATGGCGAACGCTCTGTGAGCCCCCGGCCACTCTTGTGTCAGGTAAACATCAGCTTTTTGACGGGCATTTTCGTCCGCGTAATGCAAAGCCCGTATAATAAGAGGTCATGGTCTTTGACAGTTTTTCCTTTATCGCACAGTTTTCTAAAGTATATTGTCGGAAAGCGATTCCAAAACTGCGTTTAAATGAAAAAATATATCAAACAACTTTTCTGAAAGATGGTCGTTGAACGAGATGATAGGTTATGCCATTCAAAGGACAAACGGGAAACTGTGGTCTTGCAACGCGCGACGCGTAAGAAAAAAAAACTCTCTCGTACCTAACTTAATTTAATAAGGAACAAAATGACTACAACAAAGGACCCACAAAGTGGATTTATGCCCTCTTCACCAGGGCTCCCTCGTGCAAAAAAACCTTACTTTTATCCCCTACGTTAAGTGGCTAGTGTGTCACTTATGGAGTTTTTACAAACCTCGTTGGTATTCGGGCAAAAGAATAGATGCATGCTTGCTAAAATGTTGCTTTCTGATTTATGTGTAAGTAGGCCAGTAAGAGCTTAATAGTTACTTGCGGGCGACAACAGGAGCCCGCAATTGTAATTTCCAGTTTGCTCCATTCTTGCGGCAGGTATGTAGCCTGCATTCGTTTGGACTTCTTCTAAGCTTGATTGAAATGCATTAAATGCAATCGGATTACGCGCGTTTGGACCTTCAATCACTTGAAACTTACCCAAAGGACCAGGACCAGAAAGAGCGTGATACACGCCCGCAGTCCCTAACCTTTGGTTATTAATAGTGCATAAAAAATCCTTTCTGTTGTTTCCATTGCAGCTTCACATGAAAGTATGTAAGAGAATTCCTTTAGAATGTGTAAACAAGTGCGGTGCTAAGGATATTCCTCGAGAAGAGGTGAGTTATAGTGAGAATAGATTGGGTTAATGTGCAGGTGTGCATGGTTACCAAGCCACTAGAAAAAGGAAAGGCGTGATCTGCATTTGAATATGGACAAAGAAATTTACGTTACATAAATGTTAATCTGTTTGTAGCAGGGATGGCACAGAGCAGGCTTTACGATAGCAAGAAAACGCAGCCAATGACCAGGGGCGCAGTATCAGGCTGGCTTTCTGATCGAACTCTATCATCGTGCAGTCTCTACGGAGACTGACGAGACTGGGCACAAGCGGGCCGGCAGGTAGCACATCAGACGGGTGTACGGTGGCCCTGCAAAACCGTTAAGCAGCTAAACGATCCCGCCAGCACTTGCTATACAGAAATAATGGACGCACGGATAAACGTTTCTCTAACACTGTGACATGTTGGCCAAATGTTTGATGGCAATCAGAACTTTCGTCCAACAAAAAAAAAGAGTTGTACGGACGTAAGCAATCATGGGTTCTAATCAGTCTTAATTATAGGACCAACAAATGTTGTACAACAGTAATGGATCTTCCAGTCGCTTCTTTAGATTTAAAGACGTTGTTTTCTTTCTTTCAGCTTTCATTTCATCTAACCGAGTGTCCTTTGGCAATCCTTCCCTGTTCTTATCAAGATATCGGTTGCACATTTAAGGTAGAGAGGCATGTATTTTCTTAAATACTTCTGAATGCGTCCTTTAAAGAAGGAAATACGACCAAACATCTCCATTTTTGCATGCAATCTTTCCTCTGCTTATTACTCCACATAAATGACAGTAAACTTGGCAAAATTGGTGACCCCTCTCTCTCTCCACCCACACAAGGGGCCAGTGTGAATTCCCCTAGGCAACTTATGACTATTGTGATGTCGAGGTAAAACGCAAACGTATACTGCGACATCAAGCGCTGGAAAAATTATTCCTGACGGCTGCTATTTTCTTTTCGCTGGCTAAAAATACACTTGTTTGGTTTCATAGCTATGAGCATGGTAATGCTTTGTATACTGAACTAGTTGCAAATCTGTGTCAAGAGGTAAAAAATAACCAGTAATATAACATACATATGGCCCATGGGGTCCACTGTGTTGTATTTGTATACTTCTCACGTCAAATACAGTATTTGCGCGTGGCAGTTACTATTTCTTTGCTGTTTTTAAAGTTGTTGTATTTCCTTTCTAACTAATTTCAGGGGAAACGAGATACGCTTGACGACCACACGAAAACCGCGGTACACACCCATCTTGGTCTGGCAATGCAGAAAATCCGCGACAATGAGAGTCGTAGTACTTGCACCAATGGAGTATTCATCTGGAGAATTAGCAACTACAAACAACAGTATGAGCAGGCTCTTGCCTCGCCAGAGGACCTGGCGATTTTCAGCCCGCCTTTTTACACTTCACAGTACGGGTACAAAATGCGGTTGAAAGCGTACCTTCATGGGAGAGATCGCGGGAAATCCACCCATCTGTCTCTGTATATAATTATAATGAAAGGTGACTATGATGCTTTACTGGACTGGCCTTTCAAACAGAAGATAACATTTTATCTTATCGATCAAGGTGAACAGAAGAATCATAGAACACACCAACTTAGTCCTAACCGCTCATTACCAAATATCAAGGTGGTTTTCAATCGGCCAACCATGAAGGAAAATCTCGGGATTGGAAACCCTTGTTTTGTTCCGCAAGAGGCGCTAGAGACTGGCGAATTTATTAAGGACGATGCGTTGTTTATCAAGGCAGTTGTTGAGCCTGCGAAGACTTCTACTTGACCTGTGTACAGTTCAACCAAAACTGGAATGTGTGTACAGTTCAGCGCCTTGTTAAAAGACTCCGCTTTACAGCAGAAAGCTCTTCTTGGGAGATGATCACTTACTTCTGGCTAAGACGAACACAACAAGATTGTCGCTACTAAATTCTTCCTGCTTTGCGAACAAGTAACACCCAAAGCAACACAATTAGGCCTTCTAAACGCGGATAAAACACCCTCTTTAAGTTTAATGAGTTAAGTTGCAATTCATAGGCTCGTCTAGAACGAACGTTTTAAGACTTCCTGATGGCGTGCTTTGTTATGATCACTGTTCATTCGCCTCACTTTCCTGCTAGCTTGCGTGGGGAGAAGTTTAGGGCGCAAAAAAGATCGGCGGCATTGACCTCGAGGAAGGGGAAAGAGCGTGGGCGTGTCCTCTGTTCCGCGCATCACTTATCTCGCGCGTCATTCTTGTGCGCCTGCCTTTTCTGGGTTTCCTGGGCACATAGTCCCACTCACTAAGTTTGGTTCGTCCCATGGAAAGTTCGACGTTCAGCCTAGGTTTAACCTCATGTACATTACAATGTTTTATTTTTATGCAATTGTCATATCTATAATTTCGCAGAACTTCGGTCTCTTGCTATAAAAGTACCTTTCTTTTTATATGAAGGCAAACATATTAATACGAATGCTCACGTAGAGAGTTTGTTCCTTCCCCAAGCTGCCTGTCGACAGGATATGGCTCCGGCCTGAAGGCCACGTCGGCGCTGTTTAATTCGAAAGTCCCCTACTAGTAGTGAGCTGTGTACATGACATGAAATTTTATTTTCCACAAAATAATAAATACATATAAATATATATAAATATAAAATAACTGAGCCTGAACCATTTCAAAAATATCACTATTAATAAACTTTTGTCTCATTAATTTTATTTTCCTCATCACGATCAGGAGCCGATGATCTCATTTATTGCCTCACTACCCACAAAAAAATACGTTTTTAGCGGCTACAATGCTGGGAAACATTGTTGGCGCAAAGTGGTTTCCTCGGCGGGTAACACTCCCCATTGATCATGATCTTCATGATAGTTAGGCCACTTGCACTAAGAGGTCACGTGACCAATGCTTCCTTTAAACAATGAGTTGGAATCTTGCTGATGCCAAAAATTGACAGACCATGTAAAAATTTTTTTACACCCGAAATTTGAGAGGAAACACATTTAAGGGAGATATTTTATGGCACTTGGACTTTTCAACAAAGTAGTATGATTTGTGTTGGCCGCCATGTTGGAGGGCATACTTTTGCCCTCCAACGTGGCGGCCAAAACTACTTTTTGCTTACATCTTGTTAAACGTTTGACAGTTACGCTCAGATGTGCTGTAAACGTTACCACATCATCTTTTCAACATTTTCCTTGAAGTTTAAGTGCAAAATTTTTGTTCAGAAAGAGGTAATTCATAATTTTAAAAATCACATTTGGTCACGTGACCAGCTACGAACTTTCTAGTACAGGTTTGAGAAACCAAATCACTATTATTTTGTTTAAGAAATGACCCTCTAGTCGTTTTTCGAAGGCAAAATCTTATCACTTTCATAAAAAAATTGTTCATAAAAACCATACCCAGTTTTTCTACCGCTAAATCTGAACAAATCTCTGTCTGTGTGCGTCACGTGACGTCTTTCTGCCAATGCGCACGCAGAACGCAGTACTTAGCCAATACTTGCTTGATTAAAATAAAATTCACTTATTTTACCTCACTAATTATCGGATAAAATAAAAGACTGTTTAAAAAAGTTGAGCTTTCTTACAAAATGTTTGTGAATCGACGCTGAGCAAAATACAAACGGTGGGAATATTACTAACCGACTCTGTCGAAGAAATAACGTTTAATTTTAAATGTAAGAAAGTTTTTCTTGTCTGTAATGAGAGGAGTGTGTGATTCCTAGAAAATCATTTCTTTTAACATAGCCAAAATTCCACGTAATTTTTCCTCTGCATGAAACGTAGCATAAACCGGATACTTGAAGTCATTCATATTTTTTTCTCAGGCCAATGATAACGTATTCCAATTACAAAAACCCCTGTTATATACCGAAACCCTGGCCGAACCTGTCAAAATCCCACAAACTACTCGAAAAATTATATTGAAAATCGGGTTTCTCTTTTGATTCGTTACTATTTTTTGTTTTGTTTTTAATGTTTTATAGTAAAACTTCCAGAAGGACAAGATATACGGACAACGTACAGCGGGGTCTAAGAATTCAAAGTACGTTATGTCGCAACTTTAAAATTAAAACAAAATAAAAATAAAACAAAAACGTCTCATTTGAACATCATGAATTAAAATATGCGCATCTACTTTGCTATCAAGATATTTACATTACACTTGAGTGAGTTTTACGCGTCGGTCGTTTTTGACGATGTAGGACATATTACATGGCTGGCGATATTTGGATTTCTTCTTCCTTTCGTTCGATCATTTGGACTGGCCTTTTTTCCATGTCAAAATTTTGGGTAAGTAACGTTTAAAGTACTGCTTCTTGACCACGGTTTCCTGTGAATGCGCAGGGAATTTTTTGTGCAATTGTTTTGTGACGTGTTGGCGTTCAGAGGCCATGCTCGCTGTTTTCTACTTGTTTATTTTCACGGCAAAAATTTGACGCCAATTCGTAAACGTTTATTGGAAGAAAATTGGGCGATATCGAAATTCGGTTAGTTTTATTCTTTCTACAGAACTGAATTTTTGACCCCCCAAATTGATAAGTATCACAAAATAAACTTCATTCCTGTTCATTTTACGACTTACTTTGTACAGAAGCATAATGCTTTGTAACATTCAAGTGATTGGAAATATTGTTGTTATCGTATATTTTTTTCAGAAACATTATTTTTCACCGAATACACTGAAAAGCAACATTTCAGGATCGAAATTCGTGTTAAGCTAGACAAACAGAGATAGCCTTAAGCTTTGTTGTTATAAAGGTTTGCTATCCGGGAACAATTATTCCTTTAGCAAGCGAAGTAATGTGGTGGAAGTTTTGCAGAGAATTCAAAGGTGTTTAAGAAATACTAATAATGGTTAAATGGTTTAATAGCAAAAAATAATTATACTATAAGTTTAAATAATGAAAAACCAAATAGAATACCCGCTTTCACAAATGTATTTACTTCTGTGTTCAGGGCAGATTTCAATGGGTTTTATTATAATTTTATGCGTCAAGTTCTTTACTATTTGAAAGGCAGCCGCATCATTCATGACAAGTCATTGCAAATGGAATCATAACCAACAAACCATGAGCATAAACAGCAAACCCGTGAAAATGGCCTTAAAATATTTATACTGTGACTAAAGCTGAAGACATTACCCCAAACTGCAGTCTGAAATAAAAAAATGGCTGCTGTGATACTCCAAAAACTAAGACGCGAGTACCCTTCAATAGCATTATAAGCTATCTCAAGAGTTTAGGTAAAAGGTTAAATCTATGACAAAACCTTAACTGCCATCGTTATTCTGAAAAACAAGTGAAAAATTCACAGGATGAATATCAAAACCTGGTCTTGAGTCAAACTATATGTTAACCTTTTAAATGTTAACATACTGACTACACTTATAACTCTTTGTCATCTTCATTTAGGTTGCAGGGGGTTATTACTGTCGAAGAGACTGGTAAGTTAGAGTTTGTTTGTCATAGGGTACTTGGGTAATTACTATGGTCTTTGGCTGGGTATATACAAGTTGAACTAGCTAGCTTCCTCTGTAGGAGGTTTTTCCATTCAAAAATGGTACTCAGTGTTCTAAAAATAGGCCAATCAGATATTGTTTTGTTGTACAGTGTTCTAGATTATTTTTTTTCTGACCAGCTAAGGATGGGAAGCTGATGTTGTCTGTTTGAATATTGAATCGCATTCGGATTTCCAAGAAATGTCCTATAAATATGAACCAAGAGGCCTCATATTCTGTCTCTGTTAAAAACCACCTATACTTTTTAATGTAGATATTGTCAGGTAGCCAAGCTCTCTTTTGCCCCTAGTATGGTAATCCAGATTCCAGATTGCTTGTGGAATTTGGAGTCCGGGGGTTTGGAATCTGGAATTCAGCTTTATGAATCCAGAGTCCTGCTAACAATTGGAATCCGGAATCCAAGTTGCACTGACAAGGAATCCCAAATCCAGTACCTGGAATCCAAAATACACTGTGTGGAATCCAGAATCCAATACCATCCAGGGTTACCTTACACAGGGCGATCTCTTAAAGGATGGCTGAAGATTAAGTGCTTCTTGATGTTACCCTACAAACTTGTACGCAAAATCGATTTTGCAGTATCAACCTTCACCCACTAAAATTTCACATTCATATTCAACTGCTGGCCATAGCTCCATGCAAAAATGGTCCCTCTGAAAAGAAAATGAGGCCAGAGGACATTTTTGCATGGAGTTCTTCAATTACTTGTATTTTGCACTTGGTGTCTCCAGCATAAAGGCTAACAGGTGCAGTCTTATGGCTGTGAAAAATTCCAGAAAACTTTCTGGTTTTGTGATTCATTCATATTTTCAAGACAATGCATCAATTTACAGCACTGAGTTAAAAGTGATGCAAAGCCCTAAACTAGGTATGTGAAAGAGGTACCATTTGTCAATAGAAGATAAGCGAAATGATACCTCTTCTGTCAAAAATGGTTGATAAAAGGCTAAGGGGTTGGACCATAGGCTGAGCAAACCCCCTCCCCCCCCTCCCCCGGGAATAGCTAGGGGTATATAGGTTTTTTTCCTGAATTGAATCATGCCAAACATTAAATAAAATTAACTGAAAATATTTGACCTTTAGGTGCAATTACAATGAATACTGCTGTGGTGATGATATCTGCTGTGATTATCTGACAGGTTACTGGTATTTATGGTAAGACTTGAAAACTTATGTCATTATTTGCATGACCACTCCCTGCTGGACAAAAATTCATGTAGGGATAATTCACATAAGGATAATATGTGGGTTGGTGTGGTAATTTATAGTTTGTATCTCCTCATGTTTGTGGGTTTCTTCAGCTTCTTTTAATGATAATGATCGATTGCAGCCCTTACTAGATTAAAACCTGCTAGCCTCTGTGTTTAATTTACAAGGAAAATGTCTTTTTTTGACAGGTTACTATCAGGCCTCTTTCTATTCTCTCTCATCCTGGTCTGCTGCTGGATGCGGTACCACAGATATTATTCAAAAAAATCAGTTGAGGCATCAAGCAAAGGATATATACCCGTGTCTGGAACAGTGGTGCAATATGGAGAACAATATTACGTTCCCCAACAACCCCCACAAGTGCCGTTTGCACGTGAACCTCCAGTGTACACTGAGGAAAGACAGTTTCAGTCACAAGAATATGAGGAGTCACGATACTACCCTCCACCATATGACTATATAGAGAGAAAGTCTCCAAGTGCACCCCCCGAGGGCCAATAATATTGTCATAATTATGTCAGATAGTTTGTGAATTTTTTCTTCCAGTAGTACAGATTAAAAAATGTAGAAGGGGAAAAAAGACAGTTAATGAACTTTATAGCCTACCTTCTCCCTAGGAGGAGATCAAGTGTGACTGAGTGAATTGGGGAACTATAATGATTATATTTTATTATATAAACACCAATGAAATACCAGGTGAGCTTTAGTGCAAAAACTTGATATCTTCACATGTGAAAATAACTTGTTATCTTCACACATGAAAATATCACCTTTGCTATGGCTACATAATAAATGGCACCTTTCACACCAAAAAACTATTAAAGCGAAATGGTTTGGTATTTAATTGGTGTTTATATAGTCAATAGAACATTACATGGCCGCTTGGAGATACGAAATTTCTCTTCTCATGTTGAAAAAGTATTTCACTCGTTCGCTGTGCTCACTCAGGAAATATTTTTCAACACTCCAAAAGAAACTTCGTATCTCCGCATGGCCATGTAATATCCTCTATATATTTATGGGGTCGGTTTATTCCAAAATGGCAACAAATTTTATGATTTATTTCTTTATGGTAATTGGCCCTCAATGTCTCGTTTCAGAGTAAAATTTGTTTTGAATTCTGAAAGTGCCATCAAGGCAAAGAGGGCTACTGGTAATTAATATAAAGAGACAGGTATTACCACCATTTTGGAGTAAAACAAGGGTTCTTATAGGGAATAATCCTTGAGTGGATCGATTTTACGTACACTGAACACTCTCCTAACACCCTCCAAAACTCCAGGCCAGTTACAGCTGAATCTTCTTATTAATGGACATTATAGACACTTTTTTGGCCTTGACATCACGGTTTTTTGTGTACATGTTGCTAGTTTCTCTATGATGGAGGCTAATATTTCTGTGTTACATTCTGGGCCATCAAAATATTTTGGTTCAGCTGGAAAAAAAATTAAAATTCTTTGCCTGCCTCTATTTGCATCATCTTAATACTAATATTACAAAGTTTTTGTCCGTTTGGGATCAGTCATGGAAAATAGAGATATACAATGGAGATATTTAGAATAAAGAGAAGATCTCTTCAGAAATGAAGTATTTTAGAACAGTATTTAATTAACAAATAGACTGAATAGTTTGCAATACTGTATTTACGTCAAGAATTAAGACAACTCTATGTTTTGGTGGAGGTGCTATTTTTTCAGTCTGTATTGAGAAAAATGAATATTCAAAGAGTGCAATAAATTTTTCATAATTCTTTGAATTTGTTTATTATTTGCCATCTCAAACCAGAAATTATTTAAAAGAATGATCTTTAAATTTGACAAAGTTCTCATAGGAGCATGGTTGTTGGACTAGTCATAGCAAGCTGTGATCATGCAAGCCCATAATGCCGCTGCCACTCTCATTGTTTTCTTATGTGGTTCACATTAAAAAATAGAGCCAAAAGAGCCTGGTCGCAGTTTAAAGCTCACATATGGCAAGAGGTGGATTGTCCAAACAATGGCCCCATTGGTTCAATGTATTATCCTGTGTTTTATTTTTCTAAATTGAATACTCTCCAAGTTATTTCATAATATTTTGTTGCAAATACACTGAACTTTCAGGGTGGAAAGAAAGTCAGTTTTACAGCCTGCCATTCGGGCAAGCTGTAGATAGCATGTACTAGCCCACAAGTCATTTCAACTAGCCCGAAAACCCTTTTTGATTGGCGGGATTGATAACAATCCTTCTGTAACTTGAATGTCCCCAAAAAACAGCACTTGCCCGTCGGGCAAGTTAAGAACAAAAAACACCAGCCTGATAGCAAAATCCACTAGCCCCGGGCGATCGGACACTACTTTCATTGCACACTGACTTTACTTCAAGGTCTCAAAAAAATGCACTATCAGTAGCAGCCCACAAAGAGCAAGTTCACTAATTTCCGAGTTATGTTCCCATGAAATGTGAGACATTTGTATGGGATTGACGGAAAACATGAACTGGTAAAGAAAACAACGTATAGATTTGGAACTTCTGTTATCAACTAACCAGCCCTAAGCCCAAGCGTGAGGTGTTACTCCTCAGTCTGGTCCAATAAGCCTTGTGCACAACTTGCTATTTCTTTTGACGCTTTTTCTTTGGTTTGTTTCCTTCCTCTTCTGTTGTTTCTTTACTTGGCTGTAGATGTCTCATGCTTTTTGAAACCTGTAAAAACACAAAAAGATGTTTCAAAAACAAGTATAATACACACTAGCTATTAATAATTAGTTTTAGGCAATGGTCTGACTATTAAAAGTAGTCGATATTTCCTTAAACTACTAATTAAAATTGAAAATATTAATGGACAAACAAAATAATGAGGAAGGTCCAACGTCACAGGTTAGAGTTTATCAGGTATTCTTACGTCAGTGAAAAAAGAAATTTCAATATTGCATTTACCCGTATTTTTATTTCTTTCCTCTAATAAGTAGCCAGTAATAAGCACCCGGCCAGTAATAAAACTATCAGTTCATAAGGATCTCCAGAGTTCCAAATCACCCTTCTACTTTGCCTTGATAATGACTGCAAAGCTTACTGACACCATCTTAAGAATGATGTTGTTGAAACCGGCAAGTGAACTATCAGTAAAATGTTCTTATTAAATTCTGGTTAACAGAATAAGTTAAGCTTAGAATTAGAAATACACACCTTCGAAACTGTGGAGAATGACTTTTTCTTTATTTCGTTTACTCTAGAGCTTTTTGATGTATTACCCTTTAAAAAACCAACAACAACCAATAAGTTACTTTTTTCTGACTCATAACTGTCAAGAAAAGAACATTGCAGGCATATTGAAGTCAATAAACCATATTCTCAGGTCTATTGAGCTGGATAAATTTCTTTGGTTAGGGCTTAATAAATTATAACAAAGTACTCAAAAATAATTCACAACACAAGCATACCTTTTTGGCAGCAGAGAGTGGCTCCGTGGAGGTTCTTGTTTCCTTTTCTGATGTTGTTTGGCTGTCTTGTGATGGAGCTTTGCCCGAGTTTGCTTGTGACACTGAGGTTCCCGTTGTTCGCTCCAACACATGCTGTAAAAAGGTGGATACCAGACTATGACGACAATCAGATTATATTTAATTACTAATAACGTGCAAGTGAAAGATAAAGACACACATCCAGGGCTTATTCCAGCTTTTGAAGCAATGAAAGTATTTGTGCCCTTAACAGTCCATCACAGGGTTCCCAGGTTACACTATCCAACAGTTTAACAACTCCACCCTCGAAAGGGGTGCAAATTGTCCATCACAGGGTGACCTGGTTTATATATCGAGTGACTTGGAGTGTGACTGTGTTCCCCTGGCGAGCCTATCCAGGGCAGGATTTAAAAAAATTTGAAATCCACTTGCCCAGGGAACCAGTAAAATATAATTTTTCAGTTTTCACTTGTCCTCACTAAATTAGTATTTGCCCAAAGTGGAGGAGCACAATGCCTTATCATCTACAGTTCTAAGGTACTGACGGTGTCTATAATAAGTTATAGATTATAACAAAGTGTATAAGATTACTAGCACTACAATGTAAAATGCTGTGCCAGTTACAGAACAACTACTGGATTTGACCAAGATGGTGATTGGCGGAGTAACACGATTTTCAATTAGTTCCTGCTTTCAAGTAATTGTGTCACTCATCTTGCAGTCTTTAGTTTTGGACTATCTAAACAACCAGAACAGGCTATTAGTTTTGAAATAGCTTCTGTCTGGATTCAAATTATCATTTACCAAGCTGACACTGTCAGACATACTCACAGGACCACCGAGGCTAGTTTCACCTGCCCACTGGGCCACAAACTTCTATTTTTACTTGCCCAGGCAATCGGACCTGGGGTTTTTTCCTGGCCTTCTATCAGAGGGTTTGCAGGTAAATATACTTTGGAGTATAGACTTATTATTTAACAATGGACATTATTTAATATTCACTCAAAATATTTTGCTGTTTCTGCTATTACCCTGGTAAATTCTTCATAACCAACAGGTGCTTACCATATTTGGAAGATGCAAGAAATATACCATCAATTTGGTCGTATACAGGGAATATTATTTGATTGGAAACCAGGTTCAGCGATGGTATATTTGAATGGAAATGAGGCTTCATGGGCAATAGCCCAGTGATCAAAATGGCATTCATAGCTTTTCTAAGACGAAATAGCTGAATTTCTAACTAATACATGGAAGAAATGCAATACGCAAAACAAATTGTTCAGTAGCTGTTATCTACGTTTGAGGAGTATCTGATAGACAAAAACATCTGTTTATATCCTGAAACCATGACCGTTGGCCAAAGTTTAGAAGAATTAAAAGTCTGCAAGGAGGTACATTGTAAGCTTGTTACTGATAACTTTTGAATGTGAAGATTTATGCAAATCTCGGAGGATGTTATCCACCTCAGCCTTCGATCAGCCTCGGTGGATGACATCCTCCTTGATCTGCACAATTCTTCACATCCTACTCAGCCTCATTCAATAACTGCTTATTGTTTGTGGTTCTGAAAACAGAAGTCCTGGCTCATACCTTTTGACACCTTGTCCTTTTCCAATCATCAAACTTCTGTAATTCACTTCATCAAAAAGGTAAAACATGCATAGTTAAAAAATATCAAAGGGCATAAATTCATGAATGAGGGTGGAGGAGACAATGGACTTCACAAAACTAAAAAAAAAATTTTGATATCCCCCTCTAAAAGTTAAAAGAAAATTGCTTATCTGGATAAGTGGGTTGAAACATAGCTGCAATTAACTGACATCCAAAAGACACAAATCGCAAAATTTCTATCCTCAAATTTTTACTGGCACCTTTCCATAAGTATTTCTTGTTAGTTAAAAATTAACAACTGGATATGATCATACAATGTACCTTGCAACATCTGTAACAAGATCATCTGAGATAGCACTGAATGATCGTAAAGAAGGAATAGTGCCAGATTCTAGTAAACTACTTTTCAATTCTTTGTAGTTCTTGTGGGCTTCTTCTAAATACTAGAGAAAGAGATTTATAATAAACTATACATTAGTATCAGAAATGCCAGCTGTTAGAGACCTAAATTCCAGGGACTGTCTGTATTGAGGAGACTGGCCGCTTTGCAGTACCCCCAGTGTCCCCTCACCTCCAATATCAACCCACCTCACCCCTGGTACACATGACTCAAAATCAGAATGTTGGTGTGGGTCAGAACATTATACATAGTCTTAAATGAAGTACTAAATAACAATCTATATCAATGATGAAATAAATATACAATGCGCCTGGAAAAATGCCACTCAAACTGTAATATGAACTTCATAATCACAAAAACAAATTTGAATTTTGGAAAAATTTCGGCTAAATTCCACACTAGGCTCAAAAGTCAATTTTATTTGGAAGAATGGGAATTGACGTGAACTGTGCAGAAAACCAGGGGATTCGTGCTTTATCTGGGAGATTTCTGGATAATCTGGGAGAGTTGGCATATGTAAATTATAGATGAAGTCATAATGTAGCCTAAAAAATACTTTTTAAAAAATTTATTCAGGGTGTAAAAGTTAAGAATCAAAACAAACATGTTTGTGTATATGCATGCAAAATAATACAAGCGATGTTCTTAAATCGCCTGTTTATATATTTGCATTAATTTCATATATTAAAGTATTTATCTGATTTGCTAAAAGCATAGTTAGTTTTAATACAATGTGTGTGTGATTTATAGATAGGCTTGATAAACATTTTCTTGTATCATTGGCAGTGAGTAAACAAACAGACTGAGAAAAAATTAGGTACCTCAAGAGCTCGAAATCTCTCCTCTACATCATCATTAACATCATCAATTAACCCAGAACTTTGCCCTTCTTCTTGGCTTGTAATGGCTTCCTTAGATCCAAATGCAAGCTAAAAATAGGCTGCAAATATTAGGCTGAAGTAACACAAAAATGTTAAGTCACACTTGTCCTAAATGTTGTGCGAAGTATGAATACACCACTTACATATATGTACTTACTGGTATTGGCATGGCAACAAACAGGAATGAGTTTTCTTTGTAAAGTCGTCTCAGAATGTAGTCAGCATCATGATGCTAAAAAGGATAAGATGATGTTGGATTATTTCATCATTGATTTACATCAACTCTATAGATAGGGAAAAATAGAGTAATTCTGCAGAAAGTTTGTAATGCACATATCTAATCAGTGACATTGATGATAAAATGGTACAGCGATTTTCGTATGACCTTGAGATGAAAACGCACAAACAAAACAGAAACAACAAATGAACCGAAACAGAGAAATTTGATTGGCTTATCAAACGGATACAAACGCACGAGGCTTTGGTTGGTTAAGCAAATGTTTGGGTGAAAAAACTTCATGCTCGAGTACTTTCTAGAAATCAACGGATACTGTGCTTTGACATCATACTGCAACACGATTGGCCAATCAAACAATGCCTTCTCCATATTAGGGTTTTCTTTGGCAGGAAAACGAAGAGTCCATGTTTTGATTTTTTCATCCATTGACTAATAAAACAAATAACGAACACTTACCGAAACCATTTTTAAAGGTCATATGAAAATCACTCTGGGCAATAACTGGTAGCTAATCAGATTGCAGGATTTGGCTTCAACTTGCCAACTGGCACTCAGACAAGCCACAGTTAAAACATAGATCACATACATGTAAAAGCATTTAATATAACCAAGGCTTTAATTTGAAATATGCCATGTTTACAACAAGAGCACTAATGTGGTATTAGCCTTCACAATCTTAAACCGGCCATGTCTTAATGCAAGAAACCGCACAGGCTCATGCAACACGTAAGCAAGTTCACAAGCAGTGCATTAATTTTTAAAAGAACATTTGCAATTTAAAGTTTTTTTTTTTTTAATAATTTAAATAAATTAGGGTCAGTTACTAACTTGCTGTTCAATAATCCGCTTGTGCAGCTCTTTCAGATCTTTCATCATTGCAAGGGTCATGCGAATCTTTAAATTAAAGCATAAATAAGCAACCTCACTTGACAATACTTTTAATTTTTTATGTCCGACAAAAATTAAAGGGAGGATATACAGTGGACTCTCGATTTCTAACAAAACCACTGGTTTAAACTCGGCTTCTGCTCATTAGAGCCAAAACTCACTAATCTTCAGCCACTCAGACACTGAACTTTTAAAAAGTTTGAAAATTGCATACTACTATATAAATCAATAAAGTGCATTTGGGTAAATTGACATTCTCAGGTTACACGTGAACCAGCTACGTATTCAACCTAGTTTGAGTCACAAAATTTTCTTTTGTTTCCAAGGCCCTAATTATTATTCACAGGAAAAAAGAGACAAAAGTCTGAGAACTGATTTACCCACAAGGCATCTGCACTGGTTGTGACTAACACAATATGGCCTGCTTCTTTTTTTTTAAACCCTGGCACATGTTTCATGGAAATCAGACAAGAAACATCACAGTTTAGATGAAGTACAGTTTTTATTCCAAAACAAGCATTACCTTAACTTTCGGTTGATTAAGCTGTGTATAATAGATGGCATACAGCGCATACAATGCTCCAATCCGGTACTGAAAACTACATGGCGTTGAGTCAAGGTATGTACTTATGATGCGAAAAAGGTAATCAACTAGCTGTAATAAAACAACACAAGAATGGCAATTATCAACAGGTTAGTTTGTTCACAGAACCCTCCCTCTAAAAGTAAGGAAAGCATTAAACCACAGTAATTCATAAATTAAAAAGTTCTAATTTGTTATCAAAGGAAATTTTTTACAGCCACGCACTTAGGGTGTGTTCGATTGGGAAATCCGGATTTAGATTTTCAAAATCTAAATCCGGATTTCCCAATCGAACACGAAATCCAAAAACGGATTTCACCTCCGAGAAATCCATCCATAGGGTAGATTTCAATTAAGAAATCCAAATTCAGATTTCATGGATTTTCTTTTTACCGTTCGATTGGGAAATCCGAAAAAGGATTTACAAAACCATTCTCGTGAACAGTGGTCTTCTTTTTGCTAAGTATGCGTGGGCGTGCAAGACCGCTGTTCTTAATGACAGTTTTTCAAATCCTTTTTCGGATTTCCCAATCGAACGGTAAAAATGAAAATCCAAAAACAGATATCTCAGCGTTGAAATCCGTTTTCGGATTTCCCGTTCGATTGCAAGTCCGAAATCCGGATTTTAAATCTAAATCCAGATTTCCCAATCGAACGCACCATTAATAATGAATGTCCCAGTTTAAATAAGGCTATTGTAGCTTGGACAAGCTGTCTCATCCAACTAACTATATATAAGCTACCTTAAACTAATCAATACTTTCTTTACATACTAAAGCTTAACTTTACAGGATAGTTATTGAATTAAATGTAAAGAGGATCATCGCAGTTTAGATGCAGCTATGCAGAAATGAAAGCCTGAAAAAGTTCATTGAGATTTGAACCCTTGACCCACGAGATGGCAGTGCGTGCAAATCATCTAAGGGTATAGTTTGGAGGTGTCAGGGTCTGTATTTCTACTGTCCGCGTCCTGTCATATCCAAAATTTCATTATAAAAATAGAAAAGTAACGGTCTCTTTCAAACCTGTGTTCTTCTGTTAATGTCTTTTGCACCACTAAAACGAAAAAAGACAAATTAACCCGCTGTCAGTTGCAGAAGCCTGCATCTGCAAAATTTGAACAAACGTCAAAGTAAGGTCTGGTTGACACTGCAAACGAGGCTTATAACAAGATAAATGCATACCAGTGTATTAATGAAAAGTTCATTTCTCTCCACACTTCGCAAAATTTCTCAAATCGAACAGTTTTAAGGTTTTCAAAGCGTGACAACAGCAAACGGCAATCACTGATCAAACCTTCCGCCATCTTGTTTTCTTTTGTAGAAAACCGCTGTCCGTAGGTAACTCATCCCCCTCATCCGCATGGCCCAGGCTCTTCTCGTTTTCCAATTCCACGACTGACTGGATGGAGCTAGCCTCCCACGCAGGCGTTTTTAGGGGAGCTCGTTTTAAATCCCTCCTCTGTGCTAGGATAGAGCGCGATACGTTTGGTTTTGAGCCGTGTTGGCGGATTTTCGCTAACTGGTCACAGTCAAAAGTTGAAAACACCGTGGGACGGTCTATTGTAGTCTAGAATTTTACAGAAAATTTGTTGGTTTTTGAACAATTCCCAGACTTGACTACTAGTATTTAGAAACGACAATTCGCCATTTGCACATCTAAGAACGAGAAGTCCAAAGACTACTGCAAAGCTGATTTAAAACAACGTGTATTGTTTTTTTATAACCGCCGTGACGAATTATTGTAATCCATATCCTTAGTATTTTTCCTTTCCAGTTTTTATGTTGTGCGTCATTTCCGCCTCTCCCTTTTATTGCGACATTCTCCTTCTATATAATATTGTGATTGCTACATAAGTTCAGTAACATCTGTAAACCTGAAGAAGGCTGGTATGGCCAGCCGAAATATTGTTATAAAAAACAATACACGTTGTTTTAAATCAGCTTTGCAGTAGTCTTTGGACTTCTTGTTCTTGGTTCTTTATATTTTGGCTGATTTGATCTCTTTTCTAGAGATCCAACGTTTACAACTAGCAGGATCTTCGTCCACGGTTTTTGCAGCTAATTTAATCCTTTATTTGCACATCTCCATGCACCTACCCTTCTATCGAGCAAAGGTTTCTCTCCTGCATGACTTTTAGCGTTTACGAAGTCGTTCGTGTGGCTTATCTTGGGTGCGTCACGGAGCGTATACAGCTATTTCGAGAACGGTTGTCGGAAAAAGTGCACGCGAATATCCCGAAAGGTATTGTGGGTGGTTTTGAAAAAGAAGTTTGAAAGAGTGACACGAGAGGCCATGGACGTATGTTTAAGAGTGCTAAAGGAAAGCAACAAAAGTAGGCTCGACAGCTACAGTGTCAGGAACAGTGTATTGATCATGTCCCATATCACCTTTTGGGATTGTCGCGTGCACATTTTTTCCAACAACCTTTCGCGAAATAGCTGTAGAACAAGGGTATAATACACTTTCTTTGCCCCCGATATTTTGTTTTTCATGCAAAATTCCTGGGGGCAAACAAGGTGCATTCTGGGAGATGTGCAAGTCTCGAATACCAATTTCAGCACAAACGTACTGCCAACTCCGCGGTATGGCTTGGTATGGCCAGGCCAGTACCTTACACGTGTACACAACTAAACCACCCCGGCAGTGGCAGCCATGGATAGCTGCAGTTGATATCTACCGCGTACCCAGACGTCTCTCTCTCGAAGAAAATGTGCGGGCAAAGGAAGGTGGGAAGGAGACAACGGGCGGGACGGCGCTTCGCCTGCCATCTGTACCCTTCCCATGGTCCCTGGTGGTTCATCACCAGTCGCTGATGTTTCGAGTTCGCCTCTACGGTGCGAAAAACGAAGCGCCTGAGGAGGAGGCTGAATTGGTATTGTTTAGAAAAGACCCCGGGAATCCCGGGGAGTATCAACAAAATTTTATACGAGGAGGCTCCCGGCCTCCCTGAGGTCCAACCCCTTAATCTTGACAGAAACGGCACCAATTTCGTGTACCCTCTATTGACAAATGGAACCCCTTTCACATACACTTGGGACGGCAAAACCACAACGACAAACCAGTGAGGTTCAGCGGGATCTTTATTTTTTTCATGAGTAGACCTGGATCGGTAATATCTTGAATACCAAGTTTTAAAACTAACGGTAAACTGATCCTTATGGCAGGAAGAGTGATAGAAAAAATAAAGAAAGAAAACAAAATAGAAAAATAAAATGGTGAATTATTTTTGCCCGATATTTCAGTTTTCAACACAAACCTAGTTCAACGGGGGCTAAAAAAGAAAAATGATTACAAACACAAGATGAACGTTACATTTGCGAGATTTTAATACATAGAAAACGAAAATGATTTATATAGGCTGCTAAAACTGGTAAATTACACTCTGATTAAGTTCATCAGATCTATTTCTACCACGGGGTTCTAATGTCATTGCTTTGTCGACGAGGTGAGCCCCTGTCACATACCTACTCTAAAACCGTGCATCACTCAGAAATTAATGTTATTGCGCTGTCTTTAAAATATGATTAAATCGCAAAACCAGAACGTATTGTCGACTTTTTACAACCATAAAATGCATCTGTAAGCTCTTCTGGGCCTTTTTACAGACCAAAATGACAATTCCCCTACCCTTGATATACCTGTAGGCTGTAGCCTAAAAGAGGAACCCGTTTCGGGAGAAGCCTCACCTTATAGGTCATTATAGTAAGTACCCCCTCCGCTGGTCTAGAATTTTCGGTTTCACAGAAACTGAGGTACCAGAAAAGCTCATGTTTGTGCATGTAAGACTGTGATTAGCATAATGATCACAATAGCTTAATATTTTGGGGAAAACAGTAAGGAAGCCTTCCGTAATAAATCCGAAAGATCGCTGAGGGACAAAGCGCCACTTAGAATGCAGTTTTGTACTCTGCCGATGACCTATATAGCCTAACTTTAACCGAAAGGTTTAAAAATACTATTAGAGAGAAATCCCGCTGTGATTGGGTGTCCTGAAATAAAGGCAAACCGGCAGTTTTCCTAACTCAAAGCTTGCAACTTATATGCAACAGCACTGAGAAATGACAAGCATTTAAAACACAGTGATCAGTATATTGAACTTATACTGGATTCGTATTGGCTTAAACTTAGCTTGGTTTCGGGTGAGACTTTCATTCAAAAATCTAAACTACGAAATCAGTATATTACGTCATGCAGAACTTCACCAACAACAGACTACGACTTTCGCTTTTCGTTAAAAAGGAACGGAAAAATAGTTTGAAGCAAAAATGAATTATTTTTCTTATGTGATAATGGAGGCAGCGGAGAAAACTTTTTTAGGGAGACCAAACTATGTCCTGTATGGCGCAAACATTTCTTAGCCGCCGGAGCCGAGTTATTTTCGGCAGTTTACATTCCATAGAATATTATCTTCCTTAAGTGCTGATTGTTCTTAAAATCTTCAAGCGTAACGATGAGTGTACAATGCAAAGGACAAGTGAGACTGTTCGCTGAAAAGTTTGAATCGTGGTTTTCATCATTGGAATGGCCACAAAAATCGACCACCGAGGATTCAGATCTTAAGGTAAGCTTCACGTATCATTTACTGCGTCTTCGCCGAATATATAACGCACGCGAACATCTTGAACCCATATCTTCGAATTACAACTTAACGTTACGTTTCGATACATTCCACTTTTAATAGCAGTGGCTACTTATAGTTGGTTGAAACAGGTCTCTGTTTTTATTGCGTGCGAAATCTGTAAAACATCGCTGCTTCAGCAGCATTCGAAAATCTAGTAATACACGAGTGTAATGAAAATATAAGATGTGTAAATGAGCACGAATAAAGGATTTATTTTCCTCCAGTGATTGACAGAGCTTACACAGGAAGTGTAAATAATTTTTTATTAATATGCTGCCCATTAGAAGTAATATCTTTATTATATATCGACAGATGTGACTAAACATGATAAGGCAACCTCCCGTTCGTTACTAGCCAGCTATATGCAATTATATTTTAGCGTTTAAACAACTTGCGTTTCCATCATGATTTTAATGGGAATGCATACAATTTACAATGTAACCACAGGAATTCTTTCTTTTTCTCTAGTGGACACTTCTCATTTAAATACTCCAAAGTGTTTTAAATGTATACCACAAATACAGAAGTGTGGTTGATGGAAAGTGAAGTATTAAGAAGAGTTATGTAGCAAGCGCTTTTGTGGTGGCCCACGACCATCATTAAAATCTTGATGGGGCAAAAGTCACTCTGTCGTATTTACTCACCACAGCTTAGACAATAATCTGTCAAAAAGGTATATAAATATAGATGAAACGATTCAATGGAGCCTGCTCGATATTGATTGATGTGACTTGGTAAAAAGGGTTTCTCGAAAGCCCTACAAAGACCCTCTTATAAAGCCCTACAAACGTCTACCAAGGAGGGTAGGAAGGCCCATGTCGTCCAATCTTCCGACGATCGAGCAAGCTCTCCATATAGCCGGGGGCGGGGGTACGGTGGGGCACACACGCTTGAAAGTAACGGGAAAGCTCGTCGTCTCGCCAAGGAGTAAAAAATTTCCGGCAAATTTTGGCCTCACTTTGACTCAAGACCACGGAATGCTGATATTTTTACTCATGAAGGTGATCGCTTTACAAGTTAATGCTTAAAGGAAATATCTATTTTTTTTTTTACAATAACTGTGCAACTCCTCGCCCCTTGATTGGTCGAGAGCTATGGTACTGCAATTTCTTTTTGCTTTGTTGCGCGCTAGCCTACAAAAACATCAGTTTCTTCTCGCACTTCGCTGCTGCGGTATGGCTGGCATGCGAAAAGTCATGCCAGCTCATACCGCGAAATGTAGCCTGGCTCGCAGGGTACCGCTGGGGAAGATGAGCGAGGAGAAAGGGATGTTTTCGCAGGCTAGTTGCGCGCACGATTTTCCGAGAAATTAATCGGTGAATGGATGTTAAAAATTGTCAACGTTATTGTAAAAAGCAAATCGTCAACGATTTTCCATGGTCTGTGCTGTTATCGACCATAGAAATGATATCCGGCAAAATGTTCAAATCTACAAACCATGAAAAATTGGTGTCGACTTGTTAATTAACCGGATTTTTGGAAACGTAACTATCAACCAAAAATTGCAGACGTTTAACTGAAAGGAGGCCAAAAAGCAGTTCATCTTATAAACCCGAAAATCACACTATGAAATTAAGGAGAAGGAGAGGAAAACTTATAGAGAGAGCGCGGAGGAAGATAGAAAGGAGGCCGCAGAGAAAGAAAAGCAGTGCATTGCTGCACTCTTGGTTTTTATATTGGCTACTTTTATTGGAAATAGTTTTTGAACGAAAAAATCTGCTTGAAGGAAGAGGCCTATTTGCTAGTGTAACGTTTCAAAAATCCAGCTAGAATAGATATCAGTAAAAGATAAAGCCCTTATACTGTGTCGGAGTAGGTTCTCCTTTTGGGGTCAAATGAAGCCTGAGCTACCCCTAGATTGGTTACCTTTAGGTCGGCGTTTAATTCTTGATTTCTGACAAGCGTTCCCGTCTCTTTCATATGGGATTTCCCTCCCTTCGCTTGCAGCCCTTATTTAACAAATTGACCACAATTTTCCCTGCTCCACACTCTTATAGACCTTAAAGATGACGTCATGAAATGTTCAAAACTCAAGTGGAACCACGAGCAGCAGGCGAGTTGTTTCACTGAAAAGTTTCAAACATTTCTGTGGTCTATAAGAGTGTAGACCATGGAAAATTGTGGTGGATGTGTTTTTCAATAACATTAATTTTTTTTTGGCGAAAAACCAAAAACAAAACATCCGGCACTGCGTGACCATTTACGTCATTTCCATGGTCTAAACTCTCATAGACCATAGCTCTCGACCAATCAGCGCGCGATGATTCGCTCAGTTATTGTAAAAATCAGCTTAGGCAATATACAACTCAGTACAGACATGCTCAAGAGCCCATTCAGCTGACCATATTCTTCCAGTGACATGCATTTAAAGCGTTTCTTTACTTATTAATAAAGCTTTTGGTTGATTCTCGGCGTATAGTCTTAAAGTTTTGTTGGTGGTTGATGATCGCGTCGTATCCATAGACAGCAGTTCCTGTCGTAAGGTCTTTTTTCTTTTGCGAGCGTGCGAGCGAGGAAATCTGGTCTCCACGTAACCACCCCCGTCACAAAAAATTGCTGGAAAATTTAACGAACCCAGCGGAACAAAAGAGTGGAATGCTTATGCGGCGCGAGCGAGGTTGGGGAGGGGAGTGTGTAAGATAAAGCGTGTTAAGTTTTTGGCTTGTTACTTTTAATTTGCTGAAGTTGAACGACATGGACCGTGTATCTGCCAACCCAGTGGCTGGTATTTTCTCTTTATGACTATTTCTCACAAACAAACCGACTTTCCCTCAAGTTGTGGCCTTAACTTGTCAAAATTATCTCAGTCTCATTCGCGGGCACCATTGATCACCACGGCAACATTAATCATTATTTAAACATACCTTAGTGAAGCTCAGTGCAAAACCCCAGGGCAAGATTCACATGTTTCTTATATTTCAGCCTGATACGTTGTATGACGTAATTGAGTGAACGGACCGCCCCAAACCCCAGATTTGCTTGGTCTGAAAGAAGGCCTGGCGAGAGCTAGTGTTTGAGTTTAATTAAACTTGATGTTGAAAGTAGCAGACAAGTTATAATTTTAAGAAAAACGACAACCTTTTTTATGCTTAAAATCATGTTTCGACAGATCAAATCCAGTAAATCAGGAGCCTAGCTCCTGTGTAAATACAAAGTTTCAATTTATAATAAGTACAGAATGCTAATGAGGAAGATAGCTTTTTAAAACAACGTAATAAAGAAACGTGATTATGAATGACTAAAAAAAAGAGATTTTGAAATAAACATGGTGTAATTGTTGGTTTAAAGAAGGTTTTTCCCATTTGGATATGTGTAGCTTCGTTTATCTTGAGTTGACAAAGAGTGGCAGCATGATCCAGAATATCCAAACAACTAGGCGAACATAAACTTTGGCCTTTTTTTGTATCAGTTTATTTGATAAACCAAGTACCTCAAGATTAATTCCTCTTGCAAATACTACCAGTTCAGTCAGATTTAAAGCGAGATAACGAGTGTAAGTTTTAACACATGTTGGGCTTTGCCGACTATGGTCCTTAGCTTATTTAAGCTTCTTTAAAAGTTAATTCAATTTTTTGGCTGCCGCAATGGAGTTACGTGTCAAAGAGATCGATTGACTAATGGTCACGAAGCTGACGAAGTATAATTCTATCGATCAGAGTAAGGAAACGATTAGAAAATAATAGTTTCCACTTTTCCGGCAACCACCAGCTATTATGCTAAATTGTGAATCGCAATACGATCTTGATTGCGTTTTCCGCAAACAGTATTCTTTACTTCTTAGCCTGCGTAGCAAGCGTTTCCGTGCGGTTTAGGAGCAAAGAACGAGGAATTCGAGAGTCAAAGACCTCACGAAAAGTGGCGTAAGTAAAAGCGGGGAGGGGTTTTATTTCTCGCATGGCCAAAACCGAGAATCCCGTCCCTGGGTCTTTCTTTGCTCTGAAACCAAACGGAAACGCTTGCTACGCAGGCTATTTACTTCTTTTTCATTTGTTTTACCTGGAAGGATCTGATCTCTTATAATTTGATACTTACTGAGTAAAATCTGGTTATGGTATTATCCTGTTCAATTATAACTAAAGTATCGTTTACAAGAAAAAAAAATTGGGTGGGGGTGTGCGGCACGCTTCCTGAACCCTTACCCTATTTCAGACCAAAATCTGTGATTTTCCCTCCCCTATTTCAGACCTGGCCCTTTAATCAATACCCTATTTCAGACCTGGCCCTTAAATCATTACCCTGTTTTAGACCTGCCTTATACTAATGTAAAAGACAATGTTTATACACTTTCATTAAGAAGGATACAAAACTATACAAAGTTTCGAGCTTAAATGGAAATGGTCTCACCGCCTAACGATGAAGAAGTAGCTTCTTCTAAAAAACATACCCAATTCAAGACTACCGTGCACAAACCATACCCTATTTCAGACCAAAACGGCTAAAAAACCATATCCTTTGGCGCCGCACATACCTATATAGCCTATATAAGGGAGTACCCCCCCCCCCCGCCCCACAGGGTCCGTAATGTGGAAAGCGCCAGATACGCGGACTAGTTTGACCCGGTACTTTCAGGATCCGGCTTTCCCGATAGTTTGCCTAGCGCAGAAAAATAACGATAGATCAACGTATACATCAGTGGAAGGGTGTTCAATAACCTCGGGTTCCCGAAGGTTTTTTTATAATCTCTCCTCTAAATCTGCCCATTCTTTCCCGATACGTTTTGAGAAAATACTCAACAGTGTTTGACAGATTGGAAAAACTGTCATTAAATTGTATTTTAGTTTTTACTCATGCCTTTACTGTCTTAATGAAACTGCACGTTAATAAATCTCTAAATCGAAATGAAGTCATAGACGTCATGTCGCCTAGAGCAATAAACTGACTGAAATCTTTAATTTGTAAAAATGGTTAATTTGATAAGTGTAAGAGGCTCTAGCCCCTAATTCACGAGCTTAGGTTTATTTCTAGAGCTGATTGGTGACTAAAGAGGTTATCGAAGGGAATTAGGTTCAAAGAGTGAGATTATGGGTTAACAGCGCTTCCTAATAACTTTCTCATTTTATTATTAACCTGAATACTAAAGAAGGAGGCCAGGTAATTATGTGATTTCCTAACTATAGCTGTTAGCTTGCATTTTAACTGCATTCCGATGCATTTGGGCAGCAATCTTTGCTTTCTCTTTTCTGATCGCCTTGAGATGACAGAGCCCGGAGGGGGGCTCCCGTAAGAAAGGGGCTGGGACGCTGGTCGGAAATTTTGAATTAAACTCCTACAGGAGACCAATCTGGGCGTGGCTCAACCTTTTTTAAGGCCCCTAAAAGAGAAAATTAACTGCAAAAACCGTGGACGAAGATCCTGCTAGTTGTAAACGTTGGATCTCTAGAAAAGAGATCAAATCAGCCTAAATATAAGAATAAGAACGAGAAGTCCGAAGACTCAGCTTTGCTGTAGTCTTCGGACTTCTCGTTCTTGCCCTAAAGAGACCATTTTAAACTTTGATTACATGAAACGATTAAATAAAACGAATTGAAAATACACAATTTTTTATATTTCTTCCCGTGCAGTCCTAAAAAGAGACCTTTACGGCTAATAATGTAATGGCATTTTCCCCAGAACACACTAAGTAAGACCAAAATCCGAAATTTATACCCCTAAGCGAGACGACGAGCATCCCTGCCCCTTCCATATGGGAGGGCTCCCCCCCCCGCCCCCCCGTGTGACAGAGCAAGTGATGGAAAACTGATATACACCTTCGTTTGATGGGATATCCTGCTCTAATGAGATGAAATTTTGAACACGACATTGGCCGGAACAATCATTTTGTATCCAGTCACTGACAATAGAATTTACAAGAATTGCGGAAGTTTTATGCCACCCGAGTGTTGACCAAATATGCAAACCAATTTCTAATCTTTCGGTTATAGCTTATGGTGATGTATTGCCATTGTTATTTGGACGCGTGTGGTACGTAGAAAAGAATATTTCCCAAAATAGATTTTTTAATCCACCTAAACTTTTAAATGTTTTAGTTGGCATTTGGATCCACATTGTTAATGCAGCTTTTGAGATGAGTCCGGCTTTTTTTCACCTCTTTTTAAAGTTATATCACGTTTCCCCAAAGAAAGGGTGTAAACTGAACGGTGACTTACCGGACACCTCGAGGGTTTAGCCATTTAAGCCGAGATTTACCTCCAAAATTGAACACGTACAGGTATCTCTTGAAAACACATTTGAAAATTGCTCTTTCAGTTGTTATGTTAGCAAATGCTAGGATTTTAGACGTTTTGCTGCTGCGTTGTGATGGGGAATGAAGTTCTACTTGACTCTACAAAGACCTCGAACATTAGAAAGCCAGAACTTGATTAAACCGGATGTGGCGTGACCTTAAACAATACTCGCTTCCCTTTGTTATAAAACTCGCCCCAAACAGCATGTGTCATGCGATATTTGTCAAAATATTTCTTATACAAAAGTAGGCGGATATAGCGACGGTCCTGGGCAGTCCGATCTTCTAATCTTTCGTCAGTTTGTTTTGTGATTGTACCTTCGATGCATACGGACCCAGTTCTCGAAGTGTAATGGTGGTTTTTGCCCTGTATCTGAAGGTGGGTGACGCTAGCTTTTTGGTGTTGCTATAATTTTTGATAATTAAGTGTGTTCTGTGCCTTTAACAATCATTTCAAATTTGATATGAGTGCGCAGTTAAGTAGAAACGAAATTTTTAAGTCTTTATTGATCTCTAATGGACGTGGATAAGATCTTAATAGTGTCATCATTCGCGAGAAGGCTGTTGGGTGGTACTCTTCCACGCTGTTTAATTCCAGTTTGCTTTGATTTCTGTCTATGGCGTGAAATCGTGGTCAGTTGAAGCTCCACTTATATTGATCTGCAGTTTTATGTCTTGGTTATTCGGTCCCTTCTATTCAGTTTTCCTTCGCAAGATATTTTTAAACTGTATTTCTTGCCTCGAAAAACTTTCGAAAACGAGTTCATATCAAATTATTTTTAAGTATAATGTCTAACTTGATGTTTAAAAAAGTTGTAAGGCAGGCGGGGTGTCGCCAAGGAAACTTCATTGATGTACATATGTTTGGGAGATCTTAGTCGGTTTAATATATTCTAGAATTCCGATGAAAATTCTGATAAATAACTAGAGTTTTCTGAGTTACAGTTTAAAACTGCATTAAACTAACAATTTTGCTCTAGGAGGGGTTAACACGTCACTTGAGTACCGGAAAAAAACGTCACCTATCGAAAAAGGCACAGCAAAAGCTACAGAGAAACTCCTGAACAACAACAAAAATAATTTCTGCTCCGTTAAGAGAATTTGGTATACTTAACGAAAAATAAAACCAAATTATACCCAGAGGCTTGCTGGCCCAGCTCTATAGGTCAACTAAGGCTTTGAGGCGGATAAAACTGATCAAATTTGTTGAAATTAAATTTTCCATCTTTCTTGTTCATTGTCGTCGTTACCTTGTCGAGTCTCCGTTCATTCATTCCGTGGACGAATATCGCCATAATATAACACGTCGCGACGTAAAGTAATATTTTAAGTGTTGTTACAGACATCGCGACATCGAGTTCAAGAACCTGATATATGACTACTAATCAGAACGTCCGAAATAAACTTAACAAAAAGGCCATATATTCAATCTTAAATGGGAAAAACAAACAAGGCCATCCAGTACTGCATGTGGAAATTCATCCACAATGCAATCACCACATTTAGAGTTTGAGCTTGGAAAAATTTGTGGTACACAAAGAGATTGGACCACACCTGGGAGAGTACAATAAGGCACCACGGGAAACGGTGGCTTTCATTCAAATGATCACACTTTTATGATTTTATCCACCGACTCAAAAAAGTTAGAACCACCTGATACAGCATAATAAACGGTATCACAGGAAAGTACTGCTCAGTGGCTTTCATTTCAATGGTCACACTTTAGGATTATCCGCAGACTGAAAAATTATAACCACTTTAATTATTTTGTAGTTACTTTGCCGGCACAGCATTTATATTATAAGCATTACCACAGGAAAGTACTCGGCTTACATTTGAATGGTCACACTTTAGGATTTATTCACGAACTCAATAGTTCACCACCTTGTACTGCATAGACTCTGCATAATAAACATTACCACAGTAAAAGACCCGCTATATCTTATTTAAATGGATTTTCCCAGACTATTGAAAAAGCCGTACCCTGCGGTGTTAAAAAAAACCCATAGAGAGTTACGCGGATCAGTAACTTTCATTTGAAGGGCCCGAGCCAATTAGTTCCAAGAATCGAATTTTAAAAAAAGCCAGAATAATGAAAAGCATACAGTACTACGTGAGAGTGCTGCTGATAAAGGTTCGTTTGAATGGTTACATGACAGAGTTACGTCTAAAGTCTCGATGTTCTTTTGTAGATACTATTTTTTGTGTTGTCTGCTTGTACAAAGCATGAATGCTCCTTTTCATTGTGGTTTGATTATATTATCGCAATCAACGAAGTTATTGATAAGGAATCATAAAACTTTTGTCCTCAGTTATTTTAAGCTTGGCATTGTTAAGGGGCGCCTGAAAGACCGACTGCTTAATGAAAATTGAAAATTAATGTGGAATCAATTACGACTTTTTTTAACTGCCCACTTTAAAAACTCACGCAACTGTAAGACCAAACTTATTCATGTCTCACGAGAAGAAAAGTAAGTAAATATACAAACATCTAGATAAATAAATAAATAAATAAACAACCTATGTTTATTCGGCTTTATCTTACTTTATCTTTCTCTTTAGTTATTTACTGTGAGGACAAGTAGCATATGTAATGTAAACCTCTAACTTTTGAGTCTGCCGGGTATAAAATCCCAGACAGCTAAAACTCCGTATCAGATGTATTCCGGCCCCAGCTCTACTGTTAAACGGTGCTATTGTTAAATGCCTACTTTCACTATTGATGGGGTTGCCCTTCCACAAAATAAGAAGGCCGTGGAGATAGCCTTTCCTTCTACCTCTTTTTGTTTGTTTGTTTTTTTCATCACCCAGATGTCTGCGCAACTCTGCAAAAGTATAGCATTTGGAGACACTGATCCAGCAGTTCTTTTCTAAACGTGATGTGAAAGGCGTTAAATCATATCAGTTTACACGTACACCACCTGTCATGGCTTTGCTCTGTTTGATTTCATGTTTAAGAACCTCTCTTCTTAGATATCAAGTTATGTTTGAAATTGCGAGAAAAAATGTAATAACGGCAGCTGTCACTGAAAACCGGTAGTCGTAAGGTTTCCCTCGTGACATAATAATCCGCGAGTTTTTTTCAAGTTTCCGGCAGCATCATTTATTACGGTTTCCGCGTTTGCCCTAACTTGTTTGACGGTCTGCCCTAATGTAGCCTGTGTAACGGAGGGGAGGGGGGGAGGCGTCTGTACACAGGCTACCCTGAGGGGCATATGGCAGAAAAAGTTGAGCTGCCCGTTTTCGTGTTCCCGCCGAGGCTGTGCAACCTCGTATCCAGGGCTTTTCTCTTAGAATCAGGGTGGATGGGTTATAGGAAATGACCTGGTTCATAAGAAAGATTGAACACACCATGTAAACAGCCCAAGGTGTCAAAAATTACCCATCTCAAGGCACCGCTTTTTTTTCTTCTTACATGCATAGTATTTAGTTGAATATAGACGCTAATAGGCGTCTACATAGTGTGAACATTCAAAAGAAAGCTTTTGATCTGTAAGTTTCTGTAGTGCATAAGGCGCTGTAATTTTTGAGTTCGTGAATGGAGTAAAGAATTCCACGTTTACTATCCCTTTAATAGAATCAGGAAGCTTTAGAGCCAATCCGTTTTCTTAATCTTAAAAGTCAGAAAACTAATAACTAACAGCAAATGATTTTTGATTTTCAGAAAACAGAAATAGAAAATAGCAATCGTAAATCAAATATCAGAACTTCTCCCATTAGAAATCAGAAAATTGGGAACTGGAAACTGAAGTTAGGAGTTAGATATCACCCCCAGATTTTAGAAATGGGAAATGAGAAAACTAAAAACTGAAAGTAGAAATCAGAAATTAGCAATCAGAAATAATCAGAAATCAGATTATAGAAAATCAAGAAACTGAAAATTGCCGAAAGCAGAAAGCAAAAGTTTGCTAGTTTTTTTAAAAATTATTTTAATAGTCTTTTATGCCGGTCGTTATTTGGGCTATCATGAAAGTAGAGAACAAACCAGAGAGCTGTTGTCATTTCTTCCCATTTTTAGACTGCGAAAAGTCTCTTTTTTTTCTCGACGTTCAAGTCCTGGGGCCCGTTTCTCGAAAGTCCCGATAATCAATGTGCCCGCAAAGCTGTTGTTGTTTTCAAGCAAGATAGAGGTTTCAATAGCTTGGCATTTAACATTAGCCATCAGTTGGGGAAACAAAATGCAGTAGTTTGCTAGCTAGGACCGGTGCTTTTATTCTTTTTATTGAATATTTGATTTCGGGCCCGAAGTGTTACCGGGACTTCACGAGAAAGGGGGCCCTGCGAAGCTCGCCGTCTATCTCCTTTTGAACATGTGTATCTTTCGAGTGTTCGAGCAATTGCAAGTTTCATCACTTGCATGTGCACATTTTTTTCTCATACGATTGTGATTATAGAAAGAGTTTACATGTTTTACGGGGTCTTTGACAAGAGTTTACTGTTATTGCTCCTTCCTTGTAATTCTTAGAAATTACGCAGTGCCGTGTCATGTTACAGGTGTTCCTTAACCGGAAGTAAACACTGACTTCTTTATTTCAAAGCGCACGCTTTTTGTTATGATCGTATATGTGTTCGTGAATGAATGTGTGAGGGACCGACATGATGTCACCGTTGATCCCATGCACCTGCTTTTAAAAGGTTTAAGTACAAAAGAGATCAAATTCAAGTCGTCAACTATTATCACGGAAATGCCGCGAACCACAAATTATAATTTCGAACAATTCTTGTTTTATTTTTTTAACTTTTATTTTCACGGTTGATTAATGATCAGAGGAATATGCTCAACAATTAGCCGGAAAAGTCTCGAATGCCTTTCGTTAAAGAGCATTTTCCAAGCGGCTTTTAAGTTACTTAGCGACTTACTCAAACGAAAACTATTTTACCGCAGTGACGTCATCGATCATCTTCCACCCACACCTCCCTGGAAGGGTGCACGTGACCGAAATAGAATGAAGCCAAAGTATTGGTTCCTGATTGGCGGGAATAAATCACGTGGAAGGCCGTAACCACAAAAATTAACTCAATTTATTCATAGCTTCATAACAGAATATAAATGGCAGCCGAAGTTTTGGTCGTTGAGGGACGATTCTCTCGTTATGTTGTAATATTGTAACGTTGGCTAAAGGATTTGGGCGGAATATAGCGCTCACAGAATGAAGGTTACGGTTTGTTTTGATACAGTTTGTGTCATCGTTCCGTGTGGCAATGGCGAGTTGACAGTATCCGAACTCATACAACGCGCGATTTCAAGGTATCGCAAAGCAACTAACAAGGCAAGTCCGAATACTGCTAAGCCTCTATCTTGACATTCAGACATTGGTGTTATGAAAACATCTTTGCTTTTAACTATTCTTTATGTGTTCTTGAATGCCGACCTTGCATTTGATATAATTATACCTCGGATTCGCTCACAAGATTTGCCCCAGGGTTGATTAAATTCTCATTTAGTCCCGATATAATTTTACTCGTTCTATTTGCCAGTTTGAATATTCAGACCGTGCTTTACTCATCTTACTATGTATGTTGCTGAATTTACAACTGTTGATTTAATTGATTTCGCGTTTTCTTGGAAACTGCGATCTTGTATTCCATAACTTGCGATTTTCTAGTTCATTTTCCGGCGTCGCCGGATGAGTTATTCGATTCGTATAAATTTACAAATGTTATGTATCCAAGGTTCCTATTAAAGTTTGTATCGAACCGGCAGTTAAAAATAATCAGGTTACAGCAATCAAACCTCTGCATATTTTATTTCAACCTTTCAAATCCAACTTAAGTAAATATAACTAGGGATTACAGCTGCAAATTTTCATGTCGATCCACCAGAACATTCGTCGTCAAAATGTCGACACATGCGAAAAATCATAAATCATTATCAGCATTTATTCTACAGTTTCCCAAGTTTTCTCATTCCTTTTTTAGACGGGAAATCGTAGTTTTTATTTTATTTCTAACGTTCCCTTTCTGTGTTGTTCGTTTTTGTTGATAGAGCATATAATCGAGTATCGATCAATCGTACTTGTACAGTCTTCAGTTTGTATATAACTTAAGCTTAAATCACCTTAGCACTGATTCATAATTTTTTTGATAGACACATTGTACAGAAGGTATGTCATTACAAGACACAGTTAAAAGTCCAATTTAATCAAAACATGAGCTTTTCTTCCATTTTCTTCTAGTCTTCCGAGGAACTTATTCAAGTACATTTTTTGGAGACAAATGAAGATCATGGAATACTTGATCCTGACGACGTCCTCTCAGATGTGGTCGACGACAAAGACAAGGTTCTGATTTTTCCTTCTTATTATCTATACTATCTCATATCTACGTCAGTATTTTTCTTTCTTATTAAAGGAGGATTAGGCTGAATGTTCCTTGCTTTTTAAATTCTTTAGTTATCATTCCTATTTTTAAATGAAATTTACAACATTGAAATGAACATGAAGTTAATTGTTGTAGCGTGATGCATGATGAGCTTACACCTTACCAATTGTCCAGAAACTATAGCTTGGTACTGCTTTTATTTCTTTGTTGATACGAATTACTATCTGTTCTTCATTACTGTGGCTTAGGAAGAACAATCTGATGTGCTAAGTAATTTTAGAATGAATGCTCTCAAGAAGATCAGTTTAATGTTTGTTTAGTGAATTTTAAGTATTTTGCCCTCCTGCAAATGTTGTGATCATGAGAAAAATGCAAACGTTTTGTAAACAATGTAAAAAATTGTCATGAAGGCAGATTCCACTATAGCTTCTTTTGCTGCAGTGAGGTCATAAGACAAGTGTTAAAATTGTACCACTAAAATCTCACCTAAAGTTTTTCTTCTGGACAATTTACTTCTTTAATTAGCCAAAATTTGTTTTGAAACGGATATTGTGAAATACCATTGAATGGTGGTAGCTTTGGTAATTTCCATTTTAATAACAAAGTTGTTAATTTGATGAGAAATAGCCACTGACCTGAAACAAATTAAAACTTTATATTCTGCCAAAATAATTTATTGTTGAGTATAACTTACTGTTTTCATTGACTACACGTGCAAGGTCAAGTAATGTCCTTATGGTTGGGAATGAAATATTGGCCCATGTTAGAAAGTTATGTGGCAGATATTTGCTTGCTTGTACAGACTGTGGCTCATTCTGTTATTTATGCTTTTGTGTAAAAGCTGTCTGTAGGTGAATTACATTATTGAGTTGAAGATTCAACAACAATGCAACAAAATGCTTTGAACAATATAAACTTGGTCGCACTCACTGACATCTTTGTGAAAAGGACTTCACATTTCATGAAATGACAAAGCTTAAACTAAGGTTTATAATACTGAGAGACAATTGTGGAAAAGAACTTCCTTTATGACACATATTTGCAGTATTTGCAGTGTGCAGTTATCTTAAATTTGATCTGAGCTAGAATGATGCAAGATTACTAACTGTCTTTGTATTCATTTCAACTTAAATTTCCATGCATTTGTTTAACATTGCAGACATTAAATAACCACTAGGTCAATGTCCTTTGTTATTGTTGGCTTCTGTTATCTCATTAAAAAAGTGTCTTTTGACAACTTATTTTGAAGGCTATGTTAAGTTGAATATTTCAAATTCTTGCAAGGCTTTATTTTCTCCAAGAAAAATTGTTGCAAGGTCAAATTGTCTGAACTTATGAAATCTAGCTTCTCTGCAGTTTAAACATTTTCTTAAAAAAATAAAGTTTTTTCTGTCCTCCAGAGGCAGGAGTTAGTCACTAGCAGCCATAGGGTGCTTCTCCCTAGAGAGCACATTAGTGATGTATTTGTGGATTATTTTTGGTAATTTAGCCGAAAACTATTAATGGAGTTAGTTTTTTTAAAAGCTACCTAAAATGGACCAAGTAATGAAAATGTGGTTCTGATTTTAATCGAGACAATGATTTTTGATCTAACTACTCAGAGCAGTTGGAGTCTACTGTCAACTCTCTCTTAACACGGACACCTTTGGGATGGGCACTATGTGTCTGTCCTAGAGAGATGTCCATCTTGTTACACTATGTGTCTGTCTTAGAGACATGTCCGTCTTGTTACACTATGTGTCTGTCTCAGAGACATGTCTGTCTTGTTACACTATGTGTCTGTCTTAGAGAGATGTCCATCTTGTTACACTGTGTCTGTCTTAGAGATGTCCGTCTTGTTACACTATGTGTCTGTCTCGGAGAGATGTCTGTCTTGTTACACTATGTGTCTGTCTTAGAGAGATGTCCATCTTGTTACACTATGTGTCTGTCTCAGAGAGATGTCTGTCTTGTTACACTATGTGTCTGTCTTAGAGAGGTGTCTGTCTTGTTACACTATGTGTCTGTCTTAGAGAGATGTCCATCTTGTTACACTGTGTCTGTCTTCAAAGAGATGTCCGTCTTGTTACACTATGTGTCTGTCTTAGAGAGGTGTCTGTCTTGTTACACTATGTGTCTGTCTCAGAGAGATGTCTGTCTTGTTACACTATGTGTCTGTCTTCAAAGAGATGTCCGTCTTGTTACACTATGTGTCTGTCTCAGAGAGATGTCTGTCTTGTTACACTATGTGTCTGTCTTAGAGAGATGTCTGTCTTGTTACACTATGTGTCTGTCTCAGAGAGATGTCTGTCTTGTTACACTATGTGTCTGTCTCAGAGAGGTGTCTGACTTGTTACACTATGTGTCTGTCTTAGAGAGATGTCCGTCTTGTTACACTATGTGTCTGTCTTAGAGAGATGCCCATCTTGTTGAGAGTCAACTAAGAGGAATAAAGATATGCAGGGACCAACTTTAGGCGTCCATTTTAGCGAGAGGATGTTTGTCTTACAGAGGTGTCTGTTAAGAGAGAGTGACAGGATACCGAAGGGAAAAGTAAATCCTCATTCCTATACAGGGCTGAGCTCTAAGGAAAATGAAAGGGAGCCCAGTGCTCTGAACCTCTGAAATCCAGGGTGCCCAGCATAATTATAATTTGTATGAAAAAGCTAAGATTTTCCAGTTACCCGAGGGCAAAAGTTAGGGGCCAGGGGCCACTGAGCTCTGCTAGAGTGCAGCCTTGCAATGTTTTACTGATAGCTGCATGCTATTAGGTTGCTGTCTGCCGTCAAGAGTATTATTATGAGAACCAAAACATGGCAGACTAGATTCTGGATGGATTTTGCTTAGTGTTTTAAAGGAAGGTGCAGGGGGTTGAGTTTTCTGGGAAGTCACTAAGATTTCAAGTTGCCAGGTACAATAGAACCTCAATATAATGAAGGACCAAGGGACTGGCAAAATACATTTGCCATAACGAGGTTTTGTTACATTGAGGTTCTTTGCTATGTATTTAACTATTGCTAATGCAAAGAATATTATTCGTTATACCGAGGACCTCAGTTTATAAAAGTTTGTGAAAACCTGGTTTCACTGTATGTGTAATTAGTACGCAGGAAATTAAACAGCTAGCAGGTTCTTTTGGTTCTTTTTTTCCTTTTAGCTCCTATGACACTAGCTGGGTGTCATGCTTATGGTAGCTGGGGAAAATCCCCTGTTCCCAGCCTTACAGTGACAACCTTGAAATGTGGCGTGTTTGATGCATGACAGGTCTCAAAAACTGAGTTTGAATTGAGGAATGGTGATGGTGATAATGCATCCCATCCGGACAGCTTGTACCCTCATTTAACTATTCCTTGCTTTTGAACCCAAGACTACAAAATAATGTAGTGGCAAGTAAATGCACATGTTGTAAATACAGGTGAAACCTGTAGTTTAAAAGTAAACATGGACACCCTCTAGTTGGCAATAGCTAAAGTTCCCAAATTTATTTCCATTATTTACTGTAAATGAAACCCTTATTAATTAAACACCTCTATTAAGCATACACGGTCATCTAAAAAGTGGACAAAATGGTAATTTCTATTGTTACAAACCTGTATTGCTTGCATGAGAAAAGTGTTGGTTTTCCTGTGCTGTCTCTAAGGATCATGTTTGTGGAAGTAATATTGTTGCACTTAGGCTTGCAAGGATTCACTTATGCATCACATTAAGTCTTTTTGCCCTGATATGAATATCAATATTTGAACAGGATAAAATTTGGGATCTTGGTTGTGGAGATGAAAAAAAAAAAGGAAATGACTTGAGATGTTTAGAATTTTTTTCTCTTTGTCACTTTTTACTGTGCAAATTGTTTGTTTAGTGTTTTACATGCAAGTTATATGGTCAATTTATTTCGATCATTAATGTTTGCACCTATAACTCATCTTATTTTAACATAGAATAATACTGGAAAATTTTCTGTTGCCATAAAAACCACATATTCATTAAGATGTTTATTTACCATGGCATGCTGAAATTGACACATTGTAATCAATATTGTATAACCCTTTGGAACTCTTTCTACTCTCAATGTTTTTTCCAATTTTGTTTGTTTTTACCTTGATTAATTTTGTACTGTGATTATGAATATGTCTTTTGAATTTGGTTTATTGTAGAGTCTGTGAATGAGATTCTGTGCTCTAATCATTTAAATGACATGTCAATAATAAATCCTATTGTACTGTGTGGGGCTTCTGACAGGGTGCGAGGGTGTGGGACCACACAATTCTGCAGAACACTGAGAAACACGTCAACAATTTCGTGAAAAACATTTTTTACCCTTCATAATGTAGATTTTTAGAACTTTTTGGGTGCTTTTCAGATCATTATCTTTCCGAAAACATCATTGTTTTTTGCTTTCTTCAAACAGCTTTGATGAACGGTTTCAAATAGCAACTACATATAGAAAGCGTTCCTTGTAGCTCTGCGCTTTTCATCCGTATATCTCAAGAGTAGCGCTTGCAACAGCTGCCAAAAATTAGAAGGATTTGTATGAGAAAAACAACTTTTGCCTCCCAGTCACGCTTGAATTATGGTTTTCCATACAAATCCTTACTGCACCGTACATCATTTCAGTGGCATAAAGTGAGTTACAATGTATAATGCTTTTTGGTTCCTTTTTACATGAGAGGTTATTTTTATGGGATCTGACTTTCAAGACATGGTTGAAAGGCAGCTGTAACAAGAAATTTACAAATAAAAATAAATCTTGCAAAAATTTTTATGCCATACAGTACAACTGTGTTCTTAGCTTTGTTAGGATGTGAAATACCACTACGTTTGGAAGTTTATTAATTTGTTGGTGTTAACTAATTAAATTTTGTGCTATTGCAGTTGCTAGCTGTGTTTCAAGAAGGCTCAACTCTTCACCGGCCAGCGCAAAATGGAGGATACGGCACCAGTGCATCATCAGTGGGGACAGCAAGTCCTGAATTGTCTCCTCGCGAAGATGAAACCACAAAATTTATTGAACAGCCAGTAAAATCATTTGCTCCAGTTAGTAACACTATTGAAAACACTAATGGTGAAGTCAAACATTTCTCCAGACACATGAAAAGTCCTCCGCCCCCTGTGGCTCCAAAACCTGTGAGACCTGTTCGGCAGGTTAAACATATCCTCAGTGCTAGGAGTTCATTTGTAGAGTCTCTTCCTTCGGAAGATTCTGGGATATCTACTCTTGATGATCGTGACAGATATCGAAATAGCTCAGACTCATCAAAGTCTGAAATTAATGACAATGTGTCGGTAAAACCGGCAATTTATAAAAGCAGGACAGGAGAGACTACTTTTGTTGCGATAGGGAGACCTATCAAATCCCCTGTGTATAATGGTAATTTGAATGGAGAAAGGAGGCGATTTTCATCTACCAGTTCTGATCATGCAGATAATGAACACAGTGAAGTTGAAGAAGAAACGTTTTCTTTGGGACGGAACTCCACAAGAAAATCAATGTTTGTAGATAGTCCTATGCTGGACAGATGGGCTGAACTGCAGGAGGAAAGAATGTTTGGGGTGAGTTTAAAAAGAATAAGATTCCCAAGTTACAGTGGAGGTGCACTGTATTTTTCAGGTTCAATTTTATTGTTGGTCCAAAGGCATTTTATTTGCCTTTGTTTTTGGGTATTGTAATGTAGGAAAATAAACAATCACATAGATTAAGATTAATTGCAACCTCAACACTGCAGTATGTTTTGTATGTACATGTTACAGGTGAGGTCAAATTTAATTTCAGGTTAATTTTGATTTAAGCGAGGTTCATTCTCAATTTCCTTTTTCTCCTGGCCCTAGAAGACAAAGGAAATTGAGAATCAACCTTGGTTAAAAAAATTTAACCTAAAATCAAATTAGACCTGTAACTTATATATGGTCTGGTTGTTGGTACAAGGTATCTCAGTAATTTAATCCAATATCCAGCCATCTTGACGAAACAAGCTTGGTCAATAAGGATTATTATTTGGCCAAGAAGAAAACTATTTCTTGCTAGACCAACATGGGAAATCCCAAGTGGGGAAGATATACTCATTTAACCCACTCAGGTAGCCAGTCAGAACACAGGATTTGCTTCCTCTTGCATCTTACAAATTCAGCCATTTAATAAGATGTTTTGTTAACAGTATTTCTAATATAATAATTATTATTTCTTTTTCATTTATTTTGTAGGTAAATAACCATAGGGGCGAGCCGGTCAGTACTGTAACATCTCCATCAGAGCCAAGCTCTAATGAACCAGTTTTTGATAATCATTATGATGATGGCGATGAACACTCTGAAGCTTCAGAAAGCAGTGGGTAAGAACATCTCACAGTTTAACAATGCAAATAGAGAAATGACAATACATGTACATGAAAAGTGATGGAAATGAAAATGATGATCAATGGTAATGATTATGATGAAAATGATAATAATTATTATAATTAAAAAAATAGAACTCTGAAAACCCAAAATGTAAAGCAAGTTATTTAGGGAGTATTTGATTGATCACATTCTGGAATAATAATACACACAAATTGTGACAAAACTCATTTCTCTCTCTCTCCTCTCTCCGTGTTATTAATTTTCACCAGATTTGTTGATTTCTCCAGAGAGTGATGACTTAAAAAACAACTAATTTTTAGAGTTTATCCCATGCATTCTTATTCTGGGAAACAGAATACAGTCTCTCATACTAAGTCACCATAAGTCACCAAGATCTCTAAGTTACCTTATGGAAGGTGCAGTTAAGGTGCACTTATTGCACTGAAAGCTTTTTCATAATTTACTGATTATTGTCTTATGAAAAAGCCTTTATTTCATCTTTATTTTATTGATTAAATTTGTTTCCTTTCATTTTATTGTGGTGGCTTCAGTGAAGCTGATATGACTATGATAGAATTAAAGAGAGAGGATTCTTCAGAAGGATTGGGCATCACAGTCACGGGATACCGCACAGCTGATGGCAGGTATGTGGCAATGCACTGCCAATAATGCAGTTATCGGTGTTTAAACAGAGAGGAAAGGGGCTTTGAGCATAGGTAGAAAGGGACACTTTATCAAATTTAAATTATTTTTCAGTCCCAAGGGTTAGGAATTTGATGAAAAAAAAATTCAAATGCCACACCTATGCCCGTTCCCCCCCACCCTTTCTCTCCGTCCAAACATTGATATCTGCATCAATAAATTAGCTTGTGTGGCAAGTGTGTATTAACAAGTGTGTTTTAGGAGTGTTAAGTGATGAGACAAAAACGGCTGGGTAGGAGACTAGGCACTAACAGATTGTTTCTTTCCTTTTTTGCAACTATTTGCACTTTCACTTTACAATGCAGTTTATCGAAAAATATCATTTAGTACCCATTCAATCTATGTAAAAAGTGAAAAACATGGAGGTCACCATTGAATGTACAACCTCCAGAAGTATATTTCCAATCCACAGCAAACTCAATAAAGGGCAAAATCAATCATGTATTTATTTGGGAGACAAGAGGGTTAACTAAATGTACTTAGGCTACAAGTTCGTGTAAGTATATTCAGGGCTTTTAATGCGTGTGGAAAGCTTTTGTTTGTGTTTAAAAACTTAGCTAAATACCTTGTTTCGAGATGACATTTGATATGTCATTAAAAAATCGATCTTCCTTAGCTGAAGATTTCGTCTCTTTCCTTCTGCCAGTTTTTTTTCCAATAGTTGCTAAGTTTACCAGACAAGTGTCATTAAAATAGTCAAATCAATATTTCCTCATACAATTCTTCTCCTTTCAGTATTTTACAAGGCTAAATTTTATAAAGTCACATTCACTTTACAATAATATTTCTCAACCAAATTGGTTACTGGGGCTGGGGTTCCAATGGTTTGATATGCAGACTTTACAGTCTAGTTTCTCCAGTGTTTATTCAAATTATTATAATTTTTTTAAATTCTTTCCCAGGGAACTTGGTCTTATTGTTCGCGACATCACTTCAGATGGTTGTGCAGCAAAAGATGGCAGACTTCAAGTAAGCAATTTTTCAATGACGTTTTTCAACTCACCTTTATTTCTCTACTATCCGCTGCCCTTTCCCCGCCCCCAAGTCCATCGCCTATTTTTTTCTTTTTGCTGTTTCACCCCGTTTTTTGCCTTTTTCCCTACTTTGGAGCGTGGTCCCAGGCTAATGCAACAGCCCTTAAGAATCCTTGTTAACATGAAAATGAGATATATTTATCTTGTTGGGGAAAGGTGTAAAACATAGATGGCATTAATACTGTAAATACTCGAACTGGTTTGAATGGGCGCGCTTTTTTAGAATTCACGGTGGCTGTAATCTAACTTGCAGATAGCTGATAGGATAGTTGAAGTCAACGGTTGGAGTCTTATGAATATGCCGAATGAAAGGTAACTACATCACCACAGCATCATAGTTCTATTTTTAAACCTTTCGTTTTGTTCCTGTTAATAACGGCTTCAAGATTACTGCAGTAGAATAAATCGGCGCCGGCAGTAACTAAGAGCCTGTTTACATGGATGTGGGCCACAAGTAGGTGAGGTATCTCGCGGCAGCTCATCCCATCTATCATGTAAACTTGATCAAATTAAAAAGAGAGATTATATGGACAGGCGGGTTACCCCACCTAAGCGGGTTACCTCACGCACCTAGGGTCCCCGACCTCCATGGAAACAAGCGAACAGTGAACAGGCATTTAAAAGAAACAAATTTTAGAGTGTGGGTGAAAATAATGGCCCTGAGCATTCGGGTAAATTTCTAGTGTTATTAAATGACTAAAAGTGAAAAAGCTGAAGTTTTTAGGGAACAAAGTGAACGCATTTACCTGCTCTGTCGCTGGACTGTTGTGTCGCAGGAACAAATTAAAACCTTTTCAGATAATTTAGGCCCCGTCAACACGTTTCCGATTTCGTTTTCGAACGGAGATTTTTGCTACGGTTTGGCCTATCGGCCACGCCTATCCGCTGAAAACGGTCACCGAAAACGCGTTTTTTTATAAACCCTCTCCAGCGTGGATATCTTTGAAAACGCCGTTATGTACTGGTGTGGATGGATGAAAACGGAGGTTTTCTTTGAAAACGATCACATCACGGTGTTGGATACCAGTAAAATAGCATGCTCGCATGAAAGAATCAAACGATTCAAAAAACGCAAGAAATTGTCGTGGGTTTTGTTTTGAAAACGGAGACAATAAAAATTTCCGTTTTCAATCAAAAAACGGACACGTGTGCATTGGTTAATCGTAGTTTCAAAGAGTGACATCTGCCTTGAAACAGTTTCCTAAAAGCTCTTAAAGAATCTCATCTACTGTTGCAATTTTAAATTGCTTTTCTCCTTTAGAGCCGAGGAGCTTTTTGCCTCCGCCATCAAGTCCTCTGTCGTAAACATTGGTGTTTCGCGGTCGCATTCATTTGTACCGGGTCAGAAGTCAGATGACCAGGAAGAGGAACCGAAACTTGAAGTCAGGGAGACAGAAGAACAAGAAAAGTCGCCCAGAGAAGTCTTGCCTTTAACTCCCCAATCGCTTATTGGTTCGCCTTCCATTCCTGACTCTAGCTTCAAGAAAATAAACAAGAGAATTATTGTTGAACTTATGAAAGGTATGGGTGTTCGGTAAAGCTGGTGTTGAGTTAGCGAGATAGCATCTGTAGCGGCTGAGTTTTATTAATTATTCGTAAAGGTAAATAAAAGAAGATCGTTACAGTTGTGGAAGCAAATTTTGCAGTTGCGAGAAGAAAGCCTGAAAAAAATCAGGCTTTTATGGGATTCGGACATAGCGATGCTGCGCGTTCCCAATGATTTTCGTATATTCAATATTTAATTCGTAAAGTTGTTAAAACCTGTTATTCCGTTTTCCTTGCCCTGCGACAATTTTTTTTTCTAAGTGACGGACCTTAGTCTTGAGTATTGTCCCGCTTCTTTATCCCAGTAACGTTTCGAGGTCTTTCAGTGCCCCAAAACAACGTTCTTTTCCCTCACCAGGAAATGATGGGCTTGGATTTAGCATTACCACGCGAGATAATCCGGCGGGGGGTAACACGCCAATATTTGTTAAAAGTATCATGCCAAAAGGAGCTGCAATTAAAGAAGGACAGTTAAGAAGTGGAGATCAAATTGTAGAGGTATGTACTATTTTCTATGAGGGCTTTTTATGGACCAGCCTGAAAACCCTTTTTAAAGCAGGCCAAACGAGGGCGAGAGTTTCCGCGCCAGTACAGTTCTTGCTCTCCTTTGGTCTAAAAACTCTCATAACTCTCGGCGACGCTCACTCACTCCGAATGGCTGTTGTCTATTTAAACCTGTTAGTTTTTAGGACAGTCCGTGACAGTCTGTTTTCCTTTCTTTTGGCTCTGGCTTGAGAGCTGTATGGGAGTTGTGGGATCTGCAGTTACAGTAAATTTTAGTTTTGTGGGCTTAACGAAAGAAATGGAGCCTGGGTGAGGTTTATCGTCCCGTCGAGTTTTCTGAGGCAAGACCTTTCTAGTGAGGTTTTTTCACTATGCTTTACTTCAAAATTTTTTTATTTTAGAACTCCTTCTATTCCTGTCAAATTTTGATCCTTGTTGGCATCCTGAGATGAAAAAAGCCGCTTGGGAGATCTGAAGAAAACGCTCCGTCTGTAAACTTTCTTTCATTCAACGCTTACGAACATTCGCTTCCCTTTAATCCTACGGTACATAGACTCTCTTCAAAGTCACTGTCCTCTCATCAACAATTTTTAGCGAGTTAAAAGACTGTTTCTTAAAACTAGAGCGAGGCCAGGTAAAAATTTGGTAAGACGGAAAGCTGATTTCTTTTTAACACGTACATATTTTAGGTAAACGGGGAGAAGATGAATGGAAAGAGCCAAGCCGAAGCTGTTAACGTGCTTCGAAGTACGAGGGGTTTGGTTAAGATTTTGATTCAAAGAGAAGAAGTCATGCAGTCACCCCGAACACCGGCTATTGAGGTGAGCTGAGCATGTCTTACTGTATTAGCACTCCAACGTTTTCTGGGGCAGGGCAAGCGAGGAGAAGTTAGATGAATGTTGGCAGTGAAAGCAGGTTTCCACGTTGAACAAGACTTTTTGTCGCCTTAGAAACTTGGGCTAGTCGATATTTGGTCTTACATGTGATGTGCAGACACAAAATATTAGGAGCAAAAATCAGGAAATTCCGGATGTACGATAGTGGTTTGGTATTCTCTTGTGGCTTGCGTCAAAGTTAAACAACTGAACCGGTGACCAATATACAGTGTAGTCGCGTGAGCTAGTTCACAATTGGCGTCTGTTTTTGCAAGAAAACTGAGGAAGCTCGTTAAGAACTCTTTTGTTTGAAGGGCCAAAAAAAGTGGCAGTGACATTCCTAGTATTGGTTCGAAGGGTGCGCACAAGTTGTTCTAGTTACCGTGCGTTTTGACACATTAAAGAAAAAAATAGGGGCCGACCATTTGACTTTTGAGGGGGGTCTGGGTGATTTGATATACGTAAGATTTTTTTCCCAAACCTCTGGTGATAGGTTTTTTTCCCTGACATACAAAGCCATGGGCCACTTACGTGTTCCTAACCCTCACTTTCAAAATGAGGCCAAGTGCTCAACCTGTCTTGTGAAAATGAGTTTTATTTGCGTGAGAATGAAAAGTCATTTCCATATCAAAGGCTGAGCACTTAACCTTGTTTTTATACAGAGGCCTGGAGGAACTCGGAAATAGCCTATTGTATGGCAGGTATTTCCTTGAAAGATTTGTTTTGCTCGAAATCAGTTTGCAGGATATTTTTTACTGAAATCACCCTTAACCCCCTCCCCCCTTCTGAAAAGTTAAATGGTAAGCCGTTCGCTTGATACCGACTTTATCTTTTCGGCGCTTTTTCTCGGTTTGTCCTATTATCCATAGTTTGTTTTCTCTAAATCTCTGTTCTAACCAATCACAACGAACATTTTTTCTTTCAACCAATCACACGCTATGTAAGAACTCGTGGCTCCATTTTCCCCCGCGATGATAGGTTTACAGAACGCGTTCTGACAAACATTTTTTATCCAACTATAGCAAATTTTTAAAACTTGTTTTTAAGCTTTCTCTCAACAAAGCTTATCGTTTTCTTGCTTTATTTTGCCTCTTAAGGTGAATGAAGACAGCTTACGTCACTTCCGAGAAGAAGGCCTTCAAGTATTGACGTTTAAAATCCCTTTGGACGTGTCAGGTGCCGCGGGCCTTGGGGTCAGCGTGAAGGGAAAATCCGGAGCATCTTCTGACCAGGGTAGGGACAGTCCAAGAGACAAAGGCATCTTTTGCAAGTCCATCATTCCCGGGGGGGCGGCGGCTAAAGATGGCCGTCTTCGCCCAGAAGATCAGCTCCTTCGTGTTAATGGAAAATCTTTGGTTGGTTTAACTAACCAATCAGCCATGGAAACGCTTAGACACGCGATGCAGTCCACGCGTCCCAATCAAGCATTCATTGACGTTACTATATCTCGGGAGCAAGACGAGTTACCCCCTCCCCCTGGAGTGTTGCTTCAGAGCAAGTCTCTAGAGAAGCTTAATGCTCCTGACCAGGAGAGGCCCATAGAAGCAGAGTCTGAGGAGAAACGTGTCGAGGAGCCAGTACAGGGTGTTTCCGAGACTGACGGTGGTGTCCCTAGTAAAGGAAGTAAGTTTCCAGTGGTTTAAAGTCAATGTAAAGTGACACGTTCGTGACCAGTGTTCGTGGCATGTAGATTTTCCGAATCATTCCAACCAAGTAGCAATTTATCTCTAACTGTAGAGCCGCATGGGATAAATGCACGCTTTTCCTTAAACTGATGCATTCTAGTTTTTCATGTTGCCTTGTTTGCCTTAATAGAGACTTGTAGATTCGAGGACGAAGACGACTGTGAGGACGAAATTTACGGAATTTTTTTTTCGCCTGTATTCTTAAAAAAATATATATAACTGAAAAGCTTCATTCTACTTTTTTTTACCAGAAATTTTAGAAGGGTTGATTTTTTTGAAGTCGGTTAAGCCCTAGTCTGCTACACAGCCGTTTTTAGAGTCGTCACGCAACGCTCCTCCCCACTAACGGCCGTTTGTGGGGAGGAGTGTTGCGTGACGACACTAAAAACGGCTGTGTAGCAGACTAGTTAAGCCCTTACTTCTATTAGAATCACATTTTCGCTAAAACTTGGCCCCTAGTTGAATGACGACGACTACCAGGTTTTCCCGCCAAAATGGCGCTGGTTAACGCGTTCGCGCTACTTAGTATTGATAAAATCTGGTACTCGTCTTATAATCTTAAGATCTCTAATCATATTATATAAATTCATACATTACCGCTCGAGACGTCAGCTTCCGAAACTCTTCACGGTGGCAAATTTACTTTATCTACTTAACCTAACAATACGACAACACAACTACACCTAAGAAGAAACAATACTTCATTGCGTGAAATAAGTACTTGAAAAAAGGTGAAAGTAAATTTTCTTTTCTGTTACTTAGGACTTTCGAGCAGTGGAAGTGACGACCAATTTAATGAGTCCGTCGTAAACAGAAACCTAACACCTCTCCGAGCTCGAAATGGCGTTCAACGCAATGATTCCTACTATGTAGCAGTCAATAAAAGTCAAAGTCCTGGCGGACAATTCTACAGCCCGTTACGGCCACGTCCATTTCATCGACCCAGTCCTCTAGCTGTTGGAAATGGCCGAACACTATTTCCTGGTCCCATTACTCCCGCAAGGACTTCAACGCCAGTGGACAATCGAGTAATAAACCCTCCGATCAATTTTCCCGCCGGAAGGCCTATAAGTACTGTTGCTATGCCAACGCCTCCTTTGGAAAGCACTGATGACAGGCCGTCGAGTCCATCGCAGGCTTCTCCAAAAGCACTTCCACCCCAGCCCCCTCCAAGATGGGACTCAGAGAGGGATACTACGAAACTTAATTACGGTGCGCCGTCTGGGCTGCAGTTACGGCTTAAAATGCCGGACGGACAGAACTCACCGGAGAGAGGGGCCACCCCAACTACACCGCCTCCTCCTCCCTCTCAGTTTTCGAACCAGTCACCTACGCGGGAGCTTCCTCCCTCCTACGACCAGGCGGTCTCCCGGCTAGGGAGGTCTCCTCATCCCTCTGTCAGCTCGGAACCGACTACACCGGTCAAAGAGCAGCGGAAGTCATGGAGCGAGGACGTGAACGGGGAAACTCCAATCATCCGGCCGCCTAGTCCGTTTTCATCCGAAGACGATAATCCATTCCAGAGGGATGGCTTTGGTAGGTTGTCCATGTCGGAGAAAAGAGGCCGAGCGGCGCTGGACGCTAGACAGTCAGAATTCTTCATGAAACGAGATCAAGAAAGGAGTGAAGGTGAGAATCTTGAAAACCGTGAACACCTGAAATTATATTTCGTGAGGATTGTATCTTCCTCGTGAGATAAATGGCAACACTTTTCAGTAATAGTAGCTCTTGACACTTATATAATTCCTTTATTTGCCCTCGGCAGTATTTATAGCACTTATGCTAGTGGGGGAAATTCCAACTGCAAACCAAAACCAGCTGGCTATTTACAAGCGTGGTCGAGGATTTGAACTCGGGATTACCGTGAACCATGGAATACCATGGAAACCTATACATTTTGATACCTCTTAACCAACGGTTAGCGCTAACCAGTCTTTGAGCAACCGGCCCGGCGGGACTTGAACTCTGGGCCTCCGAATTGCAGGTCCAGCGCTCCCAACCGCTCGGCCACGCTACCCTAATAGTGATCAGCATCAAATCAGCCTCAGGTTTCCAAGCGACAAATCTGATTGTACTGCCGTACATTTTTTTAGGGAGTGCCTCGGAAGAGGAGGAAAAGGAAGAAGAAGAAGAAGAGGAAGAGGAAAAACCGGCCGCAGCAAATACACATCCGCCCCTCAGACGAGCTGACTCTGAGGAGTTGTTACGAGAGCAGTTCAACAAAGGTAAGATTTAATGAACTTGAATTGTGTACTTCACTTCAACTTTGCTTCGCACTTCTGCTTCAGCACTGTTTAGTAGGTTAAAGGTAAGCAGTTATCCAAAGACTCAAAAGCTAGAACTACCTTGTGAGGCATAATAAGTAGCACCACAAAAAAACACTGCTCAGTAGCTTTCATTTAGCTGTCGATGATGAAGATGATGATGACGACGAGGATAATGATGCTGATTCGTTTATTTTGTAGAGTCAAAACTCTTCTAATTACAACCAGTAACTATATAGTTGAAATACGTTTGCAAACAATAGAGATTAAAAAAACCCACTGGTTTTCTTATTTCAGTTCGCCTAAAAAAAGAATTCTTACGAGTGCAAGAGATTTCCCCCGCCCGCCCGCCCCTTGCCTCACCTTTTTTCATGGTTATCTTTGCAAGTGCTGATTATGATCTTAGAATCCTTTAAACTTTGACAACAGTTGATGGGGCAGGAGTTGTGCAAAGTCTGATAAACACCACTTTTGGCTTATTAGGCTTCAGTCTCAAGCCTTTTTGTAATTGGTTGTAACTTAGGATTTACAAACTAGAAACATTGCTGGTGTTGTTACCCGTTATAGGCTCCCAGGACGAAAGAAGATCACTTCCTCATAGTCGCATGCAAAAGAGCAAGTCAACTGGTCAGCTTAAACATGTCGGCGTTAAAGACAAAAATAAAAAGTGAGTAATTTGGTTTTTACCAAAAAAATTCCCAGTTTTTTTTTTGTGTCAAACCCTACATGACTACAAAGCAGTTTTCATTGTTAATATTATTACCTTATTATTCGGGGTATCTACTCTATAATTTTATTAACTATTTCGGTGTCCCAAACTCCACACGTACAAGGAATATTTAAGAACGTTTCTTTTCCCTCTCCTCTTCCCCCCTAATAATGTGTATATTGAATTTGTAAATTATTTGGACTCTTTCTCTTGTAGTTTATGCGTTTGTGTTCATTTTGTTTAGAACCCTCCTCTTGTAATTATCATAACCGTACATATTTTGTGTCAGTTAAAAGAAACTAATAGAGTGAATTATTAATACAAATGTATTTTAATCTTATAGGTCTAAAAGCAACGACAACCTAAGTTTTACAAAGGCTGTTGAAAATGCCAACAACGCATATTCAGGTGAGAATTATCACCCCATCCTCCCGACTCTTCCTCTTTTACCCAATTCGAGTCTTAAACATATCGTTAGAGGGCAATCGGTGGGGTTTCAGTTACTGTCTTTTCTACCTAAACAGTCACGGTCAAACTAAGAAAACCGTGGACACTTAAATACAAGACGTCTATCCAAATACCCGTTGTTATCTGCCGTTTAGTTTTTTTCCTTGGTCTGATTATCTCGTTAACTTCTGAAAATAACGGTATTCCGCTTTGGGAAGAAAGAAAATCGTTTTAAGGCAGGATAAAAACCCTGTAGCCTTCGTAGCAGGCGCTTGGAAGACGTGGGCACCAGAAAAAACGGGCGCGCGAGAAGGAGACACGCGAGGGGAGAGGGAGCGCCTACACGGAAGGCCCCCGAAAATCGTTTCCCGCCCCCTCTCCAATTACCTGGCAGCCGTTGCGTGATCTGTCAAACGTTTTGACAGAAAACGACTGACCCCTCGCGTGTCTCCCTCGCCCGGGCCCGTTATCTCTTTCGCCCACTACTTCCGAGCGCCTGCTACGCAGGCTAAAAACCCTGTAGCCACTCGACTTACACATGTAGATATTGCGTGACTTATGTGTTCCTTGCGTGATATATTCACAGGAAGTGACATGCCCAATGGTCACGCACGCAGTCAGTCTGAAGAAGAGGTACCTATTACAATGCAGAGTAACGCAGATTTCAATGCAGTGCAACAGAAACTTGCTGTCAAGAAACCATTCTACAAGGGAATATTCAAGTACGTATTTCGTTAGGCTTTTGGTTTGTTAACTACCATTAAAAGGTGTTACTCTGTTCACTAGTGTTTAACTTGCGGATACACCCTTCTCTCCTCGCTCGCCGCTAGGAACCATTCGCGGGAAGTAACTCAAGCGGTGAAGAGCGAAGACAGACGGCTGTATTCGCGGGCTTTTTCTGGCTGTTTCCGCTGTGTCCGGTAGAAATACGCCTTTAATCTGTTCTAAACTCTTTTCAAAGAGTTCGCCATGCAGCTTGAAGGTGGAAGGTGAATACCTTAAATAAACTGTGTGGGTTTGCGCGTGTCCAGTTTTGGTCTGGTTCAGGACCTACACTGTACAAGATTCGTTTTCATTCTAAACCACTGCTCGTAACGGTTGAAGCGTTGAAGCGTAGAAGCGTGGATGCCTGTAGCCTGCCAGTACATCCCATCGCTGTCCGTCGTTGGGGGCGTTTACAAAATTCCGTGTTGCGATCTGGAAAAGGGTGAAACTTGCAGTTCATAATGTCGGGTGGAAATGGCGCACATCCCCTTGTGATCATTTGTGCTCAGTAGCTTTGATTGCTAACAGCTGAAGATAGGTGGCCTTCTTCTTCTTTATCACCAGCTATCTGCTGTAATTTACCACTAACGGTCCGGAGGAAATTACTTTCCCTTAATCTTATGCGTATTTTGAGTATTTTAAGAGGTGACAAACTCAAGCTTTTTAATTTTACTCACTTTTTCAGAATTGGAAAAGGAAAGAAAGGCGATTACAATTTAACAGACAACGATGCCCTTTCCTTCAAGCATACGTATAACAGAGAAGCACTGATCGATTTTCCCGCCGAGCAGCGTTATCGACAGCTTGTCAATCACTACGGGCAAGAAAAACCCTCCGACCGCGCGAATACGCTTCCGACTCGCAGCAAAAAGAAACACGATGTTAGGAATAAAGGCTATGAGGAAGAACGACCGGCTCCGATGTTGAAAGTCGGAAGAGTAACAGTAACAGCGCCAACTAGAGTTTAATACACACGTGATAGTTGAATACAAAGTAGATTGACTGTTTTCGCTCCAAAAGATTTTGCGCTCTTTGTTTTAAAGAAATTGTGATACTAAGCTTAAGCATTAGCTATTGATATTCAAGAACTTGGAGAATATTTTTATTTTTGTCTTTATGACCTTTTAGGTCCTAAAAGTCCTCTTGAAATTGTAAATGAACCAAAATCCATTTCTTTTATTATATATTTCTTCAAGCCCAGAGTGAACGAGGAATATTTTGATACTTTCAGCAACTCGTAATTTCTTACACGCAAAAAAGTTTCGTTTCTCTTTATTGTCTTGTCCTTTAATCGTTTTCCTCTGGGCTTATCGAGTCTTTTCTTTGCGATTGTACTACAGAAACCCCTTTATTCGAAGCATTGTCGTCCTAAATGTTCTAGCGAAAAAATCTGATTTGTATGGACGGGATTTCGAGTGGTTAGGGTTTTACAGTGTAGCTCAGTTTCAACAAGTTATGTGTTAAGTGAAATGAAAGAGAGATTAAACAGTAATGTGATAACCTCGCGGTAACAATAAGCTGAAACTCATGTGGTAAATTCGATTTGTAGATTGTATTGATCTTAAATAGCTGATTATTTTTCCAGAAAAGAAAGAAAACATATTTTGCATTACGTTTTTGTAAAATAACTTAAATATATCTCTACCCGATCTGTAAATAGCAATACGCCTTAATTAGAATCAAAATAGTAGAATTTTTTTCTTATAATTATACCAACTGATATATATGCAAATTTAGCTAGGTTTGTAATAATTGCTTTGTGGTTTTAAGTTTGATCACAGATTATTGTCGCCGATATCGACGTTGTTGGTCGCGTTTTATCTAAACTGATTAGAGTTGCACCAATATTAAACGCTTATTTTCTAATCGTTGTGGTTGAGTTTTTTTGTTGGAAAAGGGGGTGAATGGATGAAGAGTGAACTTAGGCATAAACCAGTTACGCCTCTGACGGGCTTAATGGACCCCAAAGCTCCTAGAGCGAGTTTTCCTCTCCCTTCACAAGTTGATCCTGTGGACTTGTACTCTCAATAGATAAACCGTCGCTCGGTTATAGCTCAGTTAGGAGAGCGACAGTCTGCCGAGCGGGAGGGCTTGGGTTTGAACCCCGCCCTGACCAAAAACCAGAGTCTTTTAAATTCGCAAGATTATGCTGGCTGTCTCAGTTCAGGCGATCGCGTTGCTGGGCGGTGACGTCGAGCCGATGGCCCTCATCTTGTCGGCTTATCAATTCGAAGTCGACATAAAGCGCTCTTAGACTCAGTGTCGAAAGCTCTCGACATCATCGAGCGTAGTACAGCATTAATAGCCCGCAATGTGGGTAGCAAAATTCTGCGAAATGCATCTCTTTGTAGTGTTTTCTCAAACACAGGAGTGAACTTAACGCTTACTAAATACGAGTGCATTTACTACTGACAATAGAGTGGATTTTCAAGCAGATGCTTAACAAGATTTGAAAACTTGACAGAGTAGATTGAGTACATTTGAAGGTTCTTCGCGCCCCTTCTAATTTTTAAGGGAAAAGCTCTGGAGACGAGGTTGTTGGAGGCTACCTCAGTGATGTGCCAGTTGAACGTCAAACTTGCTTCCAAGAAAATTCCCAGGCTCTTTGCTGATTTTGATGGTGTTATAGACTTTCCAAGCAGGGTGACGCAGAAATCGTGAGATGAGGCATTCTTTGAAGCATCTGCGGTGTACCCAGTAACAGCAGCTTTGACTTGTCTGAGTTAACGAGCAAGCCCTTTTGACAAAACCAGGAAGCAATCTCCCGCAGATCCTCTGTTAACTGGGCCCTTAGCTACGCTGGTGGTTCCGACAGGAAATGACATAAGGAGTTATCAATCATGAACATAACTATTTAGTGAGGCTGTATGTGGGACAGCTGATGGCAGATGGCAACAACATAGATATCAAAAAGCGCAGAACCAAGAGTCGAGCCTCGTGGACGCCATGACATAACGCACGACTGGATGATATGCATCCATTTCTAACTAACTGTAGACTGTCGGTCAAGTAACTTCTGAACCACTCAGTCGCGTTCCTGGAGAGTCCCAAACCTCGAAGTTTCCTCAAAAGATTTAAGAAGTAACGAAATAAGATCACATTAGAGAAGCTTCACTGGCTGCCTGTCGCACTGTTATTAAAAATAAGAGACATTGTCATGAATTTTAAATGTGTTAAAGGACTTGCCTCGCCCCGTCTCTGTAATAGATTTTAAAAAACAGATAATGTGCACTCTCGTAATTTCAGAAATAAGAACAGCTAGAACAAGCTTCAGATCTGCTGCCCGGGGGGGGGGGGGGGGGTACTTGAGTTAATTTTTGCTGGGTATGTGCCGCTGGCCTCTCAGAGCCCCTACCCCGTTATAGTCTATTCTGTGGCCTATTATAGACCCCAACTTAGTCGCTTTTTGGCAAATTTGTTATTTTCACGATCCCAACTTAGCCACTTTCTATATATGAATCTACCTTACAAATGCTTTAAATAAGTCATCCTAAAATGATTTTTTCCCATTTTTTTAATTTTTAACCTACAGTACAAACATTCTGGTACGTTTGCTAAGTACGTTTGCTAACCGTAAAATATGAAGAGCTTTGTTACCCCCAAAAGCCGAAAATATGCGACCCCATTCTAGTCAATCCAGTCGTGAAAATGTTACCCTATCCAGGGGCATATCCCCATTACAATATAAGGAAGTGACCCCCGCCCCCCCCCCCCCCCCCCACCTCCGATCCGCTGCTGGTTGGATAAGGATCACGTGACTCATTAAGGTATCCAATTACCATTTTTAACTTATGCACACTTATCTTAACAAACGAGAATCGCCAAAAGGCGATTTTAACTGGGCGGGCAATTTCCCTCGGTTGAGGGGGTGGCTGCTTCCTTATGCCATCAGGCATGTCGCTTGCGATTGCGTGACGTACGTCTCATGTGAGAGTTAAAACAGTTACTCAATTGAACATTGTACCCTTTTGGAAGAGTTTCGTAACAAGAAAAATGAGTAGCATGTTTAAGTCGGGGCTGCGTAGTACGTTTTCAAATTCCACCATTATGAATAAAAATAAGCAAGTGAGCCATTCTAAGCAGGAAACAATAAGCTTTATTTTCACGCACCCTCTGCTCCCCAAAATATAGTGTGACTGATTTGACCTAAGCGGAAGTTCCAAAAATAATTGTCGTTACGGGTCAAAACGCTGTTAATAACAAGCAGCACATTTATCAATTCTGGTTCTTAAAACTAACACAGCAAATTAAATTTAATTGTTTTTTTCTGACATTGCGTTTTTAACTATCCTAGTGAATATATATAATATTTTTTTGACATGGTGATCCATAATGAGCACATTCCCCAGGACATTCTTTTGTCCTTTTTATCCCAGGGGAGGAACTCTCTTACATTAACTTTAAATAGTGTAAAGATTAGATGAGGCGGACTATGCACCCCTCCCCCCCACCTCGACTTCCCAGAAATACCCCCCAATTCTTAAACTGGGCTCGCCACAGGCCGCCCAGTTAATAACGGGCGGAAAGTGTTTTGCGTATCGGGATTGACACGAAACTAACTGGAATGCATGTCCAGGTCACGTGGTCGTTGAAATGTAACGATTTTTTGTCACGTGGCAGCCACAAAACATTCATCAAGGGTAGGCATCCAGGCCTTAACTCCCTGAGTAATTGCGCTTAAATTTCTACATTTTTTATCGGATGAGTAAACACTTTATCGAGGAAGTCTTTTTAATCTTAGGTTGTAGGTTGAAAAGTACCCAAAGGATTGCCGAAAGTTCGCTGGGGGTAGAATAAACACGCGAAGGATTCTGGGAGCAGAGTCTATGTTTGTTTACCATTTACCACAAATTCCAGGAAATTCCAGTTGGGATGTAAATGGTAAACGTTTTTTTGTTTCGTCCCACTGGAAAATTCCCGGGACAAACAGAAATTCTGAAAAGGTAGTCCCTTTTTCCCGATCGGGACGTTCCGAATGGAAATTTGTTTACCATTTACAAGTTTCTTGAGTTTCGTACAATACGACAATTGCACGATGTCGTCATTTTACTACAACAACCAGAAGCCTTCAGTTTGCTGTTTTCTTGTGCAAATTAAGGCTATTGTCAATAATCTTCAGTGGAATTGACAAATTTAATAAGAAAGCGAAGGCGAAATGAATTCTGGTAGTTCTAATCAAACATCGTCATCGTGAAAATGGCCTATTCGTACTAGTTTCATGTTGTAACTAGAATCCAGTCTAGCGCGGCTCGACAATCCGGAAATTTTAGGCAAATGGTAAACGACACGTACCGTTCTTACCGACCAAAATTTCAAAATTTTTTTTTGATGAATGGTAAACAACCAATCACGCCAGGAGGTTCTGAAGTCCACTAAGGTAAGTGCGTATAGCTTTCTAGATAGATTTAAGTTTATTTGTTGAAAAATCGCATCGAAGTCCATTCGATCTTAAGTCAAAATTTTGGAAACTCGTATTGCTCATCGAGGACTTTGAGGAAACTTGCATTGCTCGTCGATGTCTTTGACCGACAGACACGGTCACACTTGGATTTTTCAGACTCAAGTCAAACCTAACTGGGCGCGAAAGACTCGCACCACAATCTTAGAGTATTTTCAGTTATTTAGAAAAGGACAAAGAACTGGTTTAGTGACTCATGGGTTTTGATATTGGCACATTTTCAGAGTTCTAGAGGTCCAGAGGTCGCTTCGAAAACTCTTGTTTTGTGTAGCGTGTCACGTGTCAGCGTAAATAAAGCTTATGTCACATTTTGAATTTTCGTTCATACGGTAATACCTCAGTTGAAAGCTAAGTTTAATAATGCTGAAACGAAAAAGTCATAGTTTCATGAATTCAGCTTTAAGCATTCCTCAAACTTTTTCTTGTGCTTTAGATAGTTTTCTAGAAATAGCATCGAGTTTGTTTTTGCCACTGATTTATCAGCTTTGACCGGCTGTGAGAAATGAATTCGCAGAGCTTCTTTTTAACACACGCTCAAGATATATTCAGTCACCAGAAAACAGTAAATTGTTGGAAGAAGTCAAGGAACCTCTTTGGGCTTATTTAAGACAACAATGCCCGTCTTTTTTGGAAATATATTGCAATGCTTGCCTTAGTCAGAGTTTTGAGCAAAAGACCTTTGGCAAGCTTACTCCAGATGCAATGAATATCTTTTCATCTCTAAGAACCTTCCAGTCATTTTGTAAGACATGCCAAAAGGATGAGTTCTAAGTAGCTCAATTTTTTTAAATATTGTGACTAGATCTGTGCTGCAAAAATGTGAGCTGAATTACAATTCCTGGCCACAGTTTGTTTCTGTTATTGAAACTTACCCTGGAAAGTTAAACTGCCCTGATTGTGAAACCCCAACGTGTGAGCCAATTTTGACCTCCGTAGCACACTCAAAGTTTGTTTTTATTGAATTCTCTCTAGAGCTTATGAATGTGATAAAGTTGTATGAAAATATAAATGCTGGCCAAAGGGTACGTAAGCCCTTAAGGAGTTAATGCTACTATTCTCACGTTAAAAACACTTACAATTTGCAGGGTATCCTCAGTTTAAACTCAGATCAAAGTTTTCTCGCCACTTCGACCAATTTCAGGACCCATTTTTCACAATGAATTCTCGATCTTCTTGTTCCCAATTACTTTACCAAAAGCACCAAAACACTAAAACAAAAATCGGACCTCAGCTTTGACCACTTATCACTTATCTCACAATGTATGGCCTAGGAACGAATGGTCAGTTTAAATGCATACAGTTGGAGATCTTCGTACATAAAAATGTGAACAGAATCCGAAAATGTATAATAATGAATACTGAAGGAACAATCGGTTTTGTCACTTCCTCAAGGTCAAAGATTTGATCGAGGATTGTTTGATGCATGTGGACATTTATTGCCGACTCCCAGCTATTGCAACACAATAGCGCTCCAGAAATTTTTGTGGTGTTCACGTACAGAGGAACAGGTTTTGACCCCTGGAAGTAATGATTCTCCGAAAATATCGACCCCTTGGTCTGATTATCTCGTAATTCTTCTGAAAATAACGGTATTCCACTTTGGGAAGAAACCAAAGTCGTTCTAATGCAGAATAAAAACCCAGCCACTCGAGTTACACAAGTAGATATCGCGTGACTTATGTGTTCCTTGCGTGACATGTTTACAGGAAGTGACATGCCAAATGATCACGCACGCAGTCAGTCTGAAGAAGAGGTACCTATAACAATGCAAAGTAACGCAGATTTCAATGCAGTGCAACAGAAACTTGCTGTCAAGAAACCCTTCTACAAGGGAATATTCAAGTACGTACTTCGTTAGGCTTTTGGCTTGTCAATGCCTATTAAAAGGTGTTACTTGGTTCACTAGTGTCTAGCTTGGGGGTACACCCTTCTCTCCTCTCTCGCCGCTAGGGGAATAACCCAAGCAGTGAAGAGCGAGGACAGACGGCTGTATTCGCGGGCTTTTTCTGGCTGTTTCCGCCTTGTCTGGTAGATATACGCCCTTATAATCTGTTCTAAACTCTTTTCAAAGAGTTCGCCATGAAAGGTGGCAGTTGAATACCTTGAATAATCTGGTAATGGTTCAGGACCTACACTTCACAAGAATCTTTTTCTTTCTGAACCGCTGCTCGTGGGGGTGGACTCGTTGAAGCGTGGATGCCTGAACCTGCCAACATATCCCATCGCTGTCCATCGCTTGGGGCGTTTATAAAATTCCGTGTTGTGATCTGGAGAAAGGTGGAAGTGGCAGTTCATAATGTCAGGTGGAAATGGCGCACATCCCGTTATGATCATTTGTGGTCAGCAGCTTTGATTGCTAACAGCTGAAGACGGGTGGCCTTCTTCTTCTTTTACCAGCCATGTTCTGTAATTTACCACTAACGGTCTGGAGGAAATTACTTTCCCTTGATCTTATGCGTATTTTGAGTATTTTAAGAGGTGACAAAGTCAAGCATTTTATCTTTACTCACTTTTCAGGACTGGAAAAGAAAGGAAAGGCGATAACAATTTATCAGACAGCGATGGCCTTTCCTTCAAGCACACGTATAATAGAGAAGTACTGATCGATTTTCCCCCCGAGCAGCGTACTCGACAGCTTGTCAATCACTACGGGCAAGAAAAAGCCTCCGAACGCGCGAATAGGCTGCCGACTCGCAGCAAAAAGAAACACGATGTCAGGAACAAAGGCTACGACGAAGAAGGACCAGCTAAGATGTTGAACGTCGGAAGAGTAACAGTAACTGCGCCTACTAGGGTTTAATACGCATGACTTTTTGTCAGGTACTCGTGAATTCAGATTTGGAACTCGTGATAGTTGAATACAAAGTAGATTGACTGTTTTCGCTCCAAAAGATTTTGCGCTCTTTGTTTTTAAGAAATCATTTACATCACCACGAAACTGTGATACTAAGCTTAAGCTTAAGCAATAGCTAATGATATTCAAGAACTTGCAGAGCCTTTTTATTTTTGTCTATATGTCCTACGAAAAGTCCTCTTGAAATTGTAAATAAACCAAAATCAATTTCTTTTATTAATATAGTTCTTGAAGCCCAGAGTGAACGAGGAATATTTTGATGCCTTTCATCAACTTGTAATTTCTTACACGCAAAAAAGTTTCAGTTCTCGTTATTGTCTTGTCCTTTCATCGTTTTTCTCCGGGCTTGTCGAGTCTTAGCGATTGTACTGCAGAAACCCGTTTACTCGAAGCATTGTCGTCCTAAATGTTCTAGCGAAAAAATCTGATTTGTATGGACGGGATTTCTAGCTAGTGGTTAGGGTTTTACAGTGTACCTCAGTTTCAATAGAGCGGTTTTCATTTGAGTATCGTAAAACCAAAACCAAAGTAATTACTCTAGCCAATCACAAAGGACACAGACAAAACAGTGAACCAATTAAAACTCGAAGTAATTACATGTAGCTGACGCAAAGCGCGGGGAAAATGCATGCGAGCGTGACACAATTGGTTTTGGTTTTCCTTCTGATTGGATAAAAAAGTGGCGCGAATCTTTTAAGCCAATCACGTAGCGTAGTAAACGCAAAACCAATTACCTTTCGACACTCAAATGAAAACCGCTCTAAGTTGTTTGTTAAGTGAAATGAAAGAGAGAAAAAACAATAATGTGATAACTTCGCGGTAACAATAAGCTGAAACTCATGTGATACATTCAATTTGTAAATTGTATTGATCCTAAATAGCTGATTATTTTTCCAGAAAAGAAAGAAAACATATTTTGCATTACGTTTTTGTAAAATAACTAAAATATATCTCTACCCGATCTGTAAATAGCAATACACCTCAATTAGAATCAAGAAAGTAAGATTTTTTCCTTATAATTGTACCAACTGATATTTATGCAAATTTCGCTAGGTTTGTAATAATTGCTTTGTGCTTTAAGTTTGATCACAGATTATTGTCGGCGTTATCGACGTTGTTGGTCGCGTTTATCTAAACAGATTAGAGATGCACCAATATTAAACGCTTATTTTCTAAACGTTGAGGTGGAGTTTTTCGTTGGAAAAGGGGATGTATTGTTGAAGAGTGAACTTGGGCATAAACCAGTTACCCCGCTAACGGGCTTAATGGACCACAAAGCTCCTAGAGCGAGTTTTCCTCTCCTTTCATAAGCTAATCCTGTTGACTTGCACTCTCAATAGATATATCGTCGCTCGGTTATAGGTCAGTTGGGAGAGCGACAGTCTGCCGAGTGCCGAGCGGAAGGACTTGGGTTTGAACCCCGCCCTGACCAAAAACCAGAGTCTTTTAAAGTCGCAAGATCATGCTGGCTGTGAGTTATGATCTTGTCTCAGTTCAGATGATCGCGTAATTGGGCGGTGACGTCAAGCCGTTGGCCCTCATCCTGTCTTATCAAGTCGAAGCCGACGTAAAGGCTCTTAGACTTGTCGAAAGCTCTCGATAACATTGAGCATAGAATCCTTTGGAGGAAACTTCGAGGTTTGGGACTCTCCAGGAACGTGAGTGAGTGGTTCAGAAGTTACTTGACCGACAGACTAGAACAGACTACAGTTAGTTAGAATTGGGATGTGTATCATCCTCTGGCGTTCCACAAGGCTCTATTCTGGGTTTAGCGCTCTTTGATATCTATGTTGTTGATCTGCTATCAGCTGTCCCAAATGCAGCCTCACTGAATTGTTATGTGGATGATTCGCAACTCCTTATGTCATTTCCTGTCGGAGTCACCAGCGTAGTTAAGGGCTCAGTTAACAGAGGATCTGCGGGAGATTTTGCTACCTGGTTTTCAAATGGGCGGCTTGCTTGTTAACTCAGACAACTCAAAGCTGCTTTTACTGGGGACACCTCAGATGGTTCAAAGGATGCCTCACCTCAAGACTTCAGCGTCACCTGTGACGAAATCCGCCATAACAGTGAGTCCTCTCTAACGAAAAACGAAGAGCATAAACGATCTCGAGAAAACACGTACCAAAATAATACTTTAAGCATTTATTAAAACAATACTCCAAAAACTCTACAATTTTAAAATTGACTAAGCGTTCCTGTATACTAGTTCCACTAAACGATTAAAACGAGATTATTCTTCTAAACTCTAATGACTTATGCAATATTCCTAATTATTAAAAACTGAGTCATTGGATAATGAAATTCTAGAGCTCTGATTGGCTTAGCTATCATGGTATATGAGCCATCTACCACGCTCTCCAAATATTAAAAACAATTTGAAATTAAAAATTAAAAACAAGTTGAAAATCGGTTGTTTTTATAAATATAGTCGGGAAGAATTCTCGATACTTTCTGGGCGTTTTTAAGAAAACAATTATTCCACTCGCGCTTGTTGGATATGAGATGATTATAGCCAACTCGGCGCTACGCCACTCGTTGGCTCTAACTTAACAATTAGTTCATGCTTCAGCGTGCGTATCTCGAGATATTGAGCACGCGGGAAGTTTGGAGACCACGAAAGAGGCGTAAGAGGCGCAGCCGAGTGCAACTCTAGCCTCTAGCCTCTTTTATCAAAGCGATCAATGCATTAGTTAACTTAAATATTATTATTGTAGGGCGCGCTCAAAGCAGGACAGTACGCGTCAATGTTTACGTGAGTATATATTTTTCCTCACAGTTAAGCTTATGTTTTTATCCTGAAACTGAGAGGAAGTGTACTCTAAAATGATTGTAAAATCCATATTTAGGTGCTGAAAAACTATTAATTTACCGAAAAATTGTTATTGAGATAAAACAACTTTGCAAAGAATGATCTCACGCCATAGCCCGCACAACTCGCGGAGATGACAACAACAACAACACTCACCTCTTTTCCTTACTATCGGTTAATAAATTCAAACGTTTCCTCTTAAAATTCGTCATAAAACACATGGTAAACGCTTTATCGTGTACTGCCGAGTTAACTCGAGGAATTACGAATAATTTATTGACGTCATCAGCCTGCTCAATAAGAATATGAAGCACGCTCGCGCTATTGAATTTGATTAGGGGAATTTTCTAGCTATGTTATAAAATCTCATATCCAACGCGCACTCGTGGAATAATTGTTAACTATTAAGCACAAAATACAAAGCGATTTTTAACCACTTAATCTAGTACATATTTACAACTTATTTCTTCAAATGCAAGTTAACTTTTCTTTTTTCGTTTTTCACTTCACCTTGCGTATAAACAAAGAGTTCCTCGTCTTTCCTTTAATCCACCACGCCACGACTTCCTACGTTCACAACACCCCTTTTACCCGATCCAAAAACTGCCAAACTTCAGTAACTCTGTCTTAGGTCAATTCTTTCCTCCACCTTGCCTTAATCTCCCAGTCTGCTGCGGTTCTCCAGATTTATACTGTTGTCCAGGTTTTCTGCAGCTACTCTCGGAGAAATTATTTACTGCCACCAAAGTATTTCTTCGTATTGGCGTTCCGTCACGGTACTTTTGTTCCATCAACGTCTTTTTTGGCAGCACAACTTGCTTCTCCATGACAAATGATTCTTCGCTTTGAGTTTCAGAGTCGCATCTGCTGAAGAGTTCAGTGGTGACTGTGCTTCCTAAAGTTTCTCTCCTTCGTACATAAACACACACTCCGTACAACTTTGCAGCAACGTCAACTCCCTTTTAAGACCTACAATTTCAAAATCCTATGCAAATGCAAGGTGTCCAGTAAAAGAACTATTTAAAAGGTCTAATGATTAACAGTTAGAACGGCTTACAATCTATATATGGCTTTTAAGACATGTACTAATTTACATTAGTAAAATCCAACTAGTGGTCTATTATCAATGCTGCGTTCTGATTGGTTGAGCTACTACTAGGTTATATGTTATAGCCTACTATTAGCAAAAAGCGCGCGCTTTTTGGCTGCCAAAAAGGATTAAAGTCTAGCTTTAAGTAGCTAACATTTATTCTCGATATTTTTTACCAACTAGTCGGATTTTACTAAAACAATTATTCCTCTAGCCCTCATGGCCTCTGAGTCAATAGCCCAGACTCAGAGGCTCAGCCCAGACTCACAGCCCATTCGGCCTCGAGGAATAATTGTTAAATAGATCCTGATTAGAAATGGGATCACTCACCGTTTCTGGGAAACGAGAGATTTTTTGCTCAATTAAAGCGTGCGCGTGATATTGGCAAGTTTCATGCCGCAGACTTGCAACGACAGCTATAAAATGTACAAAAGAGTGTGATGCACGTGCAAAGTTGTCGTTTTGCTAATATAAACCGATTGCTTTTTTGCCGTTCTCGTTGCCGTCGCCGTCTTTTTTGCTTTATCTCCCCATTACCTCCAGAGAACCTCACGCGGTTTAAGACTGAAGTGAACGGCAATGGGACCAGAGGCACCTTGTTGTGGTGGTGGACTATCTGATAATTGTCTACTAATTATTCACTTCATATTTCAATTCTTCACAACCCCCAAATCCAAAATTTTCTCTTTTTCTCCAAATTTCAAACATCTCTCCCCCCCCCCCCCCCCCCCACTAGATTTTACACATTAAAAACTGCATTCGAAAAATCATCCAAAACTTCACAAATAACTGTAACTTAATTGAGTTATTTTTGGATTGAATGAAATCTTGGCTAGATATTTAAGAAAAAGGTTGGAAATCAACGAAAAATAATACTTTTAACCGTACTGCCCCCTTAAATACAGAGTTGAATGCTCTTAAAATAAACCAAGTTTAAAGAAGTCAATTTTCTTGGCGTTATTTTAGATGTTTTTCATCGTCATGGAAACCCCATATTTCTCAGGTTGAGAGCAAAATCTGCAAGTCTATTGTGGGCGCTATTTGTAACTCGAGTTTTTGTGTTACTAAGACAGTTTTGTGTACTACAGTACTTTATACGATTTGAACTACATACGCATGTTATAACCGTAAACTTGTAAGTACGTAAAATGGATCAGGAGACTTTAAAGTGTCCGCCTTAAAAGAGATTCACAGAAAGCGATTGAAGATCGGCGGAGAGGTGTCCGCGATTTGAGATCTAGAATTTTCGGAACATTTGTTGTAAAATTTCTCGCTTGCCTACTTCTCCTAGGATTTTCGAACATCTAAAAGATGGTATAATTGCCTATTTTTAACGGATTTTTACCCTAATAAGGTCACCCAGAATTTTCGGGAGCCTTTTTCTGGCTGAAATTTTCGAAAACGTTAGTTTTGATCCCTACAATGTTCGGATCACTATACTTTCAGCTAGGAAATCCGAAAAGATGAAAAATTATTAGGGGATAACAATATGCCTATATCTACCGTTTAAATACTAAAATACGTTTAACGATGCTATGTTTTAGTGGTTTTGAACTACATTTTCGTTGGGTGCCCCTGGAAAATGAGACTGCTCAAGTCCACCCCTGTAAAAATGGCATTGTCATCGTGTTTTCTTCGGGCGGGTCTATTTCTGTTTTTTTCAGATGAAAAGATGGATTACTCCGTTTCCTTATTGGAACTCAATTTTTCTGAATGCTAGTTATAACTTTAAAACCATTTCCCAACTTCTTCACTAGGTGTATCGCTTTTCTTACTCAGTCGAACCGGTTACGTACTAACAGCAAACTCAGTTTAGGCGTAACCACAAATGTGTGATGTGAATATAGTGTGGCCTCTGGGAGACCTACAATTATTACATTTTTTTTTAGCTATTATTTTGAATCTTTCTCTGCCTTTTCTTCTTTCCTGTCTGTTCATTTTTTATTCTTATTTTATGAAGTTCACTTTTCCTGTGTTATCACCGCATTCTCCTTTCATCTCTTCCTCGTTTTTCAGTTCTTTATTTTGTTTTTCCTCTTTCTTTGCTGCCTCATGTCTCCATTTTGTTCTTCTGTTTTGAAACCAAACTTTCACTTGTGTTTCGGACAAACCCAACATGGCGCCGATTTGAAGCCGCTCTCGTTTGGTGACGTACTTGGTTGCTTGGAAACGCTTTTCCAGGCCTCGCCGCTGCAGCTGCGTGAAGACTGGACGACACCAAGGACGGGTGGAAGTGCGCATGGGCGGAGAGTAATAAAAGGGCTGATGGGTAATAAAGTTAAGGCCCTTATTCCACGAAAACGGGCAATGGACTTTTCTTTGATCTGGATAAAAAAAATATAAAATAAAAATTAAATAGAATAAAATAAATTAACGTACGGGCCGGAAGGGTAGTCAACACGGAGACCAGCAACGCTACGCCTAAGAAAGAAAAAGGACGCCGTAGGATTGGTACTTAACATTTTTACATTGCTCAAACGTAAATAAATAGCCAAGAAATTGACAACTTAATATTATCTTTATGACCTACCCCCAAGGTCGCCAAAGATGGTTTTTTTCTGGCACGATAAAATTCAATCCTGCAAAGCTATCAACCGACTTTACCATGGTAAGTCAGTTTAGTTGTAGTTTTAGGCGAAAAAAACAAAAACAAAAACGCATCTTTAACGACGTTGGGGGTAGGTCATTCCATGAGAAGGACTTAACGATAAGATTAAGGTATTAATTTCTCATTTTTTGTAATCTACAATATCAGTTAAAAATTGTAGTTAATTTGCCTTTGTAAAAGAAACCTGACCATCAGCTTGAAGCAGGAAAGACTGACTGTAAAAGAGATGCAGCTTACGCCAAATGTTCACATTTTTAAAGAGTTTGCTGTCTACGTTTTTAGGAAGGACGTGAAGGTAATTTCGTGCTAGTGGCCTCCACCTCGCACTTTTTCCAAAGATGGACAGAGGCGTGGTCGTCAGCAGGTTTTATGGGGAAAATCTCTGTCTGGATAAAACTGCTGAAGTTTTCTGAGAATAACTAGTTGCATCAGCCAAAACATTAAATAATCAAAACATCAAACGGGTTGCATCGCATTTAATAAACGGCCACAGACTAACTCCAAACTGGCGTGCTTGAACAACGGAATTTTTTAAAAGTTAAGCCCTTTCACAGCATACAGTTACTGAAATAGCGTTCCTTGATTAATAACCAAACTTAATCTTCTAGGTAATCTTGATTGGACTGTTCATTGTCCGCATTATTCCCAAGGTTCTTGAACTGTCCATAACAACGAGGTGTCATGCATGTATTAAGTTCATCCGTAAATCGAGGTTCGACTGTTTTACCTGCATCACTACCCAAGTCATTCCTGTTTCTATAAATGGCTTATCTTTTTTAGTCTTCGCCAGATTAATCTCGTACCATCACCATTTCTTTTTATTATGACATTAATTTGCCAACGTTATTTCACATACCAGATTAATCAACATTGCTACTCATTTGGATACTTTTTTATTTTTGAACAACTAATGGGAATTTTATAGTTTGTCGAGGATACCGTTGTGTTTTAAAAAAATATTTTAGCGGAACTTTCTCTGAAAATAAAATTCGTGACTACTTTACCGGGGAATCTCCCAACGCCCTGAATATCTTAAAACAATAATAAACGAGGATCTTTAAAAGGCGTGGTTAGTCGTGGCTTTAAGAAAGAGGTCGAGAGTTAATATCCGTATAAAAAAAGGCCTGGTTATTGCTTGTATTTTACAGTTCAAATTAAACACTCGGTCATATGACGATGTTTGCCATATCATTAGTACCTATTTCTTAGAAAAGATCCAGTTTCAAATGGGTCCACATAATAACAACTTCTGTTGGCCAGTTTCCTAGCAAAATATCCGTTTTAAAAGTTCATAACAGAAGATAAAAGTATCAAAAGATTATAACCTCATTAATTGCCCGTCGTATACTGTAACCACTTAATGATGAATGTGCATACCAAACTAAAAAAATAAAAGATAGACTAATTGGGATTTCTACTTTTTTTAATCAGAATTAACTTACAAGGGATGATACCTAAAGACGAGTAAACACTTCATCGAGGAGGTCTTTTTAATCTTAGGTTGTGTGTTCTATATGTGGCTCATCAATAGCTGTATCGTTTTATTGTTTTATACAGGAAACAGTTGGTATCAATGATATTCAGTATTAACGAAGACAATGGGTAGTTGGCTACACTGCATGGTTTAATATTAGTCCAGACGTATTAGTCGCTATTTTATTATTATTATTATTATTATCGTTATTTCATTTAGTAAACTTTTTTTCATGAAATGATCGCCCTTCTAAAAATTTAAGGTGACACGAACTTATTGTTTTGCGTGTTGGTTGTTTTTTAATCGCGTTTTTCAGCATGAACGGTTTCACTGATTTCTATGATTTCTGCGTTAATAAAGAACGGTGGAAGATAATGTTATGTATTTCTTGTAGGTATAAAATCATATTGGATATCGGCGTATATTTAAAACCGCATTTTTACAAATAATGTAAATAACTTCGAAATTCTACGACAAATTTTTCCCTAACCTCAGCCAGGGCAAATAACCCTCATAGCTCCCTTGTTTTATATCTGCAAGTTTGAAGTGAACGATTGTCATATTTTTCTTCATCTTGATCCTGCTGAAAGATAAATAGGTTCGCGCTGCTGTAAGCAACGGTCGATCGCGGACTACCTACTGCAACGAAGTTAGAAAAATTAGTAGCGCTAGCACAGTATCGAAGATCTTTAGGTCGTGATCGCACCATAGTATCTAGGATTGAGCTCTTGAAATAAATATTGTTTCTGGCTGACATACTATATAATGTCCTTAAGGAGTTAATGCTACTATTCTCATGTTAGGGGTATAACACGACACAATAAAAACACTTATAATTTGCAGGGTATTTAAACTCAGTTACACGGAATGCTTGCGTCAAAGTTTGCTCGATCCCCACTTCGACCAAATTCAGGAATCATTTTCACAATAAATTCTCGATCTTCTTGTTTTCAATTACCTTACCAAAAGCAGCAAAAAACTAAAACAAAAATCGGACCTCAGCTTTAATCACTTTTCACTTAATATCTCACAATGTATCGCCTAGAAAAGAATGGCCTGTTTAAATGCATACAGTTGGAGATCTTCGTACACAAAAATGTGAACAGAATCCGAAAATGTATAAATATAATGAATATTGAAGAAACAATCGGTTTTGTCACTTCCTCAAGTTCAAGGAACTTGATCGAGGATTGTTTGCATGAAGACATTTATTGCTGACTCCCAGCTTTATGTTTAAGAGCAAATGATGCTCTCACCTAGTCGCTTACAGATCTTACAACCCGCACAGAAACGAACTGCCTGTTAAAGTAAGTGTAGTTTGGACCGGATTTGATCGGATAGTTTTAGTAAAAGTAATTCGTCAAATGCACACACCACTGGTTCGAAGCTCTACAAACCGGTGAAATGGCTATGAGTTTAACCAGTTAAATTTATAGTCTGTCCCTATTATGGTCACCATGCATTAAAGCTACAATGGTTTGTTTGTTACTTATTTGCTCACTCTAATACTAAAAAAGCGGTTCTGAAGGCATTTGACTTTGGATGACATGAGGTGCCTGTGGTAGCGTTGTGAGAGGCAAGGGGCGGGGTTGTCACAATCATGAATAGCCTTAAACCAGTTCGACACCCCTACACATCACTGTTTCTAGTTTTACTGGTTTTAATCAAATCGCTCCACAGCTTTAGCGTTTAAAGAAAAACAAGAACTTGAATTATTCTTATAACAGGAAATTATAAACAGAAGTTTATCTTATCTCGCCACGCAATGAACTACATACCCGGAACATAGCAAGTCTTTGCGCAATTTACGCGGAATAATAATGTTAACCTCGTCTCGCAGAAACCTCGGTATAACGCGCAGGGACAGCTGGAAAATCCCCGCCGGGAAAAGTAACAAACGCTTGGCTGAAACAAACTCAGTTTCGGACTCTCGCTATTGAGATACTTTCAATTTTCTAACTAAACCTAAAACAGACAGCAAGCTGCATATTTCTGCAGGATTCAGGCAACCTTAAAAATATCACTTGTTTTTATCATCGTATTTGCTTATTATAATCGACTATTAGGGATTTTCAATCAATTCTTCAGTTGCGCATCAAGTGGAACTAAGCTGTTGAAAACGTAAACAACACGTTATTCTTCTAATGCAAATGTTTTCTGAGGAAATTCTTCTTCTTGTATCCCGCTACTGCGGACATCTGATTGATCAAGGAAATTTACACTCCCGGGGGCAATCAAGTGCGCAATAGGAAACTGAGTTGCACATTTTAACACATTAACCAGCGGTTAACGGATGGGCAAGTCTGGGAGTAAATAACAGTCCAAATGACTAGGGATGAATCAAGTGATTTGATTGCAATTAAAAGCTCCAAAATGCTCAATCACGTTTGTTATTTTGTACACTACAATCTAGATGAAAATTACTAGACAAATGAAGCTTGTTTGTTACTTAGTTTAATGTTATTCATGAACAGATCCTTTCGAAACCCGACTATACGGACTTCTCATGGCGAAGTTTACCTACCTTGTGGGCTATTCGTTCCGTAAAGTATATTTTCAATCCCAAACGTTAGTCTTTGGCATTTGCTTGGCTCGCTAATGTTGTCTCTTTTCTCGTTCGCAAGAGCGCTGTGTGTGGCCGGCATCCCATCTAAAGATGTCCTATATCCGAGGGTCGGGGTAGAAACAGGACAATTCATTGCCTGAAAAATGCCTGAGCAATGCAGAGGATGTTCCGTAAAACAGTTACATTGTATAAAGGATGATGAATTTAGCATGCTGTGTCCGAGGGCGACGCGTTAGCTTACAACTCATATGACATGGCAGCAGTGGTAGCATACAAAGTCTGCGGTTCCTCAAGCTACTTACAGGCAGCACATGATATGAGATAATACCGAGGCACGATTGACAGCTTTAAAATTGCCTTCACTTGATCTTGACATCAACGTCTGTCTGAGCATAAGTTTTTTCGGCTATGTCACGGACATTCCAATAGCCGGATTTGACATCTTGAGCGAAACACGGATTCATTTGAAGAACTGGTAGGCAATTCTACCTTCGAGGCTTTTCTACTTACCGGTCAATATTAAACCATTCCTTTCACACAAAAGGTACTAAACTGTGTGAACAAACATCCAGGCTTAACGGAACCCACCCTCATTAAATTGACCACATCAGATCACAGCTAATTTGTTCATGTTTTCAAAGGTTCATATTTTATGAGTATCATGTTTGAGTGTTAAACAATCAATCCATCACAGCAATAAATTAAATCCAAGCTCATGTAATCTAATTTTGATTCGACAGTGTTCCCGGGACAACAATCAACTTAGAACGGGCTCATAAAAAAGGCTTCTTTAAACGTAACCGAACGTTAAATTTCCGCTGAAATGACATAAATATGATAAAAGCATTTCTTGATGTCGCTATATTAAAATCACACCAAGGTCCCAATATTTTGAACTTTTCAAGTTCGGTACCGTACGCGTGAAATAAGGCGCAGCTCTGTTCTCCAGAGATCCTCAATTGCATACAATAAAAACTGTAAACCTTTTAGTACAAAGGTACAACTTCAAACTACCTTAAAGACCGCTACAGTGAGTCGATTTAATGAAGAGCCAAAGGAAAAAAATTAGTTCAAAAAAAAAAAAAAATTAGTTCGCTATAACGAGGTTTCGCTATGTCGAGGTTCTTTTTTAAATATTTTACTATTATTGGGGTAAAGAAAATCGTTCGTTATATTGAGGTTCCACTGTATTAAATTGCAGTTAGGAAAACCTGTTTAAGGCGACAACCTCAGTAGAGGGTCTTGGAGGCTTAGAACAGGTAAACAGACTCAATAAACAGGGCAATTTACCTCGTGTCTGAAGTGAGTATCTGCAGAGCTGGCTGAAATACTTCCTCAGCAAATTGCGGTCAACGGCAAAATACAATCTTATGTTTGACTATTAATTTATTTAAATAATTTGTAATTTTTTGGACTTTATTTTTGACATGGTTCAATATGTTTCCTGTAAATGTTTTGCTATGTTGCCAAATTTTGAATGAGGACAAAGTTGACAGCAGGCTGCTTAGGGAATCTTTAACTGCTTTAAGTCCAGGTATTTTAATATCTCGCTCTATTTTTTACGAGTTGGAATTGGTTTACTTTTAGGCTATGTTAGGCCTGATCCTTGGCAAAAAAAGAAAACGAAGGCGCTGTATTATAGTCTATTGTTTACTGATGAACGAGACAGACACAAAACAAGATAAGACTGGATTACATGCTTTTGTAAAACTGGTCGTCGTGTTTTTGTAGGTTGTGTAAGTGTTAAAATAATAAATTGATTTTTTTAAGCCCGCTTAAATTTAAGTTACTTTTTCTTTAACGTACATCAACGACCTCCTCCAACGCTTTCGTCTTTCTTCAGTCTCGGATTCCTTCAGATTGTAAGGAAGGAGAGTAGACTTAATTATGGATGGAATGCTTCCATATCCTGTCTCTGTTACTGCTATGAAAAAATCCTTTTAAGACAAGATGTCCCGTTCTAACGCTCGCTAGCAGCATGTAAAGAAACTTTAAGGCTCTAACTCTTCTTTTGACCAGATGATGATGGTTTCGAATGAGTACTACAGTATTCCCTATCATCATCATTACTGTTATTGTTGTTATTAGATTACCATTACATTTTTATATGTTGCGAAGTTCTCTTCCATTTGAAGTTTCAAATTATTCCTCTTCCTCCTCTTTCTCTTCCTTCAGTTCCTCTTTCTGGACACAATTGTTCGTTTTTGCTGAGCTTTGCTCCTTTAATTGTTTTTCTTCTTTCTTCTCTTTCTTTGCTGCCTCATGCCTCCACTTTGTTCTTCTGTTTTGAAACCAAACTTTCACTTGTGTTTCGGACAAACCCAACATGGCGCCGATCTGAAGCCGCTCTCGTTTAGTGACGTACTTAGTTGCTTGGAAACGCTTTTCCAGGCCTCGACGTTGCAGCTGGGTGAAGACTGGACGACACCAAGGACGGGTGGAAGTGCGCATGGGCGGGGTGTAAAAGGGCTGATGAGTAATGAAATTAAGGCCTTCATTCCACAGAAACGGAAAATCAGGAAAACGGAATTCCTGGTGTTCTGAAAAAAGAAAGAACTGACAAATTAACTAAAATTAAGTGATCACTTGTGACCTGAAAAATGATTGTCACGTTTCGCGAACGTCCTGCAGCAATTTTGACGGATAATTGTTAATGTGCAAGAAGAAGAAATACCACTTAAAAGATGTCGCCAGTAATCTTTAATATAGTTATCACCTTCCCAAAGCAAAGACGTGCTCGAAAATGCATAAGTTTCAATTACCACAATTAACACGAGCCGTTTGTCAACCGCAAAACCGAGACAAACACATAAATCGCTCTGCATGCATTGTTAGCTTATCTCGGGTATCCGGCTTTACTTTCATTATAAGAATTAAACCATCGCTGACCTTTTAGTACCCTCAAAGAATTAAGCGTCCTGACAGACATATTAGAACGGGTACCAGTTCTAAGGTGGTTGTATCGCTGTTTTAATATCAACTCGTAACCAGTCGATCCATTTAAAGTCAAGACCGTACGTGCATTGAATGACAAGACAGAATCTTCCAACACTTGCTGAGAATAATATTGACATATTTTGGCATTCCGGGCGTCTTGAGCTTATAAGATGTGAAGGGATATTTCCTAAAATCCCTTTTAAGTGGTGTTAACTACCCCCAATGTTGCCGATTTTCCCCCTTGGTCTCTCGACTGAATGAAAAATCCCCTTATAGAAGGGACTCTGTTTCTTGGGGGGACTTAACTCAAGTTCAAATGGTTAGAGGTTTGACTCCGTTTAGGTTCATAAAGGAATATTTTATAGCATGACCCGGCACCGTGAACCAGATCAAACACTTTTCTGGGGGTCTTGTCTAGTTATAGCGCAGGAAAACCAGTGGCTCAAGTTTTATTTTCGCGATATCACACTGACGACATGCTGATGAAGACTGCGGAGAGGCGGTCTTCGATTCTGGAGTTGAATAAACTTTTATCTGTGTTTATAAGCAATACCAATATTCATCGCTCAAGCGCATAGTCAACCATATTTTGCAACCCTTTAATCAAGGGGCGGAACAGACCCTGTTTGGGTCAAACTTGCATAAAATTGTGAGAGACTAGAAAGCGGGTGCAATTCCTCTTATGTATAGAGTTAAATTAAACAATGTAATGTTCAGTGCAGAAGACCAGAATGAACAACCACAGAAATTCTTGATCTCAATATAATGAATTCCGGGATTACCACGTGAGCGGGGAGTGATTTTAAAACCTTCAGGCCGGGATCAATATCAGTCGATCGAGAAGCCGAATGATCACCATCGAATTCGTTTTAAGAAGATTTCACTTGCTACGCCGATTTCATCAAATATCACTTTGCAGGTATTAACAAATTTTAGCACGCAACTTTTTTTAATCGTACCGGGAGATAAAGACATTTACAAATCTGAGCATTTATTATAGTAAGTGCTGTACCCAGTACATCCAGTCTTTGACAATAAGTTTGCGAAGATTTTGGTTTATGTTTTATTTTATTTACATGTCATGGATGTAGTACGTGCCCTTGCTCAAAATTCGTTTTGATAGTGACATTAGTCAACTGTATTTCTTACATCTCACCTGAGGAATCGATGCCCAAGGGCTAAACTTTGCAACTACAAGTCAGTAAGTTCGTTGACAGTCACAGTAGGAAACAGTGAGAAAATTCAAAAAGTTGACGATACCGTCGCAACTCAGAGAAAAAAATACTAAACGTTCTTTTGCAAAGTAACTACGTTTTTTAAAGAAATAAAGTTATCGTGACTGTGTTATCGGAGAATCTTTACACACACAAAAAAGTCTGAAATAATAATAAACGCAGATCCTAAGGCGCGGTGGGGTTGCGGATATGTGAAAGAGGTCGAGTGCTATTAAATTTTTCATTCGCACTATCAAGACAAATAAATATAACTGCCTTCCACATTTACAGTGGCATTAGCTGAAACCAAACCCGGTCATTGATAAGAAATTTCTTATCAATTAACGATTACGTCTAGTTTTGATGATAAAATGAAATTTCTGACCTGCCTTAGAAACGAATCGCCCTGAACTGATTGGCAAACAAAAAACCATGTCGACCCAATGGCCGGGGTAGTAGCTGTTGTCAATTTACGTTGGCCATTCCTTTTCTCATAAATTTGAATAGAATACGCTGAAACAAATTTCTTGACTATAACTGTTCTAAAAAGGCCTGTTTTATATCCTCTCAATATTCAACAAACAGATCAAACAATTACTCCGTCTCGTTGCTAGCTAATAGTGTTGTCTCTTTTTCCAATTGTTTTGAGATTGGAAGCTAACACTCATTGAGTCACAGGTGATGATCTTTAAAGACCACAAAATTACAATACAAGTCTTTGCGGTCTTTTTAGTTGCTGAAAAACTGTCCTCTAGAAAGGCTAAGCTTTTCTGAGTTGTTGCTGATAGTAACACAAGAAGCATCTTTTAGAGTAAGAATTTGTATACCTACTAATTCAGGAAAAAAGAAATTAAAATCACTAAAAATTTTTAAATTCCTATGTCGTGATTGCAGTATGATATCTCGGATTTGGTTTCTGTAGGGTATATAATTTTTATGGTTTAAAGCTATAATGCCCTTGAATAATTAAGACTATTAACGCATTTTGCGGCTCGACATTATAAAAACACTTACTGTGTATGTAGGAATTAAAGATACAGTTACACGAAATTGCTTGGTCGAAGGTTACTCACCAAATTTAACAAAAATTCTTGTGTACTTTACTCTAGTAGGTTGGTGTTTGAACCCATTTCAAACAGAAACAGAAAATGTTGAATTCAAATAAAGACAATTCAACAAATGCTTTTTTATAGCCTGTTCCAGGCGTTCAGACAGTAGAGCGCGGGAGAAAAATTCACGAAGGAAAAAAAACGAGGGGGGAGACTAGAGGGGGAAGGGCTAGAAAACTTGGAACTCGTGGTGAACAGACTGTCTGAAGGCAATTGGGTGAAAATAACGTTCTAAATGAATGATCTTCATGGATCATTCAGCCTGGTGGTACAATGTACTCCTTTAGACCCCCAGAATCTAATTCCACACTTAAAGTTAAAAGAAAATCAGTCTTCGATTGGAGGACTGATCTTCCTCTCTTTCTTTGTGAGAGCACAGAGCCCAGCTGTTTTAGTGAAATAGACGAACGTACAGCTCGCAAGTTCACGGTTTATTTGATGGTCTCTCCGAAACTGCGTCTCATGAGACACACTCGTTGCCACTTTGCCAGGTCAGACTCACTTCAGAGCCTCGGTAGTTTTCTCGTTATAGTACCTACTGTAAATTAAGAAAGTACTTCTTGCTTCTGATGTTTTCAGCCCCGTTAAAGGTCGTTAAATGATTTAACGGGGCAGGGTGGGAAAACGGTTTAGCTCGGTAGTTTTGAAAAAAACTTTAAAAAAAAAGAAAGAAAAAACGGCTACAAAGCTCAAACCTGGCGTACTTCTTAGTTCATGAAATGGAGGTCTGAAAACAGTCGTTGTTTGACCCTCTTGGACAGTCTAGGTTACTTGTTTATAGGACTTATTAGTTTGTTTGGAAGACCTCTCCGGCAGTAAGGTTTGTTTTTTGTTAAGCATAACATACATGCAAGAGTTTTAGTGATTGCTGATTCAGCACTGGAAAAAAGCGTAAGTTATATTGTATATAATTATACAAAGTTTTTTTCGTTATGTAATGTCACGAAAAGAGAACAACTGTCACAAAATACTATTGGTAATCGTACATCAGGCGCACCCAACGACTGTTTTCCGTAAAATATCTGTTCGGAGAGGCAAATATTGCCTATTCTATTACTTGAGGACGGCTAAAGATTTCTAAATGACCGTTCCATTCAAGTACAATTTTCGAAGCTTATCTGATAAATTCTCTACGATTTTCTGAAGTTTAATTTTTTCACATTTCACTCCCAGGGTAAGGCTCTTTTTCGTAGAAAAAAGGAAACCTAAAATTTTCGAATTCAAAAATGTGATGGAGAGAGGAATCCAAAAAATTATCACGCTCGTAATACGTTAAATTGCACCTAAGATTTTCGGGAATTATACGGTACTGAACCTCTTTCAATTTCGAAAAGACTCATTACAAGTTCCCTTAGGATGACCGAACAGATACAAATTTTTTAGCGCAGCTTAGAATGCATTTCTAGAAATCTAAAAGTACTCAAGATAGCCCAAAAAGTGCTTTCAATGTATTTTTAGGAGGAAACTGTCCTTGGGTGCCTCTGGTATATAGCAATTAGATCTTCAGTGAGGGCTGGCTAATCCTACCTCTTTTTCTCTCTCCGATTCGGAGAAAGAAGCTCAGTCTTCTTCAGTGCATTCGTATTAATTAAGACAGTGCCTCAGCTGAACAGGACACAGTGTTGTCTGTAGCCTTTAAGCCCCTGCACGGATGTAATTCAGCTGAAAACTTCGTAAGCAGAGAATATCGGGGGGACAACTATTACATCAAACGAAAAGAAAATTGTGCTCTGTTTCTCAATGATATAAAAAGTCAAGCTACTGGACCCTACACGGCTCATCATCACTCAGGATTTGTCGCTCGAAACGGCGAGCTATGTTGTTGTTCTGAACGGGTTGCAACCTGTTCAACCAGAATAGAGATCTATATTCTCGCTCAAGGCATGTCAGTTAAATGGCGTTTTTCAACATTTGACTTGGAATAGCACATTGTTGCTCAACCCCGGTGCTCAACATTTGTTGAAACTGAGCTGCTATCGTTTGTTGGAACAGAAATCACTTGTGTACTGACCTATTGTGTGGATGAAATCTATTCAGATAAAAGCTCTTCAATGGCACCTTTATACTAATTCACTATTATTTTTTGGCTTTTCTAGCATTTCAACCTTTTTTGTGACTGAAAAGGCTTTGGTAGAGAGCCGGTTATGACAGGTTTTCCCCTCAGATAAATTTGCTTGTCTTTTGTTTCTGAGAACTACTCGTTTCACTTGTTGAATTATATGCCGTCTCGCGTTGAATCCCTCTAATATTACATGGCCACATACATATCAATGATTTGCTTAGTTAACACTTTTGTTTACTGAATGTATTTGTTGACTCTGGATAGAGGACATGAAACCAAGCTCCCCCCTCCCCCATAATTCCACAGTTACATTTCAGTCGTCTTTTTACTGAAAAGAAGCACACTGAACTGTATGTCTCCCGCTACTAAACAATGTCTTTGACCTTTCAAGTCTCAACGCAGTCTATGAACTGCTTACTAACTATAAAGAAGAACTGCTCAAATTGTAGCCAAGATGTAAAATGAATTTGCTGAAGATCACGTCAAACTAGTCAAGGAACATAGCGAACAGTACACAAAGTGACGGCCGCTGCGTTTTTTTCATGAGTCTAATAGCTTCATACATACCTGCCCTAATGCTAAAAGAGTGCTGTTTTCTGCGAAAGTGGTTACATTATTAGCAATTAAGAAACGTTGTTGTGGACGACTGGAAGCTCTTCAACATCGGATAAAGTTGCTCTTGGGTCAGTAAGGATTACTCTGATCAACACTACGGTTTATAGTCGCAGTGTTTGCGAAGGCTTCAGGCACGGAACGACTAACAGATTGCCGATGGATCTTGATGCGATAAATTATTACAGTAGACCCTCAGTCTTTAAAACGGAAAATCAAGAAACACTCACTGAAATCACTGGAATCAAGCTCCTGCTGGAAGGCTCGAGGAATCCGCTACTTCCTTGCTTAATTTGCTATTTTCATGTTTCCACGTTCTTGTACAAACTTCAAGCGCTGCAAACAATTACCCATTCAGCCAAGGAAAAGACATTTGCTATGAAATGTTGCGGCTGAAGAAAATCTTATCTATAACTGAATTATCACATATTCGGTAAATCAGTGCATGAAACTGAATATTTTTGCGATGACAACTGCGGAAAGATCACGCAAAAACGATTTGAGTCTCCTGCATTATATGTTTAGATTGCCGTTTCAATCCAATTTTATTTATGATTAGCCATAAGATCAGGCAATAAAATTCAATTGTATCCCGGAAGAACTCTCAAGCCGTTTAAAATTTACATTTAGTCGTCCTCTCACTGAACCAACTCTAAGGTCTTTTCTTACCTGGATGCGACGTTTTTCCGTGAAGTATGTTTTCGATCCCAAATTTAAGTCTTCGGCTTTTGCTTGGCTCTGTGGAGCTGTCTCTTTGCTCGAACCCAAGCGCGCCGTGTGTGGCCATCCCGTCTAAAGATGTCCCATACCCGAGATTCGGGGTAGGAACAGGACAGTTCCATGACGGAAAAACAGTCGAGCAGGGCATAAAAGGTACCGAAGCACAGTTACAGTATGTGAGTGAAGATGGGTTCAACATACTGTGTGAGTCGCGCGCGATTACAACTCAAAATGATATGACAGCTTTGATACCAGTAGCCTAATTACTTACAGACCTCCCATATTAAGAGCTAATACACAGGCACAATTGGCATTAAACTGGCACTTATCTTTGACATCAACGCCAAGGATGTATTTTTAAGGTTTTTATTGTTGCGTCATGAAAATTCCGAATGTGGATTTCACAACTACTTGCACAGATATCAATACCTTCAAGCTCTCAGACGGGAAAAAATTACTCTAGGATCATCGTCGTAACAAAATGGTGCTAATGTGTGAATTCTTTAGCGGTCACAAGAAAGTTCACTGGGTGTCTGTCTTATATAAAACCGCGAGAGCCCGCCCAGAAGTCATTTAAGAGGGAGGTCTGTTTAACATCAGATCACAACTACTTAATTTCATGTTTTCAAAGGGTCACGTTTTATGAGTAAATATTTGAGTGTTGAAGAATCACTCCTCGCTGTAATGAATCCAATATCGTTTCAAAAACCTTTTGTAATCTAATTTACCTCGGACGAACTGGATGATATCGATCAATTTTATTACACTGCTCATAATTATCGCATCGTGATTAGTTTTAGGATAAAGTTCTAAGAAGCATTTGTCGCTTTTTTTTTTTTTTTTACCTTGAAGGCATTACCAGCCTATCATAGCTGCTCTGATTTCATGCCTGATAAATTCGGCGCCATTCTGTCGCTTATAATTATGTTTTCACCATGAAATAAGCCATGAACCAAAATTACTGTACTAAGAGGAAACTTGCTCCCAATCCCCCACTGCCCATCTGTAACCCTTAAACAAAAAAATACAATTTTGTGAGTTTCTTTGGGTATCAACGCTGCATTCACTGGAAAAACAATTCAAAAGGATATGGTTTTCTTCATCTGGGGCTATGGGTGAACTTAGACGTTATGGGGCTGGTCAGTGTACAATATTTACCGGGAAAGGTAACTACCGTGTGAACCCGTGTGGGGTGTACGCCCTTGTATAAGCCATATGGGTCTGTGCCGGAAACTAGGAACTAAGGACACTAAGACCTTGAGGTGTTTAAAGGAAAGGATATAGTGCAATAGGATACTAAAATATTATGGCAAGATAAAACAAACAAATTAATCATAACTATTGCAATTCCCTCAAATTTCATTGGTGCACAATTTACTTTCAATTATTTTTCACTAATCATTGTTTTGCCGTCATCGGACAGTGTAATTGGACTCCTGTAATAAGACAGTTACATCAGCCAATCATATCAAGTGCACGGGGGGGGCGAGCTGGTTGCAAATTTAAACATTTGTTGAATAGCCTGCGTAGCAAGCGTTTCCTCGCGAGGTTCGTCTAGAAAGCTGTTTTTTTGTTTCCTCTCTAACTTTCGCGCAATAACTCGATTGGAAACGCTTGCTACGCAGGCTATTTGTTGAATGGTGGCGAGCCGCTGTGCACAGTGACTGAAAATGTTGCTACCGAAAAGGGCCCTGCACCCTACCCCCTCGCCTACACACTTTTCTTTGTGCTGTCCCAACTAATACTACTCTAGACGTCTTGAACAGGATTAAGACTGAGACTACTACTTGACAGTGACTTGAGACTACTCGCTCCTCGATGCTAGGACTTTTCGCCAGGAGTCCCTCCAGCGAAATGTCCCATACTGCGAGGAGCGAGAGGAGATGGCTGTTTTCGCAGGCAAGAGCCATTATGGTCATTATGGCCCTTACGCAGGCTAACTGAGAGGAAACATGGACATCTCTGAATTTCCGAGTCTCCTCACTGACATGTCTTCCTCAACCTGAGGCCATTGATTTTAAAAGTCTAAGTCGAGTTTACTATTCTAAAATTACGTTGTCTAGAACAACTACAAACTGGACTAAAGTCCTGTGACTCTTTCCTAAAAGCCGGAGAAATACGGCTTAAATAGACTCACTTATCTTGTGGTTTCAAGCTGTTACGCCGTGCGAGGAGAGATAAGAGGACAGGATATCAACAGGTGTCGGGGCTTGGTTAGTTCACACCTCACAGCGAGGCGTAAGTCTGAAAGCTAATAGATTTGTATTCGTGTGAGGTCTGTTAAACGAAGACAGTGACTCTTTAGAAACTGCGACAAGGATGAGCTCGCCGATGATTTATTGCTCATGTACTTTCTGTGGGGCAGCTCAACAAGCTGCCGCTACTAACAGCTTCCCCAGGGTAGCTTATGCAGCTCCAATGCAGGCGTTTAGACGTTCAAATGTGCAAACAATCGCTATAAATGGAGTCACATCACCTGACTCAAAGATGGCGGTCAAGAATCGAGAAGTTATTACAACACGGAAACAAGAACTAAAATTTGGGATCGAGAACATCCTCTACGGCTCAGCAAATACAGGTTAGGAAATCTGCTTTGTAAATTGATGTTTTTAGATGTGTTTAAAAACACGTGTAAAAGCCGACGTTTTGATCGAAATTATTCAGCTAAATCGCAGAGAACTGGAAATCAGGCCGGGGGGTCGGGTACTCAACGAATTTTCTACGTAGATACTTTGCCCCGAGGGCAAACCTCTAACCCTTATTTATTTCAATGTTTGACCTCCTCTATTTCAAAACGTGAAACTGTCTCTACAGACCCAGTAAAATTTACTCCTTTGAACAATTTCCCGTTATCTAAACTCTTGATTTATCATAGGGAGCATATCGTTCCACTCTCCCGGGTTGCCTACCTGCTTCTCTTATTTTTTCCAGCCGACTTTTTGTCAGTAGTTGCTTGGAAAAACATCCCTCTATATCTTATCTTTCATCACATCCCAACCTCTTAAAAAGCTACTTTTGTGAGCATTTTCCCCTAAATTATGACCAACTAATGTATCACTGACAATGCTCTTGATACAATATAATGCATGTCCACTTGGCTTTCATTGAAAAGCCAGGGAACGCGGACAAAGTTGGCCATGTTGAACCGGCTGTTCAAGTGAAGAAGTTTAGAATAACAGTATTTTAGACATATATCATACATGGCTCTTAAAATTAGCGTTGCGAATGTTTTTAGTTTCCTTTACAAATTGCTGCAATAACCGGTCATTCAGACACAAAGGATTCCGACTGGCTATAAAAAGAAAACATCCACAATAACATAGCTGGACACTGTCAAACACTAATCAACACTTCCTCCTTTGACAACGTGCCCAAACTCTTTGCTCGCGCACCCCATAACACGCCGCCCACGTGTCTTGAGGGAGGGGAGGAGTCAATTTTTTTTCTCTCGCTCAGGGGACGAGTTCAGGAGAGAATCCTTGGAAAGTGACGTGGTAGCAAAAGAATTCTAGCTGTTGTAGGGTTTTAGAGTTATGAGTTCGAACGTTATCGTCGATAAATAATGATCACAAAAAAAATCAGCAGAGACAAGATGTAATCTTGCCTCCTTGCTTCAAGTATAAAGAGCTCGCGAGTGGGTTTTTTCTCTGGTAAGGGACTACCATGTTAAAGTGACGGCACATCCTTTCGCTTAGGGGTAGAAATTTAACAGATTTTGGTCTCACTTGCACTTAGGGTCTCGAATGTCTCCCTTCAGGAAGGAATGCCAAAATTTCGTCCATAATAGTATCACTTAGCTGACTTAGGGTTGTGCGTACAGAAATATCCTTATAAAAATGCAACTGCCTTAATACTGTGTTGGAGTATTGTCTCCTTTAGGGGTCAAATAATGGCTGAGCCACTCCATGGTCTCCTTCAATTTGTATTCTCCTTTACGTTTTTTACTAGCATCGTCCCCGTCACTGTTCAGATATGGAAGTCTCTCAGGAAGGATTTGTACTTGTTGTTTAATATCCAACCTGTGAGAAAGCTCTCGGGGTTGGAAAGACAGGCACAGAAAGGCTTTTTCAGTAAAATGCAGCCTGATGCACGCTTGCTTGCGATTAACGGGAGCATGGCTTTTTCAGCACAAGTAGCGCGTTGAGTGTGCAGTTAAGAAGTAAAAGTTCTCGAGACTAAAAGCTCCTTTCTACGCTTGAACTGTGTGTCTAGGGGCACCCAAGACAGTTTCCTCCTAAATACATGCCACTGAAAACAATTTTTAGGCTATCCAGAGTACTTTTAGATCTCCAGAAATGCATTCTAAGCGACGCTATAAAATGTGTATCTGTTCGGTCATCCTAGGGGAACTTGAATCTTTTCGAAATTACAAGGGCTTCTGAATCAGTAATATTTCCCTGATGCAATTTAGATTACGAAAGTGAGAAATTTTCTCATTCCTCTCTGCATCCCCTTTTGAATCTGAAAACTTTAGGTTTCCTTTTTTTTTGCGAGAAGTAGCCTAACTTGGGCAGTGAAATGTGGAAAAAAAATTAAACACAGAAAATTGTGGGGAATTTATCAGATAAGCTTCGAAAATTGTACATGAATGAAACTGCAACTAGAAATTTTTAGCCGTCCTAAAGTAAAAAAAAATTCAAGGTAATGTGCTTCTCCGAACAGATATTGTACAGAAAACAGTCTTGGATGCCCCTGTGCGTCATTCTCGTTTCTTTTTTGCTTCCTGTTTAACTGGGTCAGTGTAAAAACGTTTAAACAAAACGACAAAACCACGACCATAAAACATGAAAATGTACATCAAGAAAAGAATTTTTGCTATTTGTGCTCCTGCTATAACTCTCAACAACTCTCAAGAAAACGCCGGTTTACCTACCCTAATTCTTTATCTCTTAGGATTTGAAGAATTAGACTGCAAAGCATACTCAAAAAAGTTTGCTTTTACTATTGGCTCAGACGAAGGTTTGAGCACTCAAAGCCTTATTGATCTCAAGTTCCCGTCTTGACTTCTCGTTACTCTGCAAAAAGTTCTTTTCTGTGCAGTACAATTTGTAGACTAGGTCCTTTAATCTTACCGAGATAAACTCCTCGATCGGCAAAACTTGCAAAGCATAAGTTTGTCAAACTTTTCATCAAAGTTTGAGGTTTCTGTCCTTGATCAGTATAGCGTCTGACATCATTGCTTTCTATAGCAGAGTTTGATTTTTTTTTTTTGATTTCCACTGGCACTGATTTTTGCTCTTACCTACCAAGATCTATCAGGAACACCCAGGGAGAAAATAATGTCGAGAAAAAGTTCCGAATGAATTAAATCTTGGTCACCTCAAGGCTAATACAGTCTGATATGTCTGGATGGGAGTATTTGAGCCTAATTCTCAGGTCATTTCCGGGGGTCGTAATCTGATAAGTAGCAGAAAATAGTCCTGGGAATCTTTCTCAACAACTGTTAAAACTTAGTACGCTACTCTTAGTTTTAACCTTAAATTGCAACATTTTTATTTTCTTTCCTGAAAACTTAGGTTTTAGGACTCGTTTCACAATTGAGTGTAAACTCGCTCAAGCTTGTACCCTGCGTCCTCGGGATTGCCGGACTTTGTGTCCTAGCAGGAACCGTATTTATCTCGTGAAGCAACGCTCTTCCTCAAAAGGAGGAGGAGGAGGAGGAGGAGGAGCGTTGCTTGACGTGAAAAAAACGGTTGCGTGGGAGACTATAAGTGTTGGAGAGTCATGATAATATTTATTCGATTAAGCGCCCTGGGCGCTCTTAATAAATGTTTGGTCTTTGAGAGGGGGCGCTTATTCGAGCAATTTCCAGCAAAAGTGATTTTATTTTGCAACAAAACATTGAGATGTTCAAAAGGAGAATTTCAACTGTTCATTGAAAGGCTCTATAAAATACTAAGAAAACTCGGTCTTTAGGGTATTTCAATTTCATTGCCAGTACTATATTTTTTGGTGGAAGGTGGCATGGGGTGGGCGCTTATTCAAGGATGGACGCTTTTTAACTTTCCTGCCAATAGGGTGGGCGGTTATTCGAGGTGGGCGCTTTTTCGAGGTGGGGCACTTAATCAGATAAACACGGTAACCAGAGTGCGTTCGCTAAACTCGCTGGCGTATTTGACGTATTAAATAGGAGCGGTTGCTTGGTGTTGAGGTGTTCAGTTCCCCAAAGATGACCCTCATTGATTAACTTAACGGTTTGTAACTGACTTTTGTTTCAGAACAATGTGGTCCAAACTTTACTCCTCAGAGTACAAACAGGAGGCCGAAATCTGCGGCCTTGTCTCGTTCAGTGTTTACAGATCATCAGCGTATGACCTTGGAAAACCACTTCCAGGCTCGACACTACCTAAGTAGACGAGAAAGATACCACTTGTCACTCTCTTCAGGACTCACGGAACATCAAATAAAAGTGTGGTTTCAAAACAGGAGGGTCAAGTTCAGAAATGGGCAAAAAGCGGAGGAGCATAGAGCAAAGCTATTCCGTAGGGGAGTAAGTCAGTAGAAGATGTGGAGAGAGGATTTTAACGGCAAGGAAAGGCGGAAACTAACTTTGACTAAGCTCTGCTTGGCCAATCTCAAGTCAATTCATCCTGAATTTCTAACTTGGCTTCAACTGTGAAATGTGTACAGCTAAAAAACGATAATCGAAAATTTAATCGTGTAACTCGAGACCTGGGTTATAATAGGTTGTTCCTTATAATAGGAACCTGAAAACTAAGTCTATTCTCCTCCTCCAGGCCACCACTGTTACCACTGGAACTAAGACCACACTTAGCTTGACTAGGTTTTGATAGATTGTGCTCGCAAAAGTAGCATAATATGCTACTAGCAGCGCTCATGTATTTCTAAAATTATGCCAATAATTAGGCTAGTTTTTGTAGATTTATAATCATTTTAGTAAAAAAACTGCAGGATTAATTATGCTCAAAAACTATATGCAAAGGGCAAGTAAATGGCATACACATTCACCATATTTACAACTAGAAACTTTAAGAGTGCAAAAATCATTGTCAGGCAACAGTTACTATAAAACTCAAACAATTAACAACAGCACGCGGAAACCATCTTCGGTAACACATGCGTTGAGGAGTTCTGTAGAAAGAATCCTGTGTCACTTTCTGTGAGATCCAGGTCAGTCATGAATGTGAGAGTACAATAAGCTGTCAAAAAAGTGGTTTTGTTACTTAAATTTGCCTGTAACACTAATCTCGGCCCAAAAAATTGGTTGCATGATCAACAAATGACCATTTTTGCAGCAAAACTAGCTTAAAGTATAAACTATGCTGGCAGTGCTTTTTTCCAATAAGCAGATGAAAGTTGTGCTCGTTATGATGAATTATGCCTAAAATTATGCTAGCACAATCTATCAAGTCTAAGCTTGACGAGTGTCCGCAACTAAGCAAGACGTGATGGGTCTTAGTTTTCTGGGTTTATCCCAATGGTCCCCCGTCCCTCCACCACTTTCTTAATAGCAATGATACAAGTAGCCTGCAGACCAGTCGTTTTTTATTTAACGAAAGCTCAGAGATAATTTGATCGCGGCCGCACTATTCAACCTCGTCCTCAGGGCTTTTCCCTTAAAAGGCCGTTGCGACGAGGTTGCGCATTCTTAAAAGCAATTGCAACGTGCAAGAGAACATTAGTATCATCTTTCGCACTGCAAAATGGGTCTGCTTTTACAGGCTATATATGATACAAGTACAAGGAAAACCGGTTTCTGTTTAACTAGACTGGTACAAGTAGGACAACGGTTTTGTTTTCATACGAAATAATAAAGTTACAGTTCTTTCCTTAAAAATATGATTCTAAAAAAATCTGCATGCGAAAAAAGAGAATGAACGTAATCTCACACTACAGTGAAACCTGTTCATGGGAAACCCTCGGGACCACCCTCGGGACCAGGGTAAGTGTCCCCTAAATGGAGGTTGGGCTAGGAAATGTTAATAATTTACCAACAAATAAAATATTTTAAATTTATTCTGCCTTATAATCTGCTGCATTCACTATTACAAACAGCTAGATGTTATGTATAAATAAATCATGATTTACTTTTGTACTTTTTTTTTACTTACTTTTTGTTAGTAAATGGCAGTTATTGTTCCTTGTCGTACTTTGACTTTGAGCGATATGGGACTAAGTTTAAAGTTCCACAAAAGAACGCTTAGCGGAACAATAGCTCGACCAGCTTGGCAGGAACTAGAACAACAACCGAAGCCTGTAGGGCTCCTGGGGAGGGGCGGAGGGGCGGATAGGAACATCTTATAAAGGCCCATACGGGGAGGCTCCCCGCCGAAGGGGTGCCTTTTTCAAGATCCAGGTATACATATAAAAGGGCGGGGGGAAATCTGTCAAGTCTGTCAAAGGACTTATAGGGCTAGCAAATGCATTTTATGGCTGTGAAAAAGATAAAATTTTCTGGTTTAGCGATTTATTCATCTTTTAAGGACGGTTCATTTATAGCGGTAAATTTTGTTGAGTACCGTATCGGTATTTATTGGAATAAGCGCACAACCTCGAATAAGCGCCCAACCTAAAGGCAGAAAAAGTTAATAAGCACCCAGCCTCGAATAAGCGCCCGCCCCCACCCCCACCTCTTCCCAATCAGACTCAAATAAGCGCCCACCCCCGCTCCACCAACTTGAATAGATAAGTACTAAAATATATATAAGAGACTTCCCCGAAGACGGAGTTCTCTTCAGAGTATTCTACAGAAACCTTGCTTTGTTACTTCTTCGCGTTTTGTTATTAGCATTTATTGTTTTGTTGCAAAGTAAACATACTACGCTTGCTGAAAATGGTGAAAATTTAATAAGCGCCCAGCCTCGAATAAGCGCCCACTCTCAAGGTCCAAAAATTTAATAAGCGCTTAGGGTGGTTAATCGAATAAATACGGTATCCTCCTGTGGTTGGGCTGCTCCAGTTTTCCGGGAAATCCATCCTGGGGTTAGAAGAGAATACTAGATATCAACTGATATCGAAGGAGACAATTTTAGTTTTTAAATTGCCATGCAGTTCCCTGTTTGTAAATAGTGTTTGGCCAGGGGAGGCGTAATGGGGTTGGGGATGAGGGTGAGAGGGCTTGTAGTTTCTTTTCGGTTCGTCACTAATGAAAAGAGAATCGAATATAGGCGTCAAAATGGCGCCAAATTTATCAAAATTGTAATCAGAAAAGAAACTGAGTAGGGGGATGTGCTTTCTATTTTTAAAAATAAATACAAAAAATGCTGCTAAGCACTTTAACTAGTAAATATCACGAGACGATAATTACGAGGAAAGTAATTAAATTGATGATTATCGTTAAGTTGTTTCGAGGCAAATTAGATTACATTAGTGAGCTTGCTGAAACGATATTGGATTCATTACAGCAAGCAGTGATTCTTCAACACTCAAATATTTACTCATAAAATGCGACCCTTTAAGTAATCTGATGTTAAACTGACCTCTCTCTTAAATCAAAACAGGGCGGAGTTAAATGACGGTTCACGTTTTACATAACACAGACACCCATAAACGTGTTTGTGACCCTAACAAATTCACACATTAATACCTTTTTAATTGGTTGCCACGTTGATCCGAGATTTATTTTTCCGGCTGAGAGCTTTGGACGCAAAATTGAACAAGCTTTTCACAACCACATTTGTTATTTTCACGACCCAACACACACACACAAAATCTTAGAGACAGGTCCTTAGAAACACATCCTTGGCATTGATGTCACAGATAAGTGCCAGTTTAATGCCAATTGTTCCTCTGTATTAGCTCTTAATATGGGAGGTCTGTAAGTAATTAGGCTATGTGGTATCAAAGCTGCCATATCATTTTGAGTTGTTATCGTGCGCACCTCACTATGTTGAACCCATCACCACTGACATTCTGTAACTGTGTTTCGGTGCCTTTTATGTCATGTGCTTCTGTGTTCCCACCATGGAACTGTCCTGTTCGTACCCCAACTCCAGGATATAGGACATCTTCAGACGAGATAGTCACACAAAACGCTCGTGGGATCGAGCAAAGGGACAGCACTAGCGAACCAAGCAAAAGTCGGAGTCTAAAGTTTGGGATTGAAAACATACTTTATGGAACAAACTCGCAACCAGGTGGGTACGCTACTCTGATGCGTTAGCACTAATTGATTGAGGGGACAATTCAAATTAAGTTCAAGTTCTTCCGGAATTCGTCTGATCATACTAATGGCTAATAATCATAAATAAAACTGATTAAAAAGAAATCTAAACTTCACATTTCCTCAGTATTATAAAACAATTCATTCCGTTCGTTTTATTGCGTGATCTCATTGAGTTTGCTATTATGTGATAAGATAAGCGTCTCTTAATTTCATTCGAAATAATTCTTCGGGTGAACTTAGAAATTGTTACTCAGTGCAGCTATGATCTCCGTGTAAGTGATGGAGGCTCGTAAAGGAACGTAGAAACACAACAAAGGCAAAGTTAGAAGGAAAGTATACAGTTTCCTTCACTTTTGGGGAAGTTGCAGCAACGACACTCTTCAAGTTCCTTCCACGTAATAATCAACGTAGCGCATCAAAATCACACTAAACTGTGCTGCTCGTCACTGACTTCTTTAACATTTTCGTTGCGCGCCTTTAGTTTTGTCGGTTTTCAAGAAGGGCCTGTTGTGTCATGAACTGTGATTGCATTTTGACAGTAATTTTTCGCTGCTCAAGCCAATTCACTCGATCCTGTGAAAGTCCATCGAAACTGACAGAACGTTAGAAAGCTGGTACTTCTTGGCTGAGCAATAATGTCGCTGCCGTTATCTTTGCTTTTCTGTATTCTTCAGTTCGAGATGAATTCTTCAGACTCGTTTACTGGATTTAAATTGGTTCACATTTTTTTAAGGCACAGGTCCTGAGCTGAGCAACGTCATCTGTGTTATTTATCAGTCGCCCGAGAAAAACAGTTTACTCGATTCTTCTCGGCGCAAACAAAGACTGGAATATTGAAAGGCTTTCAGGACTGAGGGGTGTATGTGCAAAAGCATAGTCTCACTCGAAGAACAATTACGCGGCATTCGGTAAACAAGGGCGCTAATATAGTTAAACAAGCCATTAGTTTATTTATCACTATTATCTCCATCAAACATCCTATATAAATAAAACCTAGGTTATTGTCAGAGCAGAGTTGTATTCGACAGTCACACCATTTCAGGATTTCATCAACAGACTCAAAAGATAACGAAATGTGCCACATTGCGCAACATATTAAACATGTAACCGATAGGAAAGTACTGCTCAGTGCTTTTATTTGAATGGTCAAACTTCAGGATTTCATCCACAGTCTTAAGAGTTAGAAACACCTTGTCGAACCAGGCACAGCAACATATTTAAGTGGCTTTCATTTTAATTGTCACACAGTCAGCTTTCGCGGGATTTCATCCACAGACTCAACAGTCAGTACCAGGCACCTTGTACAGCTTAATATACAGTACCGAGAGAGAATAATCTAGATTATTTTCTCTTGACAGTACCACAAGAAAGTACTGCTCCATGGCGACTTTCACTTAGATGGTCACACTTTACTTTAAGAAAAAAAAAACCCGGCCCTATCTCTTGAGTTGAATACTGATTTCATTTACAGAAGGGAGACAAATGTTAGAACTAAACATCTGTACCAAAGAGTTCTGCCGCAAAGGGATTTACTTGAATTGCATTTCACATCTACAGGACTGCATATTTTGTGACTAAATATTTAAATCTTAACGCCATTGGATTAATCAAGAGTGTCGTTTTGAAATAAGGTCACTAAGACTTTCCAAACGATCAAGGAAAGCTGGTAAGTTGAAAGGGTTTCTATACATTCAAGAAACACTGAGCTGGGAAGTTGGTGGCGGGGGTATTAGACAAGGGTTTCTACATATTTCTACCTCTAACCCTTTATCTTAAATATTTGTTTTCGTCCAGACTCAGTGTTGCTTCTTAAGCTTTTAATGCAAGTTGGACAATGTCATTGTTTTGCCGTACTTACAGTGTACTTAAGTGAGATGAATTCAAATGCAGTCTCTCGTTAACTGTCCCCTTTATTAGTTAGAGCCTCTGAAGTACTTCATATTCATTCTCTCTTTCGTAATATTACCAAATAAAACCCAATTTCCTAACAGCTTTCTCTAACAGCTTATTTAAATATGTGCATTTCTTTATACAAGCTCGGTCACAAGGCTTAAAGAAACTACCCACGAACAAGACATCTTTACATAATTGTTTTCTTCTGTCCCGAGATCTAATAACAATGTACTGTGCCGTCCAAATGAGCTGTGAGTATCACTCAGAAGAGCTTACAAATGTGTACATTGTACCCGAATGAGCTGAGAAGGTCATAGTTAACAGTCGAACACACCGTGGGTTTAAATTGTCTTCACGATGAGTGTGTACCAGGTGTGTGTTATTGTGCTTCATTTATTTTAGGCGTCGGCTAGAAATTGGTTTCTAACTTACACTTCGCAGAGTAAAGTACATTCCTGTTGAATTTGGTTAAATTGTGTAAGAACTAAGGCGTCACTTGAAACAGTTTCGTGTAACTGTATCTTAAATCCTTACAGCTTGCACACAGTAAGTGTTTTTATAACGTCAAGCCAGAAAATGTTTTAACAATCCTACCTTTTCAAGAGCATTACTAGCAGCTTTAAATCATAAATTTGTTTATCTATAAGAAACCCAATCTGGGGTACTACGCTGCGATCACGACATAAGAATTTCTCAAAATTCTGTTGGATTCACTTTAAAGTAAACTGAAAGCATGCATCTCCCCTAAGATCCTTAGCCTAACAGCTCATGCTGTACCCTTGTGAAATGTAGTCCCTTGTCGAAGGTGGTTAGATCTCTAAAAGAAAAAAGAAAAGCGCGGTCTTCTAATGTTAATTTTTGCAATCTCAGACGATTGTTATCTGCAAAGCTTTTAAAAACACGGTGTTTGCTCCCTTTTTTCAAACGGAATTGGCGAAAGAGAAACTTAATTACATATATAGTCGCATTAAATATACTAATGGCTTCATCTTTTTAAACATTTTTAAGTGGATAAAAACCAGACCTTTTCAGGGAACGGATACATACAGTACATAGTTATATTAGTTAATAGGCATTTTACCGTATTTTAAGATGTTTAGGAAAAATCAGGATCGCCAACGTAAGCTATATTAGGGGCCGAAAAAGCTCTTAGCCGGTTCTACACACTCTAGAACACTAGGCCGTTTTGGAAACAATAGTTGAAAGCGACAAGAAATTTCTCATTATCAATGACTGGATTTAGTTTCAGCTTATTTGCCCGCGAAATAAAAAGCATTTGTTGTCTTGGCAAAAAGTAAGATTTAATAACTCTCGACCTCTTTTAAATATCCGCAACCTTACCACGATCCGTGTTTATTATCATTTAATTCAGTCTCTTTTTGCATCTCAGAAACGATTCTCCGATAACACAGTCACGATATAGAGGATATTACATGGCCGCGCGGAGATACGAAATTTCTCTTCGAGTGTTGAAAAATATGCGCGAACGAGTGAAATATTTTTCAACAGGAGAAGAGAAATTTCTTATCTCCAAGCGACCATGTAATATTCTATTTATTATATAAACACCGATGAAATACCAAACCATTTTACTTCAACAGATTTTGGTATGAAAGGTGCGATTTATTATGTAGCCATTCCAACGGTGATATTTTCACATAGATAACATGTTATTTTCACGTGTGAAGATATCAAGTTTTCGCGCGAAAGCTCACTTGGTATTTCATTGGTGTTTATATAAATAAAACTCATTTCTTCATAAACCAGGGGCACCCAACGACAATTTTTGGAAAATATCCGTTCGGAAGACGATTTGAGATCTAGAATTTTCGGAACATTTGTTGTTAAATTTCTTCCTTGCCCGCCTCTCCTAGGATTTTCGACCCCCTCCAAAAAGATATAATTGCCCATTTTTAACGGATTTTTACCCTAAAAAGGTCACCTAGAATGTGCGGGAGCCTTTTTTCTGGCTGAAATTTTCGAAGAGGTAAGTTTTGATCCCTATAATTTTCGGATCACTAGACTTTCAGCTAGGAAATCCGAACAGATGAAACATTTTTAGGGGATAAAAATATGCCTATTTCTCACGTTTAAATACTAAAATACGTTCAACAATGCTATGTTTAAGTGGTTTTGAACTATATTCTCGTTGGGTGCCCCTGATAAACGTACTTTGCAAAATAACTCTTTGTGTGTTTCTTCTTCGTTGAGAAGGTATCGTCAACTTTATCTTCGGTTTCCAAAGACCTCGAATTTTATAAGGGTGAGAGTTGACAAATGTCAGCGTTAATGGCATATCACATGATTGGAAAAAACACGAAAAACCAAAAACCTCTTGACGAGGAATATTGCCGTACTTGGTACCATCTGAATGATGCTCTGAATTTAAACGGCCTTTATCGCTGGCAACGATTTTAAAAAATTGTGTTTAAGGTTTATTAATAAATAGTTGCAAAGTGATATTTGTTAAAATCCTTCTTTCAGGAGAAATCCTCTTTCAGTATTAAATTTGATGGCGATTGAAGTATCGAATGCTGATCCGATCCCAAAATAGCTCCTTTAGTCATCGAATGGCATTAAGTTCCTTCTTCGTATTTTTTTTCTTTTCCATGAAATATTTGGAGCTTCAAAGGTGTTTGGTCTGGTCCGCCACTTTTTACTCGTCATCAAAATCGACAAAAAAAGAAGAGGTTCTCAAAAATGTAAAATATTCTGTGCTTCAGTCACTGTAAGTACTTGGTGAAAGACCCGGGGCGTGGTACTTTCTTGTGAGAACTACACGGAACCATGAGATAGCAACTCTGTACATAATACTGTTAAGGTTTTCTGCTCTAGATGTAGTTCAAAATAACACTTTCTAGAGTGTCGAGAACAACAGGGGTCTGATTTTCCGCTTATTAATCCTGAGATCAAAGTATAGCAGCGTGATTGTAGCCACCTAATACTGTTTATGCATTAGGCTTCAAGATTTACTTCCGGGACATGAATTGTCAGTTTAGCAGGTCATAAGGCAGCATGCACTACGTGAAACACTCGCGTCGTAACTTTGTTCTTTGTATTCTTTTGTTTTAGCATATAGGTATGGTATTCAGATTTATTCAGCAAGGTTCATTCTTGTCCTTATAGGTCGTGTTTTCACATTTTTAGCTGGTGATTTTGTATCATAGGCAACTAGAAGTAGATCTCCTCACTAAATGATACCCATTGTTCTCTTGAGACATGCTTCAGCATTAGATGATCTAAACTAACATGATGATAGTTTCTTAGGGAAAACTACACTTTAATCTGTCACGTAAAAAAAGATGACGCTACTTCGAACCTACTGTTATTAACCTTCCTCTGTCAATTTATTCTTTTTGCCTGTTAATATTGCAATCTTTGAAGGATACAGGCTTATTATAAAAACCAATGATAAACTGCAGGACCCTCTAAAAAGCCGAGTATATTTGTACAGTATACAGTTTTCTTTTCAGGAAAGAAAAATAAAATCAAACAAAACGAGGCGTCGTTGGAGGTAGTTAATGCCACTTCAGAGACATTTAATGAGCCTAACCGTTTTATATTTGCTTATATATTTATTTTGGCCCGGAGTAGTTCGGGTTATGTCCAAATCTCTCAGCGCAAACTGAAGTCTGGTTGTATACGGTTAGAGTTGAAAAATTTCTCCTTGAAGAGAAGATCGGCGATTTCAAGAATGATTCAACTGAGTGAAAATTTAAGCTAAGTGTCTCCGTTTGTTAATTCTTGCAGCTAATTACCTACATAACATGTGCAACATTCCTCTTAAGAATATTAGCAAAGGTCAGCAATGATTTCATTCATACTGCAAAGTTTCTGTGGCTTAAGCTAAGCCGGAAATAGCTGATATCAACTAACAAAGCATTAGGAGTGCTTTATGTATTTTCCTCGGGGTTGCGGTTGACAAACTCTTATGTCAATTAGGTTTATTGCCTTATAAAATTTACACTAGAAGGTTTATATGATAACTTGGCAATGTGAGGGAGATGACTATATGAAAGATATACCAACTTAAGAGGGATAGTTCGGATTCTTGCATGTAATTAAAATTCTTATTGCTATTTAAAACTATTATTTTCAGAACACCCAGAAGTCCATTTTGCTGATTTCCCGTTTCTGTGGAATGATGGCGTTAATTTCATTACCCATCAGCCCTTTTACTCCCCGCCTATGCGCACTTCCACCCGTCCTTGGTGTCGCCCAGTCTTCACACAGCTGCAGCGTCGAGGTCTGGAAAAGCGTTTCCAAGCAACCAAGTACGTCACCAAACGAGAGCGGCTTCAGATCGGCGCCATGTTGGGTTTGTCCGAAACACAGGTGAAAGTTTGGTTTCAAAACAGAAGAACAAAGTGGAGACATGAGGCAGCAAAGAAAGCGAAGAAAGAAGATAAACAAGACGAACAAACCTCGTTAGAAACGAACAATTGTGTCCAGAAAGGGGAAGCAAAAAACGAAAAAGAAAAGGAAGACGGATGCGACGAGTCAGTTTTGAAAAAGACAGAGAACAGTCCATAACTTAGTGAAGACCTTCCCGTACTTGTAGCAAATTCAGACTGAAAACTAGCGAAAACTTAAACAAAAATGAACTTTGCTGTGACCTTATATGGGAACGGGCCAGCCATTTGCGGCCTTATGGTTGCGGGCCATGTGAAAAATTGGATTCAGGGATAGTTTACATGTAAAACTGATTTTTACATTCTATTGTTGTACATAGCCTCCTTTGTAGCAAAAGGAGTTGTCTACGGAGCAGCTGTTGTACACAGTTTTCAGAACAAGCTACCTTTCAGTATTAAAGTATAAGAAGGGAAATAATTTCGACGGAAACAGCCGCTCAGAACTTGATCATGAAGACGACATGGCTGAAACTTCGATGAATGGCCGCGAATATTTTTGTTATTCACCTTTTTGTTGATAAGTATTTTGAAGTTTTAGCTGAGGCCTCGCCTACCGTGCGAGCAGTGGTGCGCGTTTGTCCAGGCCGGACGCTACGCAACGAAGAGAGAAAAACCACTGCGAGCAGCCGTTTGCTTCTTTGATCGAGCCGCCGTCCAGCTCCATGGACGATTACAGGTGAAACCTGCAGGTGATGAAAAACAAGATAAGGCGCCCGCACATTTGCTTACGATTATAACCGCTGCCTCAAGGCGAGCCTGCTGTTAATTTGCGCTCTTTCAGTCTTAATCGCGATTATTCCTACCCACTTACTTTGTCACATGTTGGCGAACCAAACCGGAGTTCAATTCTTAGGGACCATATCTAGGCTCACAGAGAGAAGTAAAATTTCGTCGTTGCTTGGTTACGTCCTCCATAAAAAGCGAAATCACGCATTTTCACGACGTAGTCGTGCAAAAACGGCAAAAAAAAAAAAAGCCGGCCAAAAAAAGTGTGATGCACTTGCAAAGTTGTTGTTTTGATCGTTAAACCTATTGTTGTTTTGATGTTCTCGTTACCGTGGAGTCGTTGGATCTAAAATTCTCGTAATGTTTCCTGCAAAACAAGAGAAAGTGATGTCATTTGACGTTTTGACCTAGGCGTCACGTGGACGCGCATGCTCGATGGAAAAGCAAACGGTTGCTCGCAGTGGTTTCTCTCTCTTCTTAGCGTAGCGTCCGGCCTGGAGAAACCACTGGTCGTAGGAGAGTAGGCTTCACTAGGACTAAAAGTTGATATTTTTTGGCCTCAAAACTACTTAAGATGTTGTATAATTACATGTTGAAATGTTTCAATAAAATAATATGAACCAAAAACTGCTGTTCTTTGTAAGACATTGCGTTGCCATAATAAAATGATAAAATGATAGAAAATGTTCTTAAGGGGATATGTCACGTGGATTTTGCCAAAGGATTCTATGCTAAAGTCATTACTTGGCTTCTAAACCTATAGACAAAATACTCCTGTAGAGTCATGGAGGATATCAAACACATTTCATTGATCAGGCAGCACTGACCATAATAATCTTTTGTTGATTTTTGCAGGCAAAGCAGTAAAACTTGAAATAGTTGGGATAACTTTTTCAACTTTCAGTCCATTTTTATTTTAGGCTTAGTCAGCAGCGGGTGTTTCGATGCGCCCGCGGTAATCCCGGCCCGGGTGAGCCCATCGAGACAACCACGGCTCTGCCTCACACCCAGGCGCTGCATTATTTGCAGCACAAGGGGTCATGGGAAGGACGAAAAACGGGAAGCTCGGTTTTTGAAGCTTCCGATGATCCTTCAACCACGACTACCATCGAAAATCTCAAGAAGCGCATAGGTACGAGTGGCGCACTTGAGAATTGATAAACAATCAAAAATTAAACAGTAGACGATGGCTTTTGTGATATACTAAGTCAACAGTAAAAAGTCACAACATTTAGACCCATGCGAGATCATTTTCAATAAGTCATTTGCATAAAGACCTTATTGTACTACAACAACCAGAATCCTTTAGGGTTCTTTTTCTTCTGCAAATTAGGCCTATTGTTACTCAAACCTCACCGGGGCAACCAAATTTAAATATGAAAGGAAAAACGAAAAGGATTCTGGTCGTCGTGGTAAGATGACACCATCGTGCAAATGGCCTATTGCCAGTAAAACTACAAATACAAATTAACATACATATACAGTACATTACAAAAAAGCCAAAGATAAGAATGTCATGAACGCTAAAAAGTGACAAAAAAATGTGTTAGTGTAAGTTATAATGTGATTTGGGACTATTTTGTGCTGCTCCCTTCACTGGTGAAGGTGGTGGCACGTGTAACACTAACAATGATACGCATCGCATTGTTGATTTACAAGGGTTGGCTTGTCTTCCCTCACTTTCACTCGATTTCTTCTTGATCTTTTGTCTTGTGTACCCCGGGCGGATATCTCCATTGGTCTCCAAGTTGTCTGCGTCGTGTCAGTCGATTCCTGGTCTTTGAAAGGCAGCAGTATTCTGATTGGGGCGTCTTCCTGTGTAAATGGATCTTCAGACACTTTTAAAGAAACAAATTTGCCGATACTGGGGTAGAATGCACAAGTTTGTCTGGGTAGTGTGCCGTTCACCGAGGTAACATCAAATGAAAAACAATCCATCAAGCAGATTCCAAATTATTTCGTCGGACTAAAATACAGGTTTACCGAGAACGCCGAGAAAAGCACTTCAGCGCTTTTACGCCACAAAACTAGAATGGTTATGAAAAATTACAGCTCACATTTCGGTCGAGTGAAAGGAACGTTCAGTTTATAAGGTTGCATTCGGTAAGGCATTTTAAAAAAGCAATCAATCAATCAATCAAATTTATTATAAACGCGTAACACGTAGGAGCACGTATGTTCGCGTTAAAACGTGTACCTGTATGAAAAAATATAAAAGTTTTAAGCTAATTTAAAAATGATCATTTTCCTTCTTATACTCGACGAAGGGAGCCTGATCTGATTATTGTTTACAACGATATGATGTAAAAATCAGTTTCTCATCATAATGAGTAATCTAAAGTACAAAAACGATAATTGTGATATTTACAACTAATATATTTACAGCTAATACTGTTTACAAATAATACTTACAGATAAAAAATTAGAAACCTTAAAAAATGTGTCAGAAAATTGAACAAGAAAAAGCTTCAACTTCGAGAGTAGTTAAAAATAGATCTTGATAAACCATAGTAATTAGTGTTCTTCATTTTAACATCTTCGACGTTACCAATATCCAAAACGTCCAAACTAAAAATATTTTCTACCTTTAGACAGTGCGAAGCACAGCAATTTCATGACACCAATCAAATAGTTTACCCTGCTTAAAAGTTACAGTGACTTCAAAATGACTGAGGATAACCCATTTTTTTTCAACCAAGGTTTTCTAAAGTCATGTATGTTAACTTGCAATCTGAGGGCCTGATCACTTGAGCTGGACCGGCTGCTTTGTCGAGGCCACTTTTATCCCAGTATTACGCCATCTTCATACCGGGATCCCTGCAAACCGGACTATCTCGGGTGGCAACTAATCACAAACTAAGTTGATTTTTGTTGCCTTAAATTAACGTATCGCGACTGATTTTGGTAAAAAAGAGCAAGCCCGGCTTATGTAATCAGGACCTAACCGTTGTCAAAGAGGAACCATTCACTCAAGCGTCGCAAAGATCTGTTAATGTATACCAGTCTTCACTGACTTTACTACACTGATTCTGCACATGAGGATTGTTAGATTGAGCGTAGATAATAAAACTAGAACCCACTGATCTGCCCAGACTTTGGACCAACTTTTAGGCAGTTCATCTGCTAGTGAATTCACAAAGAGGGTGACTGTGCGTAGTCGGACTTGTTTTCCGCCAAACCCCATTGAAGCCACAGAAGCAATTTTCGCAGTTAGGATATAGAGGCTGCTCCTGGTATGTCCGTCCAAATGTCCTTCTTTTCGTTGTTTTGAAATCTGGTGCAAAGTAAAGCCTTTTGTGGAAAAATAACATAAAATAAAATCATACCATTTCAGTTGATTTGAGGTTATCGACTTTACTGTTGATTTCTTATGCCTCATGTAAGCTACATAAAGTTTTTGATGTTTTACGAGAGTTGACTGAAACCTGTATTAAGCGAAAGGGAGAGTAGCCAATGTACCCAAATTTATTTCCCTTATTTCCTGTAAATAACACTTCTAATAAGCGAACGCGGACACTGAAAGAGTTGATGAAATGCTCATTTATATTCTTACAAACCTGTATTTAACAGACATTTTTAACTAGGTTCCACTATCCAGGCACCATCCAACACGACATCAGACACCGGAAATGCTAAGGATTTCCTCCCACAAATTTGTCGAATTTACAGTCCGAAACGAGACTTGACAAGAGATGTTTCAATTTGTGTCAACGTTGTCGAATATACAAACAGAAAGGAAATTAGAAATGCATACACGTACACGTCTTTACTGCTAACTATACAATAAATCCTTCTTCGGTCAGTTTATCTTTTAACCAGTTACAAGGAAATAACTCACGTTTCTATGAAGTATTCCTGCAAGCACTTTATCACCCTTTGATCAGTTTTATAAATTTTTTTTATCATTTTGTTTGTTTGTATAGTCAGCTTGTTTTACGTTTAAAGGATTTTGATCAACCGATCTACTTCAGAAAAGAATCAAATTAACGCAAACGTATTTTGCCATAGCCTCTGGGAGTATCTCAAAAGAGAGGAAACGTGTGACATCAAGTTACCATGGTAATCTTTCTTATCAGAGACAAAGAGACGGCTATTTGCATTGTCGAACGATGGAAGAAAAGTACGAGTTGCCGTTTTGATCCTGAGTGCAACATACACAGGAAAGTGATACATATCAATTTTTTCTTTTTTTTTTCCCAGCAATATTTGCAGGACCAAAGTTTGATGAGATCAAGAAATTTTGCTGTCATGGAAACGTGACGTAACGACTTCTCCTCTCTATTATTTCCACCGTTCATTTGAATTTTGAACTTTTATTATTGATTATATCTATTTCCTCTTCTTTTATGTAAGGTTAAGTTACTTCTATTTTTTAGAATTTGTAAATGAATGGTTTTCTCTTTCTTCACTTGTTATATATAGGATTGTTTTTGTTCTCTGATGAAGGAGTTGTAGATGGTGTTTTGATGAATTGATTAGATTTTTTGTAACAGCAGGTTGATTGTATATAGGATTTTAATTGAGGTTTTGTAATAAAGATTTTACCATTTTTTTGAATAGTATTTGACTACTCATATAACGTTTTCTATCGAAAACTGTACGAAGAGAAGTGGGACGTCACGTTACCATGGTAGCAAAATTTCTGGATCTCAACAATCTTCCTTGACAGAGACCGTAACTTGCATTGTCGAGCGATAGACGAAACGTATGGGCTACCATTTTGTTCCTGGGTGCAATCATGCACACGAAAGTCATATGTTCATACAATTTTTTTTCGTTTTTTTCTGACATATTTGCAGGACCGCGGTTTGTTGAGATACAGAAATTTTGGTACCATGGCAACGTGACAAAACGACTTCTACTCTCTATTAAGCGGGCACCCTAGGCATTAAGCGGACACTAGAACATTCCCAGAGGGTATTTGCTTAATACAGGTTTCACTGAAACTTATGTAACTTACCTACCAGCGAGATATTAAACTTTCATCTTTTCTACAAGTTTATCCAACTGTTCCTTCCAGCTGTACTCTTTTGCATATGCTGCACGTACCATTTCAGACTCTCTAAGTCGCCTCTCCCTGTCTTTGCGACGGACAGCTTTGATTGCATTGGCCCATTCCCTGGGATTCTCTGACTCTACCACGCAGCTTGAACCATTGGGAATTTTCTTCAGAGCTTCTCCAAGACCAGAGTTTTCACTGACCAGCACAGGCAGACCAGCAGATAAAGCCTCAAGGGCAGCTAGCCCGAAGCCTTCAGTTCTGGATGGCATTATCGCAAGATCTACCTCACAAAGTAATTCAGCTAGTTGTTCTCTGTTTTCATTAAAAGGACGTACCTTGAGTTGGCTTGGGTCAATGCCTTGTTGGAGTAACATTCCTGCTACTTGCTCTTCTTCTCCGCTTGTTGCTTCAACAAACGTTAGTTTGTAGGTCTTGTCATTCAACTCAGCAATGGCTTTAGCGGCGATGTCATATCCTTTCAGTTGGAAGTCTTCATTGTCACTTCGCCCGAACACTAAAACACTGAATGAACTTAATTCGCCATGGGCTTGCTTTACATCAGAAAACTCAGAGAAAATGCCTGGGGTAAGGTTGATAACATCTTGATCTTTTTCACTACGGCGGAGATATCTTGAGAAGGTTTCAGCCAGCTTGGGTCCAACTGCTACAACTTTATCAGCTAATTTGCAGAGTTCAACCTCATTTTTGTGCTTTCTCTGACCTTTGGAAATGCGCTTTTCATATGCTTTGTACATTGCAAGTTCTTCTGGATCGGTATGGACGACCTGAATCCAGTTGCAGCGAGGATGATCACGTTTTATTCCCTGCACTTGCCGACCAAGAACGGTCCCATGTCCTATCACACAGTCTACAGCATGGTCTTTTGGTAGGAAGGACAAACAATCGACTGGGTCAAAAGCTGTCATTGGTTCGGCTTCAATTAGTTTTACACTGTATTGGCTTGCAGCGACTTGTTTTTCTTCTTTACTACACTGAGGGAGGTAAACACTGACTTCCACGCCGGGATGTTTTGCTAAGTGAATGGCCAGCACTCGGTTAATTGTTGACAAGCCTCCTTTCGTTGACTTCCACTCACTGCTTAACAGAGTTACTCTCAATTTGTTGCTGGAAGAGGACCTTAAACCGTTTCCTTGGTATTCCAGCGATGTAGAAGCTGTGATAGGTGATGACAAATCCTAAGGAGAGAATAGGGAATCCAATTACTAAACACAGGAGCCAATCAAGTCGGAGTATCCGCCCATAATCAGGGTTTATTCTAGAGGGCGGCCTTGCGGGATTTCCGCAATTTGGAAAAAAAAATGCGGCGTAAAATTTACGTTGCCGCATCAAATGGGTCCGCCAAAAATAGACCCAAGGATAAGTACTATTTTTTTGAAAAAGTATTCGAAAACATCGCTGACAACAACACTGATTTGACGGCCGCCCTATACACTTACTTTGACCTTTAAAAGCCTCTTACTGTCTCAATTGCCTTTCTCGTCTTCGTTTGAGTCATTATTTCACCAGACAAACATCCGGGATTCTGCATTAATTCGAGCCCAGGCTTTTCAGCTGCCCAGAATGTTCCAAAATGGCGGCAAAGCGTCCGGCGAGTCCGACCCATGGACCCCCTTTCTTGAAAAAGGGCCCCTTAAAAATTACAGATGGGGGCCCATTTGACCCTCATTGGCTAATTTCTAGAATAAACCCTGCATAATGTTTGGGTCACATATCATGGTTAGGTTTCTTAGGATACTTAAGATTCAGGGTGATTGAGGGATGTTTGGGCCAAAAAAAATTCTTAGGCAATCAAAGAAGACTAGAATTTTTAGCACTGCTGCACGAGATCAGCGAGCTAGTGACAAGCGAAGTGACATTACTTCGTTGAATAACCTGCAAATGACAACGTACCTCTATCCTGAAATCCAACAACAACTTTCTCTAAGCTTAACTACCAAATTAGATTTTGCGGGCGTTTACCAGTGAGTAAAAAATCTTAACATAATGTTTCATTACCTCCGTAAACCTAGCCTCAGTCGCTGCAACAGAAAGAGAAAAACAAAACACTTGTAAAACATACAAAATACATCAAAGAGAGCCTATAGTATAATATCCGTGAGCAGCCTTAAACTTTAAGAATCCTGCCTAGTTAACATTTAGTATTTCACCACCGGTTATTTCAATTTTGAACAGCGCCATTTTCAGTTTGCCCAACGCTTTTATCTAAACACTATTGATCGTGCACACCTCTCTTCGTGAAGAGTTTCATAAAAGCATTCAGCGTACATGAGAAAAGCTTTTATCTTCTTAAAATGACCTACCAGGAAGAGATCTGGAGGTCCAAGGATTTCTTCAACCTCGGCCTATGTTACACTTCGTTTTAGAAACCTGCCCTGTGTGTGAGTCCTCCTGTGTGTGCGCGTGCTTTTCTCTCTAAGAGAGAGTAGTTCGGACTAGTGGCGCGTCCGTCGTGTCTTTTGACTTTACTTTTTCAAAATCTGTCCACTGGATTATTAATAATGAAAAGCAGCACTTTATCCCCAAGAAACTAGATTGCGAAAAATAAGGCTACCTGTAGGTTTGATTCTCTTAGGAATCTGAGATGTGGAACATGACGCCTTTCTCTTGGATCCAGAAGGTACACGCACTTCTTCTTGGGACATATCTATCAGGAAATTATGACAGCAATATGCTTCTGTGTGAGCCTTTCCGTGTTAAAAATAACTTGTCACTTTGTGACATTAATGGGTGTGGCCAAGAGAGAACAATGTGACAAAGAAGGAATCTTGGGGCGTTGGCCGGGATATGTGAATTTCATTTAAGGTATTTGTAGAGGTTGTAATTGACCGGAAGTCTAATCGTATCAAACTTTGGGTTGCACTTTTGGGTTAACAATGACAGAGATTTTTGCTCCTTTTATGGTCCTTTTATTGTTTAAGGTAAAGTGCCTCTATTTTTCGAGAAACAAAGGTTGCGATTACCGATACGTGGCCAGATCATCGACCACGAAATCTTCGTAAACCGTCGTAGCGTAACAAGTGCCGACTTAGGGGAGTAGGGTGTGAAGAAAAGATACCGTAAATATGATCAGAACAGGAGAGGGGGTGAGGCTATTTTTATAAAGGCTCCTTCCGAAATTCTCAGCGCTTAAAATGAGCAAACAAGTTTTCAGGCACGATAACTGACAAAACGAAGACCTAAACAGAACGTGCAAGATTTCCATGTTACAAGCTGAAGCTGAAGAGCCAGTGCAAAAGTTGGTACGGTTGGTATCGGTTGTTTGAAACGTCATTAAGTCCGCGCGCGACTGCCTTAAAGCAAGCAACTTAGAATGTTGTAATGGGGACACACCAAGAGAGCAAAATGTCCCATTCTTCTCTCCTGTGAATACTGAATAAAATTTTGCGGACTTTTCAAGAATAGAAACAAACTTCGGATGAATTTCAAACGTTAAATTGGTGTAAAAATAACGTTGGTGAAATTCACATATCCTAAAGGCTAGACTGGGCTTTACCCTCTCTGTCCCATTATTCTCTGTCGGGTGTGGCCCGCCACTCCACAGTCGAGACTCTTAGGCGTAAGTGGAGATAATTTAAAATAAATTTTACTGAAATCACTAATGTGTGCGAATATCTCTACGAGGTGCAAATTAATTGCATGTATGGGCACATAACTTAAGGCATAAAGGGAGTGGCAAAACAAGAGATCGTGGAAAGGGGCCATCTTCACACTGGGAAACAATTGCCTCAAAAATATACGTACTTAGAGTTTTAGTTTTACTCTCGGATAGATCGTACTCAATATATATCAACTGGCATGTTTAGACTGGAAAACAGTCAGAGCAATAAACTGCAAATTCGTAGGTGTAACCGAGTCCAAAATTCTTGTCAGGAATATTTTTTTAACCAGAGATTGTGTAAGTATCTAAAGGAAAGGCCTCTCTAAAGAGAGGTGCGACTGTTCTAGATGCGTTAGCCAAAAAAAAAATGTTCCAGAGTTTCTTTTTGCATATAACCTTAGCCTCACCTTTGACGGGGAACCACATTTGGAGCTGAGGGAGTTTCGGTTTCACCCTGTCAAAGCTCTTTCGGCAGCATTCAAATGACCCATCTACAGCAACTTTCAAGAGGCACATACAGTACTCGTTGGGGCAAGAATATTGGTTATGAATATCACATTTTTTAGGCTCCTTTAAGCACAACGGACATTCGACACACAATTCATAAGCCAAGTTTTTAAACCCAGACAGCTCGTGTGACATAGTTTGCATCGTATGTTCCAGAAATGTTCGCACTTTGATAGCTACGTCTTGCAATTTCGCCGCACCATCAAATGGGGAATCATCTTGCTTTAATTCATTCAAAATGATCTTGATAAATCGTTTCTTGCATACAAGGATCAACTGATGATTTTGCTCATTTCCGATGAAGAATCGAGATGCCCCGTCGAACAAGTTAGGCAGTTCGGATCCAGCTGGACAGCACCACGTGACACATCGGGACACAAGCTGAGAAAAAAAACCATAAGGAACAAAACTTCCGAGAAAACGAAGGTATAATGTACAAGGATCTGAAGGAAGTGGCTCAACTTTACCAAGGGCGTCAGGTGGTGTTCGAAGTTGACAGGGAACAAGGTAAATGTCTTTTCCTGCAGATTTGGTAAACTTGACGATCAGTCCAAACTGCTCCATCATGTCCAAAATATCATCCTTGTGCTGATGAAACTCACTGCAAAACACGTGATTAACAAGCTCCATATCGAGGACGCCTGTTCTCTCCATTTGTTTCCACAACTTGGAATGATTTGGTTCCTAAAAAAACGAACAACACCCGGCAAATAAAAAAGCCTTCTCTGTATCTACAACTACATATACACTTCTACAAGTCGGTAAAATCACGAAATATCACACCAACGGAAATAATAAAAACACAAGAAATTAGGCAATAATATACCTGAAATCTGAATAAAACTAATACAATGGAATATTAAAACCTATTAACTTAGATTTAACACTGTCTACGGACGTGGTAATTACAATATTCACGTAAAGGGAGTTCCATTCATTGTTTGTTCGTAGGAAGAAAGAAAACTTTAAAACATTTCTCTTTGCCCTAGGAACTACAAACTTAAAAGTGTGGCTTCCACGCTCTGGGGGACACAAAACAAAAGAAACCTACCCCACTAGACCGGGGTCCCCCACTCCATGTAAACAGGGTCTTAGATATAATATCTCACAGCCCCCAAGAAGGACTGTTTATACTCTACAAAAAGAATTATTATTCTCATATGCACTGGACGAAAAGTTTTAAGACGTTTGTTGAAAGGAGGAGAACAGCGGTGCCTGGGGTGCCAGCACGATAGTCGAGACCATTGCTTTGTAGTTTTCCTTTAACAAGAATGTCTTTTAACAATCCGTTCTTCCATCGGATATAGACCTTTCCCGCATTCCTGTAAACAAAGGCGCCAGGCACGGGTGGACAAAATACGGTGATTTGTATGAAATTGTCCACCCAAGCCTCGTCCTCATTTCTTTATGTTTGCTCACTGGAGCGTAATGCGGGAAGGATCTATTAGAGGAAATCTCTTGAGGATTTTTTTGTTCGAATTTGTTTTTCATAAGAGCTAGTGTTAAAAGGCAATTGATATTGCTTTTGCGCTCAATTTGTTTGCTTATAGAGCTGATTTTCTTTCTTAAAATGTCTCGTCTTGAGGAATACGTTTTGAGCAGTTTTTTCTTTGATAAAAAGTTTGTTTTCTACCGTAAGGTCGCAAGATAAAAAATGAGTGCATTGAAAGGTCTCAATTGGCTTGAAATGTGTGTGCAGGTCAAGAATCGACTCTCTTTCGAGTCTCAGTCCCCCCTTTGTCAAAATAAAAAAATATATGTCAGGGTGGGAGAGGGGCAGCTAAAGCCATCTCAGCCCTGATCGTTCCCTGTACCTGAACTCAGACCATAACTATAGTCACATGAAATCAGACAAGGCCAAACAGTTAGCTAAGGGGGTACATACACTTGACATTTTGTTTCTTACCGAGTCATCAAAGGGACAAATGGTTACAAGTTTTTTGAAGATGTCAATCAGCCATTTGGCCCGTAGTACGACTGTGTTGTGGTGCCGGACAATCTTTCCGATGTCATGATAGTAATCCAACAAAGTGACGATCTCATCCTCATTTTCAATGAAGCAAAATTTCCGGATGATGCCTTTAAGTTGATCAAGTTTCAAGTAATGTACATTTTCAGCAGCCAAAGCTTGCACAACCTTCTCGAAGTTGAACCACCTGAAAAACAAATATCAAAATTTCATTCGAACCTTTTTTCGCAGTTCTTTCAAAGTTGACGCAATTTAGCCGCTGCACTAATAAGTATGAAACCCTAGAGACTTTTTAAAGGGTTTATACAAAAACGGACACAAATATTTTTGGTGTCCACCTTCGGTCAACAGGCAACATTAAGCATGATCCACACACAAGCAGCTCAAAAGGAGTTTATCATTCTTAAGAACGCCGCAGCAGCAGCAGAGAAAGTTTCTTTAAACAGGGGTTTCAAACGACAACTAACCAATAATAACCGCTCCAACACTGTAAACAGTACGCTTGTATCATCTTGCTGCTGTATTTTCCTTATATCAGTGGGCGCAACCAAGTTTTCATCCCCACCGTTCAGAAGATCTCCCATTAATCACAACCCTACTTTTTAGTTAAATTAACCATTAACTTAAATACACTCTTTCTTTATTTAATAAGAACGTCAATTTTTCGAGTTTGGATCGTTTTTATTTTCTGGGCAGTTTCAGCCTGGAAATGTTGTTACAGATTTTCTTAAAGTTCAATAACGGACATTGTGCTAGTGACACTTTTCTAAAGACAGTGATTATATTTTTCACATTAATGGATTGAACAAGTTCAGTGCAAATGTGTTATTGACATACACAATAAGAATGTGATGAAAGAACATAATTTTACATGTACTCTGATTCCATGTAGGAAATTATGAAAGTGTTCAGATTTTCTGGTTTTAGGAAAGTAAAAGCAGTAAAAGACAAATTGTTCTTCTCTGAGCCAGTATGTTCTTAGCATATTCTTAACATTTTGGCAAATTTCAGGCTGAACGTTCTTATGAAAAAAGGTTCTTAGAAAAAAAAAGAGTGTAAACTAGGAAGAAAATTAAGTTTACTTTGTATTACTTTGGACTGAAAATAAGTGTACCTTAGGGGTATCTCCTCCCCCATATATGGTTCTTTCTTCAAAACTTCGACAATTTTTTTCTGAAGTGCAGCGACCCCCTTATCAGATGATCCTTGCGTATTATCAACTGAAAAGAAAGGGCGGATCACGTAACTTTCGTAGTCTTTTTCGGAAATTTCCTTCGTTATTTGTAATTCCATCTCTTTCACATCCTGATCCTGTTTTCTGTCCGCATGTGTTCCCAGTATGAACACTGGTGGGCGAGTGTAGAGCAGATCTGATTCTGACGGTGTTCGTTCATTCGCTTCTGGCTTTGATGAGCAAACTGAACTGAGGGTGACCAACCACGACAACAAATTTTCCAAATTTGTTTGGCGATTTGAGTTCTCAAGGGGAATGTTAAAAAATCCTCGTCTAAAACAAGGCATGGCAATTTCATTTAATCCTTTGCTGAGGTTGTAAACCAGTAAATAAACTGCCCGCCACGAGAAGAAAACTGGGCAAAATGTATAGTAAAGATGTTGCCCGGCAAAGTCCCACAGATCAAGGTCCATGTGGTGTTCAACTGCTGAGGTGTCGTTGTCAAGATTTAAACCTTCCAGATATTGAACAAGGAGTTCCGTAAATTCTTCTGGAGGTAAGGAAGGGTCGATTTTCAGTTCAGGTATCGCAGCTGCTTCTATTTTCCCTTCTCCTCCTTTCTCAGTAGTACCCTAAACCAGATTTTGAAATAGGAGTATCAGTGAGAAGTTGTTGGAGCAAATTAAGTTTAACGCTCCGTATAATTGAAAAAAACGGTGTCAATAACCAAAATGCTCGAATCTGATTTACTCTCAAGATCCAAACTTTATTGCTTGATTTTGCTAATGGAAGGTTGATGCAGCATCAGAACTGTCCGATTTGACCTTTCGCTGCTTGTTACGCAGTCAATACAAAGTTATGCAATAAATATTGCTTGCCAATGACATAACTAATACGACCGTGCTAATAAATCAAAATCAAGGAAAAAATCTTGTCTAAGCATATTTCCTTGCTTCAAGGTCAAGTTCAAGTTTAATAAAAAATGAATAAATAGACCATATCCGCGATACCGCCATCTTTGCACGTCCTTAGGGACTGATGGGATAAGGGCAATGTCAAGTGGCTTCTCAGGGCGCAACAAGTGATAAAATGACATAGGCCTGTTTCACACGTCGTGCTACTGCCGTGCCGAACTCAATTGATAGAATTTATTCGACTTTGGCACGGAGGTGGCTAGGCTCGATTACCAGCCGCTGTTCGGGAAAATGAGCCCGCACTCATTCCCCCGGGGAGGATCAAAACCGGACCCGGGAGACGGCGGAAATTGAGCCTACGGTGGCGCGACGTTTGAAATCATTCAGTTCAGCAAATTGAATTTAGGTCGACACGGCAATTAAATTCGACAGGGTCTGCCGTGCTAAACGGCAGTGACACGGCTCGGTTTCGGTTGCCGTGCCGAACTCAATTCATAAATTACGAAAATGTATATGTTTAAGCGTTTTGACTCTACTGTGCCTGACTGCGCATGCTGTAGCTGACCGTGGCGGGCTCTGGGATGAGGGTTTTGACAAAATGGCGGCAAAATGTCAAAGTAGTTCCAGTCCGTACACAATCTCTTTTTCTCAATTTTCTGATGAAGAAGACACAGTAGATTGTGAAATAATAGAGAAACTGACTCCGAACAAGAAAGTTATGACACGGAGAGCGGCCCCGAAGAGAGAAAACAAGAAGACTCGAAGAGGCCTCGCAAGAAAAATAAAACAGTTAAGAAGGGACGGAAATCTAGCTGACATCTTTCTTGCCTTCGTGAAAGGAAAGCAGGAGGAGAGCAAAAGCGCATACTTTAAGAATTAACCTTCTCCTTGCAATAAAATGATTTAAAATGGACAGTACTGCATCAGCTGCCGTTGCCGTCTAGCGTTTAAAATTGTCTCCGGCAAAGCAAATTTCTTCCGATTGCGATCTTCCCTTGAGTTTCTGTCCGCCATTTTGGATGGTTGGAAGGTTTGTTCAGTTTGACGTTTTCTTTATTTTGAATTTGGCGCGACTGAATCAAATTCATCGTTTGAAACCACTCCCGTGCTATTGCCATGCAACTGCCGGGTCAAATTCATTTGAGCTCGACAGGGCAGTAGAAAGACGTCATTTGAAACGGGCCATAGACAGGGGCACCCAACGAGGATATAGTTCAAAACCACTTAACATAGCATTGTTGAACGTATTTTAGTATTTAAACGGTAGATATAGGCATATTTTTATCCCCTAAAAACTTTTCATCTGTTCGGATTTCCTAGCTGAAAGTCTAGTGATCCGAAAATTATAGGGATAAAAACTCACCTTCTCGAAAATTTCAGCCAGGAAAAGGCTGCCGAAAATTCTAGGTGGCCTTTTTTAGGGTCAAAATCCGTTAAAAATGGGTAATTACACCATTTTGTAGATCTTCGAATATCCTAGGAGAGGCAGGCAAGCAAGAAATTTTACAACAAATGCTCCGAAAATTCTAGATCTCAAATCGTCTTCCGAACAGACATTTTCCCGAAAATTGCCGTTGGGTGCCCCTGCATAGACAACAGAAAGTAAAGAACTTTTACAGTCAAACCAGGTGAATCGTTCCCGTCGCTAACGAACTAATAAATTCATTAACGGAAAAATGATTTCGTTTATTGATTCAATAATCCATTCATAAAATGAACAATCCAATATTCATATTTAGCCTCGATTCCATAATCGAATGTTGATTCGATTACTGTTTTTAGATAAACTACACTTTTTTTCCTCCTTTTTTTCTTAGAGTCGAGTTCGGGCGAGTTCTGAATTTCAAACCCAAACAAACTGTTACATGTACGTCATTTTGTTTCCAGTATTCACTGCAACGGACCTGACCTCTTAGGAAACACGATAGTGAAACTAAGGTCAGTGTATGTGCGGTGATTGGTGGATTTCGATCCCCGGCCTTTGTCAGTTTCTTTGTGTTTGCGGTCTGTCTCTTCTAGCTGTTATTTTGATTAAAGGCAATTACAAACGCAGTCGTAAACGGCAGGAAAAGGGAAGCAAAGACGATTGAACTCAACAGACAAGAATAAAGAACAGGTAGATTTTGTTAATAAACCAAATCAACATTTAATTATTGAATCGAGGTCCAATTTGATTGTTCGATTATCCATTTTATGAATGGATTCATTATTGAATCAACAAACCAAATCATCATTCCATTAATGAATTCATTAGTTTGCTAGTGACGGGAACGCTTGACCTGGTTTGACTGTAACCTTAAAGACGATAATGGCAAATTATGGGTAGAAGTGATCATTGTCACATTTTGTATGCAGTAGCAACAACAACACTGAAATGGTTATCTCATTCAAGGGCGAGAAACAAACTCGACCGCAAACTTGTCGGTTTGCGCCCAGACAAACACCATGTGATATTGATTTTGCCCCATCAATCCTAACAGCATGCGTAAAGATGGCGGCTATTCTAAAGAGAATGAATGTTTGCAAGCCTTTAAACTGAGAAAACCGGAGTAAGTGACACGTGGAAACAATGCAGTGAAGAGGTTTTTTTGGGGGGGTGTGCATTTTGAAATTGTGGAATGGTTTTAATCACGTCGGCTTCTTTTGGGAGTTCGGAGACTGTTATGTTATTATGGTTCGCTATAACATCACAGGACATATCATGGTTGTTGCCAATTATTATCGAACAATCAGCTTTCAGTGATCGATCCCTTCAGCAACCCTTTATCCTTCTACTAAATCATACTTTAAATGCTCAAAACAACAATAGCGTAATCCCTGGGTCCTATATTACAAATGACACCACAAGCTTCCAGCTGCCACGCTGTTCCAATAATGAAGTTTCTACATATAACCATAAAGTTAATTGGAGGAAGTGGTCACTGACCTGACTTATTTGAGATTTATCCTCTGCCAATGTAACTTGACGTTTTGGACCCATCTGTGCTTCTTGTTTTTCAGGTTCTCTTGGACCGGGACCGTCAAATCCAACTGACTAAAAGATTAGTTAAAAAGACAAATAACACATTAATTTCTGGCATTTTTATAAGGACTATTCTCAGATTGTCTGAGGATTACTATGAGAAGCAAAGAGATCACTTCAAGTGTTGTATCCCAAAAATGATGCTTGTGACGGTAAAGGTCTAGTTCCAAAGGCGTCACATTTTCTGACGTCCACTCCGTTTACGAGTGACCCATACCCGTTAATGAGAATTTTGACGCATTCTATTTATGCGACAAAGAACAGTATAAGACAGACATGAACGGTCACATTTCCTTCTAAAATTCGTCACGGAGTAACCAGTGAACCCTCATAAAAATAAAATCATTGACGTGAAAATAACTGAGCCAGCGAAAATCATGCAATCAGTACCTCTCTTATTATTAATATTTTTTACTAGCCCATGACAGGTTATATTTTGAGAAGCTACATAAAAAGGACTTAACAGAGTGTTTAAGTCCAACTATCTACTACGTCGGCAGCCACGCTTTATTGTTTCGGCCGATGAAACATCGAACACTCTTTCTCGTGTTTGATACGTTAAAAACCTACCATTTTGTTTCTGTTACGGCTAGGTGAGCGCCGGCGTCGGAGTCGGAGTCGTAAGCGGAATCTTAAGACCGCTTATGACTAAGAGAAAATAAAAAATGGGAGTCGTAAGCAGAGAGTTATAAGCGCGTCGAAATAGTAGTCGGAAGAATCAGAGCGTTTCCATTTTCTTCTGACTCCGCTTATGACTCCGTCGTTTACGATCTAGTGAAAACCAGATTGTCGGAGTCGAAAGCAGAAGCGGATGGATTAACCAATCACAATACACGTTCACTCGCTTTGCGATTGGTTTAGTTCTTCCGCTTCTGCTGGCGACAACCTAGTTTTCACTTGATCGTAAAAGACGGAGTCGTAAGCTGAATTAGAACGCTGTTTTCACTAGATCACAAAGTTCTACACTCTGTCGCTATTGAAAACCAGTCTTTTTAATTGTTAATCGATACCTACGTCTTATTTTGTAAGTCTTTATTTGAAGACACTAACCTGACCCACTGTTTTCTCCTTTTTATCATCCTGAGCTGGATCCACCCTTGTTTCTTCTTGTTTGAGTTTTCCAGCTACCATTCTCACAAGATTGGGTACAAATTTAGACACACCTTGTTTTTCATCAGTGCATTTCCAGTTGCTTACTTGATCGACGTCGACTTCGAATTTTGACAAGTCCAGTTCAATTCCGTCAGTGCTCTGCTGCTTGGGATCGAATGAAAGACCTAAGAAAGAGTTTTTCAAACTAGTCTTGCCTGCTCGATCTTGACCTATGAACATGATTCGAGCACGGTATACCTTAACGTTTCCAGTCTTCAAAGCATTTTCGTAGGCCAGCATTGCTTTTCGCCCTCGTGCTTTAACCTCACTTGGAAATTGTGGCGTTTGACTCTCTGGATACGCACTTATCACATTTTTGATAGCATCAAGAACAATCGGGTGTACACGAACGACATTCCCTCCAGAAAGCTGTTCATACAGCAACAACGAACATTTTCTGAATCTCGTGCGGATTTGCTTCTCATCCACTTCATCAACACATTCTTCCATGTTCATAATATGATTTATTGCTGCGCCTTCGTTTAGCGGTTCCGGTGCGTGGAGGGAAAGTAAAGTAAACAGGTGTTTAAAAAATCTATCACTTCTAATCAGCTCTTCGACGGCCAACGAAATATGGCAAGGAAATCCAAGGCGGCGAGGTGTTTCCATGCGCAGGTAGTTTGCCCAACAATAGTTTGGAGAACCATTGACCACAACGGTTTGCACATAAAAGGCAGCGGCTACTAAAGCAAGTGGATGATACTCAAGAACCTCAGCAACCTTTTCAGCCTCTTCTTGATTCTGGATCTTGGATACGTGTCGTAACAGGTTCACTGCTTCATCTAGATGCATTCCTTTGCTGAGAGACTCATGGTAAGTAAGAGGAGCATTGACGGGTATTGAACTGATATCTTGAGTAGTTATTAACACCTGACCATGACCCAATTCCTTCCTGCCGCTAGGAGGCAGATCACCTTGGACCGAAGATAGGTCGACAACATTATCTACAATTATCAGCCAGTTACAGAATTGTTTTGTCTTAGAAAAAATTAATGTCTTTAGATACTCGATTTTTTCAGGGAGGTTTCTCGAAGCCTCTAGCTTAGCCAAAGCGTTATCTGTAATCCCAAAATGTCTGGCCAGTCTACAGTAGGACTTTGCAAGTGAATCGAGTGTTTCTGCATTCAGGGTTGCAACAAATGTTAGGTCTTCGCCTTCACGCCACCTCTTGTCGAAGATTTCCTGACCCACTTGCCGAGCGATTTGACTTTTGCCACAGCCCGGAATCCCTGATAAATAGACGGTACTGATGACTCCTTTGCTGTCATTTTGCAGCTCGTCTAGTTTTTTCATGATTCTTGTGACATCGTTTACACGTCTGATGATGGGATGTGATGGCTTACATGATGTAAGAATACAAAAAGACTCGACTTTGGAATTGATTTCATGAGTTAGGGTCTCAACTTCTTTCTTCTTCGACTGTAATTCTGAGGTTAAATTATAGGCTTCTTGCTCTTTCGTTTGTAAGTCAACGTTAAGGTTATCAGCCTGTACTTTCAAAGCATCTACGTCGGCTGTCAGGGGAAAGTCGGTCTGCTTTCTAATATCGTCAACCTCATAAGTTGGAAGACTCAATGATGTGAAAGCAGCTAACACTATTGCAACATAATTTTGGAATTCAACATCAGTAAGTTTGCCCTCAGGGGTGTGAACGACGTTGTTTCGAAATTGTCGAAGATCGTCAACTCCGTTTCTTACTAGCGGACTCAGTCTACTGCCAATAGCATCCGAGTATAATATTGCAAAAAATAGACAGACAGTGTCCCACTCTGCCGTGTTTCCCCTTCGTATTGTCGCTAAAACTCGAGCATTTCTTCGGTGGGTACTTGTTGATTCTCTGTTGCAGAAATCGAGGCCATTTTGGGGGGTGTCGTTCCATTCTCCAAACGCTGTTGCCTTGTAAAGGAAATCCCACTCTTGTTTGAAGACAGTTCGAAGCCCTTCAGGAATTAAGTTGAAGGCGATGTGACAGGCTCTAAAATAGTTTAATTGTTGCGAAGTGTATTTCATTTTAATGGAATCTTGTGTCACTATTCACTTTGAAGCTACCAATGTTTGCTTAGTTGCCCATTTGCAGACATAAATACCACAAAAAACGGTTCTGAAGCCATATGCAAAAAAGAAAGAAAGAAAGAAAAAAAAGGCGATTATTTCAGCTTTAAATATTAATTCTTGTCACTGAGAATGGCAAGAAAACGACTAAGGGCCTCATTTTAGAAGGAGAAAGGTTAATCCTAGAGCTAGGTTTATTCGATCAAAAGGGCCAAACCTTAACGAAATTATTTCAAAGGTAACTTTACCCTGTCTACCGACCCTATCACCCAAGTCAACTTCAAGTAGTTATGCTTCAGCAAAATTAAGCCCCTTTAGTGTCTTCCCCTGTCTTCCCTTTATTAACATGCATAAGTGTCTTCCTCCATACTAATGAGTGTCTTCCTGCATACTGATAACTGTCTTCCTCCATATTAATTAAGTACCTAGTCAGTGTCTAGCTAGCTAGGTAAAAATGAGTTCCTCCATACTAATTAAGTGCCTAGGCTTGTCCGTTAAGTAACTTGAGCCTGGTTTTCAGACCGTCTATAAAAGGAAAATAGGAATAAGAGAAGCGATCACCTAGCAACGCCAGAAACGGCTTTCTCTATCTGATTTAGCGCTAAAACTCAGATATATAAACAAAACAATAGAGGGAAAACCATAGAAATGTGTTGGCGGTGGTGGTGGAGGGAAAACAATAGAAATGTGGAGGAGGAGGGAAAATAATAAAATTGTAGAGAAGGGAATAAAACAAGAAAATAATGAGGAGGGAAACATAGTGTAAAAAAAATACAGCTCGCTTTCTTTCACTACTTTAATAGATTAATCACTGAGTATTTTACACTTTTTGCAATTATTAAAGGGTCATAAAGTGGATATCTTGTGTCTTAACAAACGTGTCTGCTTTTATCGCGAGCAATTATTAGTCGCGTGTTTTAATTGATCCTTGTCAAGTTATTAATTGGTTTGTTTTTGTGTGTTTTTATAATAATACGTCAAGATGCTCCCATGCGTTTTTAACTGCAGAGCTAATTTGTATGCAACGGTGAGCTTGTGAACTCGCATAATTACCTGACTAAAGGCGCGTGAAACGCCGAGACTGTAAAAGTTTTTCATTTCCTCGAGATAGAAAGGAGAAAACGGTTTTGTAATAGTCAGAAAAAATTGAAATGGAGTGTATTCAGCTCCACTTCGTGTATGTGCGTGTGTTTTGTTTATATATCCGAGTTTTAGCGCTAAATAAGATATAGAAAGCCGTTTCTGGCGTTGCTAGGTGATCGCTTCTCTTATTTCTATTTTCCTTTTAATAGACGGTCTGAAAACCGTTCTCAAGTTACTTAACGGGCAAGCCGAGGCAAGCCTAGGCACTTAATTAGTATGGAGAAACTCATTTTTACCTAGCTAGCCAGACACTGACTAGGCACTTAATTAATATGGAGGAAGACAGTTATTAGTATGCAGGAAGACACTCATTAGTATGGAGGAAGACACTTATGCATATTAATAAATGGAAGACAGGAGAAGACACTAAAGGGGCTTAATTTTGCTGAAGCATAACTACTACTTCACGTGCTTGACACTACGTGTTCGTCACGCGTGAAAACACAAGACTTAATGAATTTTTCTTTGCCAGGTCGGAGATGATAATATACCCTGTTATACTACTACATGAGAAATTTCGGCAATTTGATTGGCTTAGAGCAGTGGTATTTCAGCTTAATTTGAAATACTTACATGTAAAAATGAGAAACCTTTTTGGGGTAGTAGTATAAACAAATAATAGCATGGTTTGTACGTGATATTTGGCATAAATACCACTCGTGAAATTAAGTACGACAATTTCGAAATATCACTACAAATCATGCTATTACCTATACAAATATGAGTTTATACTTTACAACTGATAGAGCTTTTCCTAATGAAATAAACAATTCTGGCAATACAAAGAGAATCTGCAGCGTACCCTCTTCCATAACTGCTCTTTCATAGTGCTGTGAGAAAAGAACAACTGCTGGCTTTAGTGAAATGGCTTTCTTGGTGGCGAAAATAGTTTGCTGGAAAGAGGAATGTGGGATTGACGTCATTATCATCGTCACTCACTGAAATAAAGATATTTCTACGATTGAAAAGGACTCTATTAAGATATTATAACCATTTTTATTATGATTTTTCAATTTTTTTTTTTTATCGTTACTATTTTATTATTTCGTTTTTTTCTTAACCTCTTGCAATTTTGAATGTTTATCCCGTTCCTCGTTTTCTCTTCTCCAACGTTCGGGGAGAGGGAAAGCTTAACGAAGCCCTAAATCATGACGAATAAAAAGGATAGCCGCTACCGAAGGACATCAATGAAAATGAAACTCAACATATTGTTGTGTAAAAAAAAACGGTACCGACAACGCTGTTTTTTATACTGATATTAGCCTGGGAAAACAGTCGTATTTGTAAAAGATAACGTTTTTACGCAAATATATTTTGGAATTTGCTCGTGGTCCAAGTAGACCAGTAATAAGCTTTTTATATTTATCGTTAAACTTGAAATTATTTGATCAGTTAAACTTAAAATCTGGCATACAGTACAATGATCTCTTCCCGTCTGCTCCCGCGAATAAGACAGTCATAATTTTGTGTCCTTCTTTCTTGCGGTCACAGACGAGTAGCGCCACAATAGCCTGCTCCAGGCGTTCTGATGAAGGAGACGGCGAAAAGAAAAGTGAGCAGAAACTAAAACAGCGTGGGGGGGGGGGGGGGGGGGCGGGGAAGTAACCCTCCTCTCTCCCTCTTCGTTTCTTCCGCTTTTTTGCCTTCCGCTTCGTCATACTGAGATATAATTCAAAATATCAAGGAAATGAAGGAACGAAGTTCTTTAATCTCAGCCTGCAGTCAGCATAAAGTTGTTTTTCTTGTAGTGCTAACTATATTCGCAATAGATTTCTGATTACTTAGTCTTCTTGCAGTAAAGCTTTGGGTAAGAATACCCTTTCAGACAGGAGATAGTCCGTCGGCACTTTTCCTCAATTTGTACATCAACTTTCACAATTGTGTAGGCGTAGCATTTTAAGGTTAAATTTTACCAGCATTTTGTGCAGTGAGTTCTGTGGTCACGATTGACTTCAAACTTGGAGATATAAAACTAGAGAGCTCTGAGGCTTAGTAATATTGCTGAAGTTAGGGATTTCGAACTTATTATTTTACATTTTTTGTGAAAATTCGGTTTTAAATGTATGCCAATATCTCAAACAATTTGAAACCTACAAGAAAATAAATATCATTTTCTCAAAGTTTGACCATTCTTTATTAAGGATGCCAAAAATCATAGAAATCGGTTAAATCGTTCCCGCCAAAAAACACGATTCAAAAACATAACCAACACGCATATAAATAGGTTGGGGCCACCTTAAATTGCATCCAAAATTTTCGGGAAAATAATATTGAAGCCCTTTTATCTGCGAGAAGACTCAAGTTCTCCTAGGATGAACGAACAGGTACAAATTTTATAGCGCCGCTTAGAATGCATTCCTAGAGATCTAAAAGTACTCTGGAGAGTCTAAAAAGTGTTTTCAATGTATATAGGAGGTAACCATCCTTGGGTTGCACTGTATAGTCAGATGCTCTAACCACTGGGCTACTGGAGACTCTTAATGATTAATGAGCAAATGATTTTTCTTTGGATTATCACATGCATGTAAGAAATTTTTCACGCAGTCAAATAATAATTAACAGGGGCGGTGTCACGTTTATCTTGTTCATTTTGCTAACAATACCAATTTTTAATCCTTAGTTGCTATGGAACTTGAGAAATCACTTGGGAATGGCAAAATTAGAACCTTGTGTTGAAGAAATATCATGTGTCCCAAACATCATATCTTAACAAACAAAGGTAAACTTTTAAGAACTGTTATGCTAACAAGCTTCCCCAGCAAAAAACACAAATTATTTCAATACATACATCAATCAATCAATCGAGAGTGAGGTCATTACAGGGAAATCTCAGACCGAGGCTTTTAAGTATTGACTGAGCGATAGTGAGGTAAATCCATCAAAGCCGAGATTTCCCTGTAATGACCAAACGGATGAGGTTAATTAATAAGTTATTTATTATAATTATGGCCTTTTCATTATGCACCTGAGCCGGCAATCAATTAAAACAAACAACTGGTCAGCACATAACTTTAAAGAACATGTCCCCTCAATGAGTTGTACATTTAAGCTCGCAATACAGACAGGTAACACTGGTCAGTGGATACCCTTTTTAAAAGCTGTCAATTGACCATAACATGGATGTTCTTAAGGATGCATGTTATTGCAAGAAAACACTGCCCAGCCATTACCAAAAAATACCAGCCAATCAGAGCATGCATACTATTGTAGCCATATAATAAATTTTGATCTTCTTCAAGTTTGTCCATCAATTTGTATTTTCTGCATTATTTATACCTTATTTAGAGACCAGTCATTATTTATCAATGGGGGGGGGGGGGGGGGGGGGGGAAGGGGGTGGAGGGATATTATTTTCATCAACCAGTTGTTATTTTTTAGGCTATGACCACCCCCCCCCCCCCCCCCACCCCCAAACACACACACCCACACAAAAACACAAACTAAACAAGTAAACAGCAGCAAAAATGCTTGTCAAAAAGGCTGTTTTGCTTTGGACTGTGTCAATTGGTTGAAAATACCATTGAAAGACTTGAAATGATGTAAAAACTTATGTTAAGTCAAGAAATTAAAAATTGTTCAAGTCTTTCCTTGGTATTTCCAGCCAATAATTCATATCAGACTGTTAACCAGTCTAGAGCAATAATTATTAGCCAACCTTGGTTTGGAGAATGACAATTAAGTATTTCTGTTGTTGGCTGTTTTTGTTTCGTTGATATAAGAACTTCATGTTTACTTTTGTTGTTGGTGTTGGTAGTTTTTGTGATATTGATGATTAAAAATCTTACACAAATGACTGTTATCCTGTAAAGCGACTTTATTGAAGAAAGGAAAACCAAAACTCCATTGTAATAGATTCAAAATGACTATTATTTCTCTGCCTTTATGAAGCTCCTTATGATAAAAAAATTCAACCCACCCCCTGGCATTTTATATTTCAATAATGACCCACCCCCTATCATATCAAAAAATAAACATGACCCCCCCTCCATGATTTATCTCTCCCCTCCCCCCTTTTCATAAATAATGACTGGTCCTTTAAATGTTTTGAACAGTCATTTTTCTGTTTCACTCAATTTGGTGGCAGTTCCTAGAGTCACATTGATTCACTAAAATAATCCTTGATAAATATGTAAGTAAAGAAATGATGTATAATTTTTGATCTGTTGTTCTTTTGTGCAATATTTGTCTCATTTTTCTTTAAAAGTTTCTCTCATGCACTAAGGTACAGCTGTATGTATAAGTATAACTCCACTAATTGACTTGTTACATAACAAACTTTAAAACAGTTTACCGGCCTGTTCATTGGTATATTCTTTTGAAAGGGCCATTACTTGATGAGCAAGGCTTGAGAACTTTTAGAAAAATTAATTACCTGTTTGTTAGTAAATATTAATAAAGCTCAATGGGAACAATTTAATCAATGAACATAACAAAGGTTACAATGGTCACAAAGTTTCTTGAGAAATTTAAAAAGGAACGGATTTCCTTTGGGTGATTTACATAATTTTAAGCCGCATCTACTTTCACTAAATACTTAATATGTACAGCCAAACCTGTGTCACATCACCCTTGCAAAAACAGCCCACAGACGTACATCTGTAGATATGTACATACACTTCAATATGACTCCATTTACATGGCTATTCTGTTAACCTAACTACAACAATACTTGTAATATAACCATGAAATAGCTTTAATGTGCAAAGTATGGATAATAATAGAGGGAAGTTATGGACAATGCAGAAAACTATCATAAAAAGATGTGGATGTTTACAGTATGTATAAACATAAAGGAAAAATAACAACAGTTTATTTGAGGTGGCCAGAGACCTTGCACCTTAACACTTTTAATTCTTGATCTACATTTTACATGTATCTGCCTTTAGGGAGGGTGTTAAAACTCTTTCAGCCTCTGAAAGCATAAGGAGCACTGATCTGTAGCCAATCTACATTTTGGGAGGTCAAGGTCAGAATCATTTCTAGTGGATATTTTGCTTATAAATGCTAAAATTAATCTGCATTTAAATAAAGTGGATAGATAAGGTAGTGCAACTGACCCATGCTTTATACAGCTTGATATAAGATCAACTGTAGAACCTCTCTTCCTTGGGGCAGTTTAATAGAGAGTTTTAGATTCTGAGATGAGGACGACTACAAGTATGAGATTTCCTCAAAACAAAGTGCTACTAGTTTTAGCGAGAATGTCATAGTGGCAGGAACAAATAATCAAAATTTTAGAAGTTAAATCATTTTGCAACCACGCAAGGGCTAAACCTTCTCCAATAAAAACAACCCCACTAACTTTTCAGCTGAGAAATAGTACAGTGAAGCTTTCCAGGTTGAATATTATTTGAGAATATGTGAGAAACCTTTAAGTTAAATCTTGTACTCATACAAAACTGAAGTCATCCTCATCCTCAAATCTAAAGCTCTCTAATTACACAAAACTTTCAACTGAATGTGAGCACCATAGGCACTAACCAAAATGTAAATGAGGAGTTTTGGTCACCAGGGATAGTTTATATATATATTTATAATCTCCTGCACCAAGACCATGAAAGTTGGATATAACTAAAAATGCCAAGAAAAATATATCCTGATGATTGAAATGATTGATTACACCCTGGATATGAGATATGTGAACTAAAATATATCAAACTTTCTTAATGCACCATTTCAGGGTGAAAACAAAAACCCATTGCGTGACACACAGTGTCAATTATGAACCTGTAATTTTAGGTATAGTTGTGAAGTACTCATAAGCTTTGAATGATGTGTACAATCCCTGAAATGATCCAAACTTCAAAAATTAATGATCCTCAAGTTATTTTGGGAATGCAATAGTATCTGTCACTACGGATTTGATCAAAGAGCAATTGCTTGTCTGATGCAGCATTCTTTTTGTGTAATTTCCAAAAAGTTTTACCCCAAATTCTCTAATTTGAAATCCCCTATAATACACTCTGTTTGACCCCCTACCCCTCCCCAATTTTGCATAAACTATTGTTTCTAAAAGCTACTTGGACATGTTGGAGGACTGCAAAAGAGCATTAATTTGAAAACAATAACTTATGCAAATTCTGGGAGGCAAACAGGGAGTATTATGAGGGATTTAAAAATGGTCAATTAAGTTTTGTTTAGGAAGGACAACTTAAGTAAATCTACCTGCATCCTGTCATAACCTATAGTGTATCATAAAATCTGTTACACCAATTACAGTGCAAAATGCTAGGTAATTAACCCATTCGCCCCTGAACCGCCCGTAACCGCCCGTGCGGATCCAGGTCCTTTCTACCCTTTGTGACGTCATCAGTTTTAACGGTCAAGGACAACTTTCTTCGCTAACTTGTGCAGAGTGAAGAGATGTTTCAAACCATACCAGAATGAGCACAATTCAGTCAAGGACAGCGGAGAAAGAAGCAAAAAACCACGTGACAAGGACCTGAAAATCTCCATGAAAATCTTGTTCCATTACCCACCTACCTTTCCTTTCACCTAATCCTAAGATCCTAAAAGCTTTCCTAAAAACTCTTCCCATCAAAATGAAGCCTACTCAATGCCCAGCAAGAGAAAAAAAAATGAGGCAAGAAAAGCGAAAAAAGAAGGGAGGAGAGAAAGCGAAAAGTCAAAGTCAAGACTGCTGTGTCACTTTTAAACCCAAAAACTATGTCGAAATTTTGCTTTCTGCGCATGCCCGAACTTCGCAAGCTGATATTTTGCATCTGGATCAGAAGGCCAGCAAGTGTACAACCTGTAAACCGGTTTGTGGTAAGTTTTAGCTCTTTATAGCACAACAGTGACCAGAAAACCACTCTACTAGCTTCAAAACGCATTTTTGGGCAAAATCTCCAGGAGCGAATGGGTTAAGCAGAGTACCAAGCCTTTTGAAAAAAATCCACTTTTCAGCATAAAACAACCAAATCTGTCTATTTCATGTAAAATCAGGTGAAAAAGTTGGTAAAAGGCCATTTTTAGGTTTTTTGATTAATGACTCTGACATATATATATACTCACTGTCATATTTAATTACTGGTACTTGCAATCTATCAATTCAAAAGGAGGCAACATGGTCAAGCCGTCAGTCCACTGGAATTGTAATCGCAAGGCTCTGAGTACAATTCCCACCCTGTCTGCTGGCTGAATTTGTTCTTGGTAGTCCTCAGTTCAAATCCTTAGCCACACTTGTAAAATAGCCACCTGGCAGCTGAACTGGTTTGCCTCCAGCAAAAAAGCCCAAGCATTTTCAATTTTGGAATCCTTCTTTTTTTTTTTTTTAATTAGGACTCATTAGCTATGGATATTTTAAACATCCACTGCAGAACTTCATGTTGCTGTACAATAACAACTTAATTATGCTTGTTCAAGGCTGAGCATGTCAACTAGTCATGTATCAGTAGAATACAGTCATAACACATCTCTTTATAGCCAAAGAAATAAGTCGTTTGTGCACTTTGAATAGGCTCACAGTTTTAGTTTAACCAGCTAACATCAGGCCCTCTCGATCCCTAGCTGTCAGTGGTAAAATATTCTATACACTAACAGGGCTTGCAAATTACTTCTGCATCACAAATTTGGAGTCATTTTGGAATATTAATTTGGAGTCAGGTAACACAAAAAAGCAATGTAATATTCCTTCAACAAGAGTTGAAATAATAATAACAAAAGCCTTGACAACTTTGCATAACATTATTAAGTTCTCTACATGTACCCTGTCAATCTCTTTTTAACGAGTATGCCATTTCAGCGAGTGGTTCTTGCACGTTTACACTATCATGAAGGACACATGAGGCAGCTACGGCCTCATAAGAGAGTCCGCTGACCAGGAAAGGCTCAAATCCATGATGATGATTATCATTTGAGTGATCTTTATCGAAATTTAACTTAAGTGAACACACATAAATAATTCTTCAATTTAGGTCATTTAAATCAGGTTAACAATGTTTGCATTTAATGTAGATTGTATTTGTTTTGAAAGAGGTAAGGAAAAAACTAATTTGCAACCAAAATTTCTGGAGTCAAAGTGACTCCCTCCATAACCTCAGTGGAGTCATCTTAAAATTTTGGTGTAAAATATGACAAATTTGGCGTATTGCGAACCGTGAGTAAGGTTCAGTCCATATATATGTAGTGCTTGCTTTTTGCTGTGCTGAAAATAATATTATAATTGGGTTCTTCACAAGCACAACAGAGGAGTATGTGGAAAATTTGCCCCTAGACAATTAGGACCAATTAGCCCTGCACCGCTAGCCCCCAATCTTTAAAAGATTAGCCCCCAAACTTACTCTTACATAGCATGTATGCACCAGAAATCAATCTCAGCCATTGTGAGTAGCAAAAATTATGCATCTGGACGAAATATACTTAGAAATACATCTTGAATGAACCACTATGATAGGTTGTTCATCTGGAAGCATAATGCACCTTGTGCCCGTCCTTATACTAAAGACGCATTTAAGCAGATGAACTACAAAATGTTTGGCCAAGTTGGTCCAGACAGATAATGCGCGTCCTTAGTATAAAAACAGCGATTTCAAAAGTAGCGTAACTAGTCTGAAACTAGTCGTGCCAGTCAACTTCTCTTTCACTGTGTAAGTAGTAAGCGGTTGAGGTGGCTTACTACAGTTTTTTTCCCAATCACAGCATGCGCGAGTTAGAGAATTCGGAGAAAGTAGATCATCCACATAGACTTTTATTTCCTCTCACTGGTTCCAGTTTCTTTAAATAGTTAATATATTTTTCAACATGTGTCAGTTAATGCTGTAATGGCTCAAACTTTTCTACCAGGCGTGAGAAACTGGAACACAAGCGTGAGTCGGCGTGACATCGAAGTTTTCGACCCGCAGGCGCGAAAATCATGCCTGCATGACACTTGGCAGTTATACGATATTATTCATCCGAAAATTGTAGTAAGCCACCTTAAATTGTCAATAAATGGCGCCGTACCACAAATTGGTCAATGTAATCCCGCGAAAAAACATTTTTGAAATTATGAAGTTTGTTCGACACGGCATAAGCACATCGTTATGAATTTAATTCTACACAGCATATGTATCGTTTCAATCACTGCAGTGCCAGAGTCGTATAGAAAGGAAGAGCTTGCCGAACCGGATTCAAAACTTTGATTCAAATGTTGTGCTTAGGGCCATGGTTATGTGTCGTGAACTTACGTTAAATAAAGTTCGTCACTGCAGAAGCACACCGTATGAACTGGCCTTCATGTCAATAATTGTTTGAAAAGAAATGTACAGTACTTACCGTTGGCAAACAGCAAATTACTTGAAACCAAGCCTGACTTGAAACAGGGCTGAAACTGGGCATGCACTACATGGTAGCACACCATATAGTCGTGCAACATAAATCAATTGAACATTGTGCACAGCGTTTTGTAAGCAATACGCACTTCTCAAAACTACTTCTTTTCTGTACTTATTAGTCCTTTAGTATCCTAACCAGTCCTTTTCCGTGCTTACTAGTCCTTTAATGACCTTACTAGTCCTGTATCATCCTAACTTGTCCTTTTCCGTCCTCACTAGTCCTTTTCCGTCCTTGCTAGTCCCTTTCCGTCCTTGCTAGTCCTTTTCTATCCTTACTAGTCCTTTAATATCCTTACTAGTCCTTTTACGTACTTACTGGTCCTTTAATATCCTTACTAGTCCTTTTATGTCCTTTTAAGTCCTTATTAGTCCTTTTATGTCCTCACTAGTCCTTTTCTGTCCTTACTAGTCCTTTTCTGTCCTTATTAGTCCTTTTCCGTCCTTACTAGTCCTTTTCTGTCCTTACTAGTCCTCTAGTGTCCTAACTAGTCCTTTAATGTCCTTACTAGTCCTTTTATGTCCTTACTAGTCCTTTTCCGTCCGTACTAGTCCTTTTCCGTCCTTACTAGTGCTTTTATGTCCTAACTAGTCCTTTTCCGTCCTTACTAGTCCTTTTATGTCCTTACTAGTTATTTTACGTCCTTACTGGTCCTTTTCTGTCCTTACTAGTCCTTTTATGTCCTTACTAGTCCTTTTCTGTCCTTACTTGTCCTTTTGTGTCCTTACTAGTCCTTTTCCGTCCTTATTAGTCCTGTTCCGCCCTTACTAGTCCTTTTCTGTCCTTACTAGTCCTTTTCTGTCCTTACTAGTCCTTTTCCGTCCTTATTAGTCCTGTTCCGCCCTTACTAGTCCTTTTCTGTCCTTACTAGTCCTTTAGTGTCCTAACTAGTCCTTTAACTTCCTTACTAGTCCTGTATCATCCTTACTTGTCCCTTAATGTCCTAACCAGTCCTTTTTTGTCCTTACTTGTCCTTTTGTGTCCTCACTAGTCCTTTTCCGTCCTTACTAGTCCTTTTCTGTCCTTACTAGTCCTTTTCCGTCCTTACTAGTCCTGTTCCGTCCTTACTAGTCCTTTTCTGTAATTACTAGTCCTTTAGTGTCCTAACTAGTCCTTTAATGTCCTTACTAGTCCTGTATCATCCTTACTTGTCCTTTTCTGTCCTAACCAGTCCTTTTAGGTCCTTACTAGTCCTTTTCCGTCCTTACTAGTCCTTTTATGTCCTTAATAGTCCTTTTCCGTCCTTACTAGTCCTTTTATGTCCTTACTAGACCTTTTCCGTCCTTACTAGTCCTTTTCTGTCCTTATTAGTCCCTTTCCGTCTTTACTAGTCCTTTTCTGTCCTTACTAGTCCTTTTCCGCCCGTACTAGTCCTTTTATGTCCTTACTAGTCCTTTTCCGTCCTTACTTGTCCTTTTCCGTCCTAACCAGTCCTTTTATGTCCTTACTAGTCCTTTTCCGTCCTTACTAGTCCTTTTCTGTCCTTACTTGTCCTTTTCTGTCCTTACTAATCCTTTGATGTCCTTACTAGTCCTTTTCCGTCCTTACTAGTCCTTTTCTGTCCTTATTAGTCCTTTTCCGTCGTTACTAGTCCTTTTCTGTCCTTACTAGTCCTGTATCATCCTAACTTGTCCCTTAATGTCCTAACCAGTCCTTTTTCGTCCTTACTTGTCTTTTCATGTCCTCACTAGTCCTTTTCCGTCCTTACTAGTCCTTTTATGTCCTTACTAGTCCTTTTCCGTCCTTACTAGTCCTTTTCTGTCCTTATTAGTCCTTTTCCGTCCTTACTAGTCCTTTTCCGTCCTTACTAGTCCTTTTCTGTCCTTATTAGTCCTTTTCCGTCCTTACTTGTCCTTTTGTGTCCTTACTAGTCCTTTTCCGTCCTTATTAGTCCTGTTCCGTCCTTACTAGTCCTGTTCTGTCCTTACTAGTCCTTTAGTGTCCTAACTAGTCCTTTTCCGTCCCAACTAGTCCTTTAATGTCCTTACTAGTCCTTTACCGTCCTAACTAGTCCTTTATTGTCGTTACTTGTCCTTTTCCGTCCTTACTAGTCTTTTCCGTCCTAACTAGTCCTTTTATGTCCTAACTAGTCCTTGTCCGTCCTTATTAGTCCTTTTTCCGCCCTAACTAGTCCTTTTATGTCCTAACTAGTCCTTTTTCGTGTTTGCTAGTCTTTTACTGACCATACTAGTCCCTTTATATAATATTTAGCCCTTTTCCGTCCTTACTAGTCCTTTTCTGTTCTTACTACTTTTCTTTTTCTTTCCTTAACAGACCTTTTCTGTTTTGCGTTTTGTTTGTCTCTGTTTTAAGTCCCGTTGTTTTTCTTGATTTCGGTTTCCTGTCCCAAATAGTTTTTTGCGAAGCTAGGAGATTTTTTTTGTCGTCACGTTAGTGGTGCTTTTCCAAGTTGGACAGAAACGAACAGGTTTGGGGATTTTTTTTTTTTTACGAAAAGAATACTTTTGCGAAGTGGGTGGTAATTGACATCAATCCCAGTTATTTACCATTTTTTCTCCGACGGGGTATATTCTTCAAATTAGCACAGAATATCATCCGTCATGGGATATGAAAAAGAAGATGCAAGCTCATAGTCGTTTTCCACTCAGTTTATTACAACAATCTTACTGCTTTTACATGTACTTCTTAAAAAATATCTCCACTGAAACTTAGTCTCCAAGTGATCTTTGAGTCTTGATCAACAGAAACTTTCTTCATCTGTTTTAAAAAAGGTTTAAATCCTTCTGCTAAACCTATCAGATAGTGTCCTTGCAGTACTGATAAGAAAAACGGTATCTTTCATTATCACAAGAAGAAAAACAGTTTGGTGTTTGCATAAAACATCATTTCCTCAATAACAAATTGATTGATTGGAGTCGCCTGTTATGATCGATAATTGGGCATGCTGCGCCAAGCAACAGTTGTACTTTCAAAAATCAATTAATGGAAGCTACAGTAACTGCTCTAGGACCCCCGAGGATAGAGACTATATATTCGAGTGTAAGAAAAACAGCTAAGCTAGCATTTTTTCTCCTCAACTTTTTTAATGTCCGGTCAAGTTTGGCGGGTTTCCTTTCGAAGCTGACAGGTCAAGTAATGACTCATTCACTTCAAGAGAAATATATGAAAGGAAAGGTAAATCTTTAATACCGTAGCGCTTTCAGGAATATGATGTCAAACACTGGACAAGGATACTAATGGGGAATATTAACATTGACGGGCTGTGGTTGTTCTAGCATTCATCAAACTGTTTAACGACTTAGCTTAGCATATCACTCTTTTCAAAGAACAAAGTGGCATCATTGTAACTATCGAATAAACGGGTTTCCTCGTCAAAGTAAAATATTTGTACCGAATCACTGGCATTTAATTCTTTAGGGAAATAAATCTATTATAAAGCCATTAAGAAAAACATTTATGACGGTCAAAAATATAATAGTTTATGAACGAAGAAGCTTCATTATACCTTGTTCGACTTCTGTTTTCTTTTTGCTGGAACGTTTTTTTCTCTCGCGGAAAGTGAGTACTCTTGGCCGTAGCGTTTATTTGCTGGAAGCAAGAAGATTTAAGTGGTTGGTAACAGAAAGTTAAGAGGGAATGTTAACCAAAATTTTGTTATTTAATCTTCTGAAGATGTCTTAGTTCTAACTCGAAATCTTCCTAGAGTAGTAAATACAGTTTCGTTTTTTCGTAAAGGCTGAGTCGATGAATTTCTCCCGCCAACACTTTGCATAATTAGCATTGTTTTCAGTTTCTCTCGGAACGAGTCCCAATAGAATTTGCAAGTTTGGGACAGATCTGGAAAAAAAGATAAGCAGGCGACTGGTCACCGTTTGATTTCAACAAATTTGTGTCTTAGTTAGAGCAAGAAATGAATGTAATTTACTAAATAACGGCGTCTGTATTTTTTCTTTCCCTCAGTTGCCTCTTTTCTCGTCCCGATTGATTCACAGAGGATTCTAGATCTAAAAGTAAAGAAAAGCTCGTCTAATTATTTTTACAGCAGTTAAGCTCTATGGCGCTGGGTGTCTTCCTAAAGAATGCGTCATTCAGTACAGGTATGCATCATAATTCCAATTCCATTTTAACACTGAAATGAGCAACAAATTACAAATCAGTTGCGAATGTGTCCTAAAGGATTTTTCGCTGATAAAAATTCATGTCCTCACCATTCACCACTCGCACAAGCTCAAGATCGTCATCACTGGGACCCTACATAAAAACAAATTATAATAGATAAATATAAGCTAACTAGCTGATAAGTATAAAGTGTTCCATCACGAAATTAGAAATAAAATGCATTCGTTGGTCGATGTATACGCATTTAATATTGGAAATTGCATACCAGAATTGCTTTTGTGCTAAGAGTTATTGCATGGGTGCTTTGAAATGTTGACGTCTTCTAATCAATTAAACAGCTCTTGTTGTACATGTTTGTAGTAAGTCATAAATTGGTAATCATGAGTGGTGTTTTGTGTTTTGCTTGTACATTAACCAGACAGTTTCAGAAGAGACCATTCGCAAGATTACGTCATTTTAATATCAATACCAGACTCCATACAGGTTTTTGTATTCTTTTGCAAATTAGGGCTTTTGTCAATTTAACCTCGCTGGGCTGAAAAAAAATTGAAAAAAGGAAATGGATTCTCGCAGTTATAGTAAAATGACGTCATCTTGCAATGGCGTATTACTTAATGCGTGCCTTGAAAATTTGACCTCTTAACTGCCTTTAATAACAGTTAAGCTATGTTTCGTATTAAGTCGTTCTGTAAAATTTGTTTCAAGTTTTATTGAGAAGCGAGTCGTCGTGTTAGCTAATGAAAAAAGAGAAAAGTTGATCCTTCACTTTTGTCGTATCTATAAACATGAAACTATGGAAAAAGGGGTATTTACCTCGTGATCATTTCTCTTTTCTTTGTTACTATCACCAGAAGCTGGAATGGAATAAAAGGGTAGCATAATAAAATAAATTTGACATCCAAATTTCACACTGTCAATTTTTAATTACCAGCTGTTTGCTGTAAAAAGCTCAAATCCCGACTTCACACGAATGTGAACAGTGACTGGTATTTGACCGAGTTTGCAAATTTTTACCTGATCTGACCTGCTTGTCATACCTTTTTTCCAATACAGTACAACAGAAAAAAAAGATACAGCAGAAAAAGAATGAGAAGACAAATTTTAATATTATTTATCTTCATATTAAGACTTCCATCATTTACCTTCAGCGGTTCCTTCAACGTGTCCAGATCCTACTCCGTCCGCCTCATTCGACTCGGTAACTGCAAAGACACCATTGAAATTGTATAGTAAGAGTTTGCTGTAATATAAAGAGATCATGTCTAACTCCCCGGGTTTAACCCATGCTACAACCCTTTTTTTTTGTCGCCGCAGCATTATACAAATAAACTCGTGAGGTCAATGTAATCACTCCCTTCAGCGCTCTCACTATCGGCATGTGGCAAGTCTAGCTGATATCCTAAGTTATTGCATCAGTTGAAAAACTTCTCTTCTCTTATTTTCCTTCATAATACATCCCTCTTCCAGTTTACACAGGTTCAGAGTGTCACAAGTTTTGTCCTAGTTATAAAGACTTTCATACTTACCTTCCGCGGCCCCCTCAACAGCAGTGCCTGCTTCATTTGAGGGCTCGGGAACTAGAGGTGGGACTACAAAAAGACCAATGTCATTGTATTACAGTTCGTTGTCTAAACAATAATACGTATCAGGTGTGCAATTGTGCTTACAGTTGTATTACAGTTCGTTGTATAAATATAATCTGAGATGTCCGAACCAGACTTATGAATGTCCAAGAAGCTTCTTGAGTGGTGCCTGAAAGATTATTGCGTCATTAAGTTGACATTATTATTATTATTATTTCCGTCATCATCATCATCATCATATCATTATTACTACTAGTACAGGATCCCATCAGTACTATTATTATTGTTACTGTTAATCCTGAGTTATTGCATCATCATTATTTTTACCTTCATAATACAACAGTCATATTACACATGGTCAACGTGTTACAAGTACTGAAAGACTTTCAAGAAAGAACACGGGTAATAAGGAAAAAATTAGCACCAAATCAAACAAAAAATGACTACAAGGAAATAAAAGGACTATTAAGGACGGAAAGGGACTGGTTAAAACCGAAAAGGACTAGTACGGAAAGAAAAGGACGACTTAAAGCACTAAAGGACTAGTAAGGACGGAAAAGAACAAATACAAACGGAAAAGAACTTAAGGACATAAAAGGATGAATAAGGACATAAAAGGACTAGTTAGGACAGAAAAGGACTAATATAAAAGACTAGTAAAGACAGAAAAGGACTAGTAAGGACAAGAAAGGTCTAGTAAGGACAGAAAAGGACTAGTAAGAACACAAAAGGACTAATAAGGACAGAAATGGACTAACGAGGACATAAAAGGACGGAAAAGGACTTGTAAGGACTAAAAAGGACTAATAAGCACAGAAAAGGACTGATAAGGACAGAAAAAGACTAGTAAGGACATAAAAGGACTAGTAAGGACAGAAAAGGACTAGTAAGGACTAAAAAGGACTAATAAGGACAGAAAAGGACTAGTAAGGACAGAAAAGGACTAATAAGGACGTAAAAGGACGGAAAAGGATTAGTAAGGACAGAAAAGGACTAGTAAGGACACAAAAGGACTAATAAGGACGTAAAAGGACATAAAAGGACTAGTAAGGACATGAAAGGACTAGTAAGAACAGAAAAAGACTAGTAAGGACACAAAAGGACTAATAAGGACATAAAAAGACGGAAAAGGACAGAAAAGGACGGTAAAGGACTAGTAAGGACGGAAAAGGACTAGTAAGGACAAAGAAGGACGGTAAAGGACATAAAAGGACTAGTAAGGACAGAAAAGGACTAGTAAGGACATAAAAGGACTAGAAAGGACAGAAAAGGACTAGTAAGGCTAGAAAAGGACTAGTAAGGACATAAAAGGACTAGTAAGGACACAAAAGAACTAATAAGGACAGAAAAGGACTAGTAAGGACAGAAAAGGATTAGTAAGGACAGAAAAGGATTAGTAAGGACACAAAAGGAATAATAAGGACAGAAAAGGACTAGTAAGGACACAAAAGGACTAGTAAGGACATAAAAGGACTAATAAGGACAGAAAAGGATTAGTAAGGACACAAAAGGACTAATAAGAACAGAAAAGGACGGAAAAGGACAGAAAAGGACTAGTAAGGACACAAAAGGACTAATAAGGACAGAAAAGGATTAGTAAGGACAGAAAAGGAGTAATAAGGACAGAAAAGGACTAGTAAGGACATAAAAGAAAGAGTAAGGACAGAAAAGGATTAGTAAGGACACAAAAGGACTAATAAGGACGTAAAAGGACAGAAAAGGACTAGTAAGGACAAAAGGACTAGTAAGGACACAAAAGGACTAATACGGACGTAAAAGGACAGAAAAGGATTAGTAAGGACAAAAGGACTAGTAAGGACACAAAAGGACTAATAAGGACAGAAAAGAACGGAAAAGGATTAGTAAGGACACAAAAGGACTAGTAAGGACACAAAAGGACTAATAAGGACAGAAAAGGACGGAAAAGGATTAGTAAGGACACAAAAGGACTAGTAGGGACACAAAAGGACTAGTAAGGACACAAAAGGACTAATAAGGACGTAAAAGGACGGAAAAGGACTAGTAAGGACATAAAAGGACTAATAAGGACAGAAAAGGACGGAAAAAGATTAGTAAGGACACAAAAGGACTAGTAAGGACACAAAAGGACTAATAAGGACAGAAAAGGACGGAAAAGGATTAGTAAGGACACAAAAGGACTAGTAGGGACACAAAAGGACTAGTAAGGACACAAAAGGACTAATAAGGACGTAAAAGGACGGAAAAGGATTAGTAAGGACATAAAAGGACTAATAAGGACAGAAAAGGACGGAAAAGGATTAGTAAGGACACAAAAGGACTAATAAGGACGTAAAAGGACATAAAAGGACTAGTTAGGACAGAAAAGGACTAGTCAGGACATGAAAGGACTAGTAAGAACAGAAAAAGACTAGTAAGGACACAAAAGGACTAATAAGGACATAAAAAGACGGAAAAGGACAGAAAAGGACGGTAAAGGACTAGTAAGGACGGAAAAGGACATAAAAGGACTAGTAAGGACATAAAAGGACTAATAAGGACGTAAAAGGACATAAAAGGACTAGTAAGGACATAAAAGGACTAGTAAGGACATAAAAGGACTAATAAGGACGTAAAAGGACATAAAAGAACTAATAAGGACATAAAAGGACTAATAAGGACAGAAAAGGATTAGTAAGGACACAAAAGGACTAGTAAGGACACAAAAGGACTAATAAGGACAGAAAAGGACATAAAAGGACTAGTAAGGACATAAAAGGACTAATAAGGACAGAAAAGGATTAGTAAGGAAACAAAAGGACTAATAAGGTCGTAAAAGGACATAAAAGGACTAGTAAGGAGAGAAAAGGATTAGTAAGGACACAAAAGGACTAATACGGACGTAAAAGGACATAAAAGGACTCGTAAGGACACAAAAGGACTAGTAAGGACATAAAAGGACATAAAAGGACACAAGAGACAAGCGAGGAGTAGAAAGTACAGAAAAGAGGAGTTTTGAGAAATGCGTACTACTTACAAGACGCTGTGCACAGTGTTCAATTAATTTATGTCACACGACTATATGGTGTGCTACCATGTAGTGCTTACCTGAAACTGGATCAAATATAAGGCAGCCTCGTTCACAGGGTCGCCTCGTTTTCCATCGCCATCTTGGAAAACGAGAAGACCATGGGGATGAGGTTGATTCAAACCCTGGGGGACAGCCTGGGGGACTTACTGGGGACACGCTTCGACTTTTTGTGGGGAGCAGTGGCTTTCCATGCTGTCGGTGTAGGGGTAGCGGTGGGGTGGGTTGAAGGTTTCACAATACTTTCACGTCAACAAGCTGATGGCATGGCTAAATCAGGGACCGCGGAATGGGAGGGGCTACTACTTTTGTTTCTTACCGGAGCTTATAATTAGGGGGCTCCTGTTTACTAGCAATCCAGTTGACATGGAAAAAAGTTCCCCTAGAATTATTGGACTTTGACTTTGAGTGGGATGTTTGCTTGTCCGAACGATTACAGCTCGATGTGGGTCGGCAAGGATAATAAGATGTGAGGCCCAAATGGAGCGATTTGACTCTATCTTTGCTGCGAAGAGCGGCTTTATTCGCACAGATAATTTATCTAAGAATATACTATATAGGATCTTCAGGGTACTAAGATGATGGCTGCTGTCCGAGTGGACAACGCCTGGCAAATGTAACAAAGGAGACGCTCACAAAAATTCGCACTGATCAGAGCTTCGGTCGTTTCTATGTTAATGTCGCCAAACATGAGTAAATATAGAGAACATATGGGGCGAAGGTTTAGGTCTGAAAATTTGCTATAAAATGGAAACAAAAATCGATCAAACTTTCCATGCGGCGAGTTGTTGTTGTCCTTATGCACACGAGGTTTCGGGATAAATAGCCTCCTTCACCTCTTCTCACTAAATGATACCCATTGTTATCTTTAGATCTTCAGCATTACATGATCTAAACTAACATGATGATAGTTTCCAGGGAAAAACTACCCTTTAATCTGTCAATCAAAACAGATGACGCTACTTCGAACCCCCTAAATGAACCTTCTTCTGCCAATTTATTCTTTCAACCTGTCAATATTGCAATTTTTGAAGGATACAGGCTCATTATACAAACCAATGATAAATTATACACTGTAAGACCCTGTAATAAGCCGAGTATACTTGTACAGTATACAATTTTCTTTTCAGGAAGGAAAAATAAAACCAAACAAAATGCGGCTCCGTTGGAGGTAGTTTATGCCACTTCAGAGAGATTTAATAAGCCTAGCCGGCGTTTTATATTTGCTTATTTATTTATTTTGTCCCTCACTGGTTCGGGTTATGTCCAAATCTCTCAACGCAAGCAGAAGTCTTGTTGTATACCGTTACTGTTAAAAATTTCTCCTTTATTTAAAGTGAAGATCGGCGATTTCAAGAATTAATCGTCTGAGTGGAAAATTAATTGATTCGGTTTGTTACTTCTTGCAGCTAATTACGTGCATAACATGAGCAGCATTCCTCTTAAGAATATTAGCAAAGGTCAACAATGATTTGATCCTTGTAATGAAAAGTTTCCGAGGCTTAAGCTAAGCCGGAAATAGCTGATATCAACTGGTAAATTATTAGGAGTGCTTTACGTATTTAGCTTTGGTTTTGCGGTTGACAAACTCTCGTGTTAATACGGTTAATTGCTTTATGAAATTTACACATTTTAGAAGGTATATTTGATCCGTGTTGATAACTTTGCTATGTGAGGGCGATGACTAAACGGAAGATGTACCAAAATTGCGATAGTTCAGGTTCTTGCATATCAGAAAAAACTACCAAAATTTGTGCTAGGCGTCAAAATTAATTTAATCTTATTATTATTTTCAGAACACCCAGAAGTTCATTTTCCCGATTTCCCGTTTCTGTAAAATGAAGGTACCCCGCCCATGCGCACTTCCGCCTTAAACTTCCACCCGCCCTTGGTGTCGCCCAGTCTTCACGCAGCTGCAGCGTCGAGGCCTGGAAAAGCGTTTCCAAGTAACCACGTACGTCACCAAACACAAGGGCGACTTCAGATCGGCGCCATGTTAGGTTTGTCCGAAACACAGGAGAAAGTTTGGTTTCAAAACAGAAGGACAAAGTGGAGACATGAGGCAGCAAAGAAAGAGAAAAAACAAAAAGAACAAACCTCAACAGAAACAATGAACAATTGTATACAAAAAGAAGAAGTAAAAAACGAGAAAGAAAAGGAACACGGATGCGACGAGTCAGTTTTAAAAAAGGCAGAGAACAGTCCATAACTCATCAAATCAGCAACAAAAAATAATAATAATCTTACACGAGAAAAGAAAAGAAGGAAGAAAGCTAAAGGTTTACATGCATTGAGCGAGGGTTAGGACGAACATTAGCATAGTTAGGCAGCCGTTAGATGACAAAAATAACACGTACCTCAAGGATAAATTAAACTGATAAATTCATCTTTTCATCTCCAAAAGAGCTATAAATGCAGGTTGAAAATGTTGGTTTTAGAGCAGTCTCGATCTTTTTAGTTGACTTCGCTTGTCCCACTTATCAGCATCCTCACAGCATCCCCACAAAGGTAGAAACGTTTGTTACTTAAATTTGCAGTCAGATGCTTCCTGAAAAAGAATCTTTATTTTGGCAGAAAATTCAGATCGACTTAAAACTCGCTAAAACGTACCAAAAAAAAAATGAACTTTGCTGTCACTCGCATATTTGACTGCCGGGCTATAGCCAGTTGCGGGCATGGTTGAGGACGATGTGAAAAATTAGATTCATGAACAGTTTACACGAAAAACTGATATTTTCAATAGTCAGAACAGGCTGCTTTACTAGAGTATAAGAGGGAAAATAATTTCGCTGGGAAAAGCCGCTCAGAATTGAAGACCCCCGACATGGCTTCAATGAGAGGCCAAAAATATCTTTATTTACCTTTTTGTTGATGAGGACGCTGACGCTTTGCCAGGGCTAAAAGTTTTATTATTTAGCAGTTTCAGCCTCAAAACTACTTAAGACGTTGCATAATTACGTGCTGAAATAGTTCAATAAAATAATATCAACGAAAAACTGCGTTGTTCTTTTTAAGCATGCCAATAGTCTCAAGTGAACTATACTAAATGTCATCAAACAGTTAACGTTCTACATCATAATTTTTTTACGTTGCTTGTTTAAAAAGATGCCAAAAATGTTCTTAAGTAAACTTCGGACCGACTTATAGTCTTTTAATACAGTCAGCTAACGATACGTGTCTGTGTAACGAGGACCAATACACGAGGACAGTGGATGCGAACCGGCGGATGGGAATATTTGAGGAGAAAATGCAGATGGAAACAAGTGACAATTTCCAAAAATTAGAATGAAAAAAAAAAAAATGAAATGAAAAAGGAATGAAAAGGATAACTGCGATAGAAAAAAAGGAAATTAAAAAAAAAGACGTATAAAAGTGAAACTGAAAACGAATAAAGGACTGCAAGAGGGTATCTTTATTTTTTTTAATTTGTTATTAGCTGCGCCTATTACTGAAAGAAAGAATACTAAATGCTTAATTAGGCAGTAGTGCCACAACAGAGGTAAGCAACTTATCTGTAACAACAGGCAAGCTAACTAACAAACAAACAAGAATTAAACAGTAAAACGATAGTGGATGGAATCAAAGTAAACCCGTGGGGAACCTCTCCCATAGCTTTGACCTCAGAGGTTTCGCGCCGCTATATCTCAACCACAAACGAAAAACACACCAAATATTAACTACCTACTGCTACTAGTAGTAAACAAATGAACTGCTCGCGGAAAGCAACCGAGTTTTTTGCGCCACACTACTGATAAAAGGTGCAGGTTGCACATTTCCACGCCTTGATAAATTTCCGAGCCCTTCGGGCCTCAGTTTGGTCTAAAAATAAGAGGGGGGGGGGGGGGGGGGGGGGGCTGGCCCCTTCCCGGGATCCGCCACTGAAGAACTATAATTCCGAATTATGAGCATTTAATTGCAGGATATACCAGGAGTTAACACTTCTTAGACGTAGACATTTACTAATAAAAATAACGTTTCAGCGAAAAATAAGTATGAATCAACAACAATATTATAAACAACAGCACTCAATTTAATTTTCGAGTTGACCATGATACTTAACACGTACAGAAATTTCAATCGAGAATAGGCCTTACCATCTTAGAATTTTTCCATCCTAGGCATGATTAACTGGTTTTTCAACGTAAAACGCCTTTGAAGGCGACTTTTTGGAACAGACTGTAATCCATATTTCGACTCCTCGCCGCGAGGCTACGGGAGCCCCTGCCAGAGACTGCGAAGTTTGGGGGTATAGACAAAATACCACGGGCTATACCACGCTAAACGGGCGATTTACCGGCAACGTTCTTCCTTTTTCATGTTACAATTACTGGAAATTTTATATCGACCCATTGCTTATGATCGAGATACTTCGGTGTAGCACACATACACGACCTAAAGAACTGTCAGAAATTTAAAACGACATCGTGACAACCTCATTCTCGTGAGGATGCGTGAGTGAACGCACAACTCAGGACCCCTTCGGCAACAACGAAATATGTCGTTTCCATATCGGGCAGTGAGTTCGGTTCGGAGCCGAAGAGCCGATCTCTGTCAACGCAAAGTGAGCGAGTCACACATCTGCATATAGAAACCCATCACAAAAACCCTTTGGACACCCTTCGGGTATCCACAGGTTAAAGAACTTGACGATACATCGAACAGAATGGAATAACCGAGTGCAATTCATCAAATGTTAGAATTTTCACGACACACCATAGTTAAAGACCTGTATAGCTAAAATCCAGGTTATTTCTCTACACCCTTTAAAGATTGTTGGGGGGGGGGGGGGGGAGGAGGAGGGGGGAAGCTCCTGGACGAGCCCTCCTCTCAACCTCGCACTTTCCAATGGTATTTTCTTTAGTTAAATATATACATACATAACTTTTATTTCACCTCGTATTTTAGAGTCACTACAATATTTAATATCTTCGAAAGTATATATAAACATTTAAGATCTCTAAAACTGCATGGTAACTATAGTACACTTGTACAATATAATTGTTTCGTCTTTTTTAATAAAACGGAGATATATCTAAACTATATCTATTCTTCATATTAAAGTTAGTAACTATCGGAAGCCTTTTTCGGCTTTTTTTTAAAATATCTAACTCGCCGAGAGAAGACTGTGAAAGAAAAGCTGAATCTGCTATGGCAGGCTAGTAAGTATGTAAAGGTTTGTAAAAATGGACCTTAAACTCCCAGAAGTTTGGAGGGTCAAATTTAAATGGTATGTACAAATATTGACAATTTTGAGCTCTAATATTTCCACGAAGTTTGCAACGGATTTTTTGTTCTTGAAACTTCGCAGTTTAACTAAATTTAGAGTACGATAAAGAAATCTATGGATTCAAGACGTGCTTTTGTTACATCCTAGGAGACGCAGGGGTAGCGAGAGAAGACGAACGCATTTTCGGGGGCGAAAGTTTACGATCAACAAAAACAGGGCTTTCACCAAGTCTGCAACAACCAAAGTAAAAAAACAGAGGCCCCTGCGGGGGTCCTCTGTTAAAACAGACAGGGATTCTCGTCCAAAATTAAAATGTAAGCCCTAAAAGAAACCAACCTAGGCGCGGTTCTGGCTTTATTTGATCCCTGAAGAAGACTATGCTCTAACAAAGTATGACGGCCCTCGATTTTTAAACATGTGGACATTTGTTCACGCACAACTAAGCGATACCATTTTGGATAAAAATGTTGGCTTTCACTCCTGACCGCAATATCTTCTCCTAACCGAAAAGACGAGCATCCCCGTCAGTTTCATTAGGGAGCCCCCGGGTTGACTGGACGGACATTCACATGCGCCCTCTTACGCCAGGTATTGATACATTAAAAAGGATGCCTAAATTCTCTTTCGCAAAATGTTTCTTTGTCAACGTTGCCAAACACTAATTATCTAACATAGGAGTTTCAAATCACAAAATACCTCAGTACACATACTGATGTTACTTACTGGCCCTTTATAACATACGATGTACCTCAATGGATGCATTTTGACCCAAATGTTCCGAGCGGGTTTCTATCAAACCCGACACACGCATGCAAGCAGTTCCATGTCAATCGCAGCAAATTTTTTCCGCCAAACGTTTTTCTTTGACCAATTTATGATCCAGTGCGTCATATAAGACTTGGTAAGTTGCATCTTTCCCATCTCTACTTTTCCAGCGCAACAACATTTGGTACGCCTTCTCACTGTATTCATCCGGATTCTCTTTGTGAAATGTAGTTATCTCTGCTTCTGTAAACTGCAACCGCCGTCCAAGCGGTTTCCACGACTTACCAATTTGCTGTGAGAGTTCCTCCAGATCCTCGTCAGATGGAGTGCCTTTCTTCACTGAAAGAATTAGACGATTGCTATGTTTTAATAGACAGTTTCCGCATCGCTCTGAACTGAATGGTACCAACTCAAGGCTTGAGTTGATAAAATACAGGTGATTTGTATGAAATTGTCTGCCAAAGTCTTGACCTCGTTTTATTGTATATATAGGTGAAGAATGATCTTCGGGGTGAGTATAGTCCTGAATAGGACTGTTGTTGACAGTGAATGACGTTTCGACAACCTGTGCAGTAGTCACCTTCAGAGTCAATGTGGGTTGTAACACGTGTTAAACTCTGATCATTGACCTGATTAGTCAATTAAGTCGTGATGTTATTGGTCGTCTTTCAGTTAAGTCCTGATGTTATTGGCTATGAAGACTCGATTCGAAATGTCATTGGTGCGTTTCGATCACCCGTTCGATCAGTCCTTTGGCACAGTTTAAGGCCGGTCGTTTAATAGTTGTCAGTGGTCGAGTCATTCTGTCGTTGTTAGTTTTGCTTGAGTCCGTCAAGTCGTTTGTACAGTGACGGCTACTGTTGACTACGATTCTAAGTCAGTAAACCAGTTTTCTAACGAGTCGCTTGGTAGTAGTCTGTAGAATACATAGTACGTCGCAGAGTCCGAGAGTCGATTTGGTGTTTCGTACGTAAATGGTGTTCAGCAATGTGATTATTGACATTTCTTGTCGCTCGGAATAAGGGAAAGGTATACAGAAAACGTCAGAATACATGTACAATTTAGTAAAAAGCCAAGTCTGCGCATGAAACATGAAGTGACAGACATATGTGGGTGATATGTTTTGGGGAACAAGGGAACATGACCAATTTACTTTATTTGAATAAGGGATATAATATTTCGATGAAAAGGGAGCCAGAAGAAGAAATCATTACGATTCCATGGCAGATAACTTTGCAATATTACAGACCTTTAGCATCAGGTAAACGGCAAACTGCAAACCGCAAACCGCAGTTACGCGTTTGCAGTTTCGCGTTGCCGAGATTTCAAACCTTAGCAAGGCGTTCAGTTCAGTTCAGTTCACTTTTATTTAGCCAAATACAATACAATACAAGAATACATATAGGAATTGTAAGGTTGCAAGGGAGCCCAGAAGAAACCAGAAGGCCTTATGAAGCCTGAGCTCCCCAGTCTAAAAGAAATAAGCAAAATAAAATGCTATTCGCAGAGTGATACGTTAAAAATAGGAACCAAACAGAGACTGAGTTAAGTTATGAATTCAGAAACAAGATAGAAAAAAAAATTTAACTCTGGATTGGAACAGAATACTTTCCATTGTTAGTACGGCAGAAAGGAATATAAAATTGATTTGAACTACGCGTTCATTGTTTAGGGCCGCCATGCTGTTTTCATCAAGTCGAAGTACATCACTTTAATCGCCCAAAAATCAGCAATAATTCATTGATTCGAGATAAAAAATCCAACAAACACATCGCAAACGGATACAAAAAGCTAGTTCATACCTTTAAACGCGAGGCTGTACAATTTTTTGTGGCAAATACCCTTGCCGTAAATCACTTACCGCTGGAAGCCCTTCCTGCGGTTCAAACGTGACCGCAAGGCCGTGGTCACGTGACATTTTGCGGTTTGCGATTTGCCGTTTCCCACGAAAAACCTGATGCTAAAGGTCCCTAATATATATATAGAATTAATGAGGGCAGATAACTGCCATTTTCCCCTTGACTGGCTAGGATGCTGGCACGTCCCTTGTGCCTTCGACTTTTAACACGGTCTACACTACCACAACCATAATCAATTCACTGGATTGTGAACCTCTCAAATCGTAATGAAAAGAGGCTACCTGTATGTTTCATTCTCTTGGGAAGCTGAGGATCAGAACAAGACGCCTTTCTCTTGGATCCAAGATGTACAGACTGTTCTTCTTGGGACATATCTGTAAGGAACGCATTTTTTCTTTTGTAATTAAGTTACATTAAAATCTGCCTTTACTTAGGTTTGGCCCGGTCACTTTAACTCAAGCCCAAATTAAGATCATCAAAAAAACTCGAAGAGTACATTCGTGGAGACAAGTGCTCATAACAGGGTCCAGTTATTAGTAGGACTATTTTTTCCGAAATGTAACCTCACGTACAAGACTATCTAGTACATCTCGGGGATACATTGAAGATATTTTTAAAATTCATTTTACGCCCCATTCTTCACCTGTTCTGCCCAATTTTGGAGTCGTATACAATACATTCATACATACATACATGTATACATACATACATACAGTTGCTCTTATCATGCTAAGTGTCTTAATAGTCATCTTGATCTCCCTTGATTTTTTCTCACTCCAATTTTATCCAGCAAATAGCTATAGTTTAAACATTTTTGAGATCTTTGACCACAACAGGTATGACCTCCATCTTTTCATTGCCCAAACGATCACTATTTCTCTTCCTCAGCTGTGAAGATTTGTCTAATTTTTTTGTCAACACACATGTGACACTGCTTGCTCCTATATGCAGGTCACGCAATTCCTACGTCGACGTGAATAGCTTCATTGGCTAAGTGACTGATCCTTACAGTTGCAACATCAACTCAAAACACAGCCTACATGACAAGAAGCATTTTGTTTGGGCAACTTCAGCTTGAGCACCGATGTTACGTGTTCACCAAATGGGGTAAAAGAGGAAATTCGCTATACATTTGGCATACTTTTTTTTTACAAAGGGGTTGCTCGGGTTGGTTGGTGGCCCGTCCCTTGTGCCTATTGACTTAACTTCACTAAACTTGCCTATCTATCTACTGGATTGCTTGTACTTTATTTCTAGAAAACTTGACCGTAAACCTTATAAATCTTAACAAAAATAAGGTACCTGTATCTTTGATTCTCTTGGAACACGACGCCTTTCTCTTGGGTCCATTGAATGTAGGCACTTTATCTGGGGACATATCTGTCAGGAAATTATAAAAGAAACGCCCCCGTGTGAGCTTTTTTGCGTGTGTGTACCCTTAAACTAATTTGCAAGTTAGTGACATCCGATGTGCGTGAGACATTCATTCATGAATAAATTCTTAAGCAAAATTGTGCTTGTGCTTCATCTACTGAAACACTACATCTCGGCTGTTTCTTGGCGATTTAGAAAAAAATTTACAGAGACTGATTGAGAAATGATTTAAGTTTAGGAGGGTTGTTTTTATCTGGTAGATCGCGCTTTATGGCAATGCTTTAAGCCACAATATTTTTTCTAAAAGCGTTCTTTTAGAATTCCGCCTCTGTCATGACACACCACGTTCTACCAAGTTTACGCGTCTACAATACCAGTTCATGAAGTCATGTATTTGCACTGAATTATTGGACACAAAATTATCGGACAGGTCAAATTTTGAGAACACGTAATTATGTTAATTATGATCATTATATCGCACTCTTTTCTAGTTCTGAGGTCAGACAGAACAATGCGTTGATGAATGTTTTTGGAATTTTCTTCGAGTTGTGGAACACTCAATGTTTCGAGGGTATTGCATGTAAGCCTATGTACTGTTTATAAGCTGCCATTTTTCCAAAGATGTTTTGAGACCGAAAACTTGGTTGCAATTTTCTAAAGAGTTGCTCGTATTTTTTTAAAATCACTAAAACAAAAATTACTACCGTTCAGAACCCGTTTGTAAGAATAAAACATTTTGTTCGCGGTCTCCGTTCCACACGAAACGGAAACACTTTAAATTACGCGTCAAAATATATTATCCAGTTAGTCATGTAAACTCGTCGACGTTAAGGTACGGGAAAACGGGCAACAATGTCATGCAACTTGTTTCGCAACATTGCTGCAAAACGAGTTGAATAGCGATTTAAAGCGTTTTACCACCCACATCAAACCTGTCTTGCACCAAATCAGATTGTTGACAGCTTTGAACGTGGGTAAAACGCGCAACATCGTTATTCAACTCGTTTTGCAGCAATGTTGCAAAACAAGTTGCACGTTTTCTGTTGCCTGTTTTACTGAAGTTTCAAGGCCTGTTTACATGGAGGTAGGGGATCCTACGTAGGTGAGATAACCCGCGGCGGGTCACCCAGCCTATAATATAAAAATGACGGATTACATGGACAGACAGGTTACCCCACCTACCTGCGGTCCCTCACCTCCATGTAAACAGGTCCTTAGTTGTTGCACTTGGTGCAAAAGCTGTAAATAAATGCATAGCAATGCGTCCAAGGAGTCCCAAGCGACCTAAAGGAAGAGATTGAGTAAATGACCATTTGCAAGGCAACTGTACCTCTAGTATGTGTGAAGGATATGTGTCCATAAAGAGAGAACCGATTGTTCTAGGATCTAACAAATACAATATCATGCCAGCCTCACCTTTGATGGGGAACCACCTTTGCAGCTGAGGAAGTTTCGGTTTCACACAGGCATAGCATTTGCCGCAGTATTCAAATGACCCATCTGCAGTAACTTTCAGAAGGCACATACAATACTCGTTGTCGCAAGGAAACTGGCTATGATCATGACATGTTTTCTGTCCTTCAAGGCAATATGGACATTCGACACACAATTCATAAGCTACGTTTTTTAACCCAGACGGTTCGCGCTTCAAAGCTTCAATTGTGTCTTCCAGAAAACTTCGCACTTTTATAGCTGCATCTTGCAATTTTGTCTCATCTAACGGCAAATCCTCTTGTCTTATTTGCTTCAAAGTGACCTTGATAAATCGTTTCTTGCAAACAAGGATCAACTGGTGATTTTGCTCCTTTCCGATGAGGAATCGAGATGCCCCATCGAACAAGTTAGGAAGTCCGAATCCAGCTGAAGAGCACCATGAAACACATCGAGACACAAGCTGTGAAAAGAAACCATAAGGAACAAAACTTCCTGAAAAACGAAGGTACAGTGGACAAAGTTCTGAAGGCAAAGGCTCAATTTTGCAAAGGTCGTCAGGCGGTGTTTGAAGTTGACAGGGTACAAAGTATATTTCGTTTCCTGGACATTTGGTAAACTTGACGATCAGTCCGAACTGCTCCATCATGTCCAGAATATCTTCCTTGTGGTGGTGAAACTCAGAGGAAAACACATGATCAACAAGCTCCATTTCGAGGACACCTGTTTCCTCCATTTGTCTCCACAACTTGCGTTTTTTTGGCTCCTAAAAGAAACCAAAAGTACCAGATAAATCGATCGCTACTCGCGAACCTATCAAAATTCCAACGAAGCATCCTTATTTATTTCCTGAGGTTCTTCTACAAACGAAATCAGAAGTCAAAGGTTCTACATAATAGTTACAATTGTGCACCTAAAACCTAGGTAAAAAATCAGAGCAGGTTTCATATTTTGAAATTCGTGTCATTTAATCCATTCGCTCTTATACTGCCCGTGCGGATGCACGTCCCCTCTACCACTTCACGTCATCAGTATTAACAATCAAGAAACTTTCATATCATTCCAGAATGAGCAAAATTCAGTTGAGGAAGCCGGAGAAAAAGGCAAAAAATCATGTGACGTTCACCGAAATTTCCCATGAAAATCCACTTCTACTACCCACCTGCACTTCTTTTCACCTAATACTAAGATCCTAAAAGCTTTCCCAAAACTTATCCCACCAAAATTAAGGCAAACAAGTACCTGGCAACCGGCTGACTGTGGAGAGAAAGCGAAAAGTAAAACTGAAATTTTACTTTCTGACGTCCGAACTTCGGAAGGTGATATTTTGCGTCTGGAACATAAGACTGCGAAGTGCTAGACCTATAAACAAGGTTTTGGCCCATATACCCAGAAAAATGACCAAAAAAAGGTCGACAAGCTTTAAAGGCGATTTTGGGCAAATTTCCAGTAGCGAATGGGTTAAAGGAGTTTTCTGTAAACTCCCTGGCTAATAACAAGATGAAGCAACGTAATACCCATGCTTAACATATAGATTTAGCCAGGACTAAAAGCGAAGCTCTCGATACTATTTACAGTTTGCTCAAACAAAATATAAAATCGTCTAATGCTAAAGGTGATGTTACACGAGACGATTCGCAAGGACGATTTTTAGCGCAATGCAGCGTGGCAACATTGCTGCGACATTGTTTCGAATGGTTACAACATTGTTCCAACATTCCAACGCTGTGTTGCGCTAAAAACCGTCCTTGCGAATCGTCTCGTGTAACACCACCTTAAACTGCGAAGGCAACGAGAACGGTGCAAACTGAAAAAAAAACAATAGGTCTTATTAGCAAAAAAGCAACTTTGCACGTGCAGCACACTTTTTTTGTATATTTCTTTGTCATTGCTTTGCACGACTACAACGTGAAACTTCCAGAAAATTCCTAAATACACGTTTTATGGAGGAAATGTCGTACCTGATCTTGTTCACTTTTTTTTTCCTGCCGCTCATTTTCCCGTTGTTGGCCGCTAGCATCTCTCATTTTCTCACCGCGGCTACAAAATTTTCATGTTGTTCTTCCCACAAAAAATGTCACCTTTGTTTTTATCTCTCGCTTTAGCTCTGTCGCTCTTTTTCTCGTTGAGCTTCGCTGGCCTGTCGCCTACTTTCTCTTTTACTCTGTCTTTCTCTATATTCCCAATCAATCTAAGGTCGGCTTAATACTTTAGACAACACGGATACAGAATAAACTTCCGCTTTCCGTTTTCGTCTTTATTGACTCGTCAGTTGTCTCTGCTTCACAAGACGCGGGTGGCTATGCGATTTCCCGCCAAAATAACCTCGAATTGCATTTGGGTTGCCATACTCTGTTGATTGAGTTATTACGTTTACATTGGTTTCCCAGTGGTGCGGACGGAAGGACTTTCGGTCGGGCGTACGGTCACGTGATTACCAAAATTTCTTCGATGGGTAGATTACCACATTTTCTTAATTAGGGCTACGCTCGCGCGCGCATGGAGCTCCGCTATTACGATGACATGAGACTTGACCCCGTCGAGATGTTCCGTTTCAGCAGGTAATGATAGACACAGGTAATCATTAGCTTATGCCCGTTCAAATGCAGACCCGGCCAGATAGCCAGGTCCTTCAAACGTTACACTGGTTTAATTAAAAACACCAGTCAGGTTAACAATGTTCTCGGTTTTCACATGACGTCACCAAAATTCAACCTAAGAAACTATCGATTCTTCTGAGTTTCTACTTTCATGAGGTATTACAGTACCTAAACACCTTTATACAAACAAATTTTCCGTTCGATAGGGTTCTTCGTTTTGCGATGGAGGAAGCTTGAATTTCCAGGCTTTTGCGTGACGCGGCATTCAGCTTACGGAAAACTCTCACGTGGGTTAAAAACATTAACGATTTTGATTTTTCTATCTAAACATTCTTTGTCTCAAAATAAATATTACTTTAATCTTTATGAGTTGCTCAAGCGAAGAAGTGGTAGGAAAACTCAAAAATAGATGTTTCTTCTGGTTTCCAGCGGCCATATTGGTTTCCCTTAACATGGCTTCTCCATACAAAGCTTTATTAATTTGGGTAAAACGTTTTTCCGAATATCTCGCATATGAAATATTGGACAGACCTGATTTTTGTCAAGGCTTTTTTATATTTACCTTCTTTCATTTACCAGATTCTAGACTTTCTGTATAGAATAGTTTGCACTTCTATTTTTTGATGGCGGGACAGTGAAAACGAGAATAAACAGGTTAATATTAAGAAGAGTGATTGATGGTAAGGGCGTCGTTCAGATTTAATAAACAATTATTGGATGAGGTTGAGCATGATATCATGAATTAAAAAAACCGAGGTCTTCGGCTTCGGCAGATAATACAGACACGAGGTTTTGATAATTCATGATATCATGCGAAAACCGAATTCAATAATTGTTTTATTATACATTTTTTAAACAATAGGCAAAAGAAGCCATTCATCTGTTGAAAAATGGCTTTATTTCAAAACTAAGGTGAAAGTGACACTGATAAGTTTAACCAAGATCATTTAAAAATTTTAAAATACAATAATAAAACCTTTGTCTGAATAAAGTATACATTAAAATAGAAAAATCCTCAACGGAAAATCTTTATAAACATTAATTCGTTCAGCCATTCTGTTTCTGAGGAGAACACTCCAAGGGGCTTGGTAACCAGGCAGACGTTGAACTTGACATGATAAATGCAATATCTGCTGCAGATACTGCATTTATCATGTCAAGTTCACAAGCTATTGTGAATTGATTGAATGCTCTCCACAAATCAGATTTTTCATAGTGAGTCTGATGTATAACAATAACTGTTAAGAGTAAATTCATCAAGAGCCAGATTAGTATCAGTGTGGTCCGACTGATACAAAACTTGGGGACAAGTAAGTAAGATTTACAAGGTGATATGCACAAAAACAGAAAAGTGCGGTTGTACGAGACATACTGCTTCAAGCATCTATCTCAGTATTAGACATTCCGGCCGGGCACAGAACCACATTCCAGAAAAAAGGCGTGACCGTCTTGCAATGAACTCTGAGTGGTACCTATGGCGTAAAACCCTGACAACACTTTAAATGTTGTCTCATGAAAATGCCAGTTCTTTAATTTTCTAAACATCCGAAATACGGTAGAGAGAAATCAGACAGTACCATGCAGAGGGTCAGTTACAGGTAGTCATTATACACTTAATGTCAGATTTCGGAGGAAACGGTTAGTTTTGTTTTCCCGAGAGTCCTGAGTCGAGGGAAGCATCAGGACTCGAGGGAATCCAAAACTAACTGATTTCCCGAGGGACATGACATTAAGTGTTTTGTTATATTTCTAGACTTTCATTTCAACAGTAAAAAAAGAATAACCGGAGAGAATCAGAACAGCCGACTCGGTTCTTACAAGAACACAAATTTAATTCTCACAACCACTGAATGAATGATTTACAAAGTAATTTCCTTATATCATCTGCATCATTTTCCTTCACTACTGACTAGCTGCTGTTTCTCTTCAGGGATAACTTTGAAAATCGTTACCTTTTTAGCTTGAGGCTTCATGTTTGTGTTGAGAACTCTTGGTGTGTTCACCCCCGAAAGTGAAAACTGGCAGTGTTTTTCCCGCCTTCCGTCACGACACTTTCCACCATGCTTTGATCACGTGCTGTAATGCATCCCGAGCGGGGTACAATTGCTCAAATGTATCACGATCGGGATACATTTTATTTTAGTCAAGGCCATGTGACCAATAATCAACCAGTGGCAGTCCCTGACTCCCTGTTTAGTTGAGTGAAAGTCTAGGAATATAACAACACAGTATAATCATGCACTTCACATTTTACTCTTACCATCTCATGCGAGGGACAAATGGTTATAAGTTTCTTGAAGACGTCAATCAGCCATTTGGCCCTAAGAATGACTGTGTTGTGGTGCTTGACAATCTTTCCGAGGTCATGATAGAAATTCAACATAGTAACAACCTCATCCTCAGTTTCTATGTAGCATACTTTCCGGATAATCTCTTTAAGTTGATCAAGTTTCAGGCAATACACATCTGCAGCAACCAATTCTTGGACAACCTTCTCGAAGTTGAACCACCTGAAAACAGAATACACTTTGTTGGAGAGCAAATCAAGACGCAGTGAAAAAGAAAAGCAACAAAGATTAAATCTTTTAACACACTAATTTCCTTTTTTTCACAGCATTGTTTGCTTTCCAGCGAATGGTTTCTGAGCGGTACCCAGTGAATGTTTAACTGTAAAGGTCCATTGAACCGTTCATAATATTACTTCGAACGTTCAAGAAATTGTAACCTGTGACCAGGCCCAATTTGAGCAACGCTTTCAGATTTCCGTATGTGGATGGCCTTGAAAGCGAAACGAATCTGGAGCCTGATGGAAGGTTAAGCAAAATGTGCAAAAGCAGTAAATGTGTGATAGGTCATTGGCACTTTTTAAAATTGTGGAAGAAATAACTGATTTGTTTGGACAACGTTTATGAAAACGGGGACCGCATACGTGCGTACAAGACTAGACTGTAATGTATCAGTCAAATCGAAGCTTCAACATGCCCCCCCGGGCAACCCTCCCGGGCATTTGACTTTTTTGAAAATCATTGTTCAAATTCCCCCCTACCCGGGCCAAAATGCCGTTCAAATGCCCCACACTGAGGGTCCATTCAGGTGATCAAATGCCCCCACCCCGGGGACATTTCACAGGCACAAAAATGACAGAAGGACGGCGGAAACGCCTTCAGTTGTCGAACAAAATCTTTATAAATATAACAAAAACTGAGAAACACTGTTAGCGTATTTACTACGAAAAAAAGTCTCGTGCAAAGCGGTCACTGAATGCTCAGCTTTTCTTCGTCATGCAACATACAAAGCGTTCTATAAAAAAGATCCCACCTATTGAGATTACTACATCATGACCATTTCACTGACATGCATCATCGCTCACCCTATTAATTAACATACTTGCAGTAGGTCAAAGTAGTTGGCAGTAGGTCAAAGCCCTTTCCTCGTAACCAATTGGCCACAAAGGTACAATCTTTTCCACGAAAATCCTCTAACACCGTGTCCCCCAAGCTCGCCACGCCAAAGATTTTAATTGAAATCGAGGGTGCAGTTCAAATTCCCCACCCCTAAAGCATGGGGATCAAATTCCCCACCCCGTGGAAGACTCTGATAATCAAATTCCCTCCTCCCCGGGACGACAAAGGTGTCAAATGCCCCAGGGTATGCCCGGGGGGAGGGGCGCATGTTGAAGCTTCGATTTGACCGATACATAACCGACACAGAGAAATACTCAGCTAGTGACCAAAATAAGTCGAGATGCAACTATCAAATGCCGAATTACATGGATGTTCCACACACAGGAACCTAAAACAGGGCTAGTAACTAATTCGTCTGCTTGCAATATTATATTAGTGCTGTATTTCCTCTACAACAGCAGGCCATGGCCTATCCGATATTTCGTGCCACCAATCAGAAGAGCTTCCAGTAGTATTAAGACTAACTTTCATCTACTAAACTGAACATCAACAAATAAAATCGAAGGGATACGCTTCAGCTTTTCAATACTAAACGAACCTTAAAGGTATCTCCTCCCCCATGTATGGTTCTTTCTTCAAAACTTCAATTATTTCCTTTTGAAGTTCGGCAACCCCCTCATCAGAAGATCCTTGCGTATTATTTACTGAAAAGAATGGAAGGATCACGTGACTTTCGAAATCCTTCGAAGAAATTTCCTTCATAATTTGGGATTCCATCTCGTTGATCTCCTCAGGTTGTTTTTTGTCCGCATGTGTCCCCACTATAAACACTGGTGGGCGAGAATAGGGCAGATCTGCTTCTTTCTTTTCTCCTTCAGTAGTTTCTGATTGTGATGAGCAAATTGAGCTAACGGTGACCAACCACGACAACAAGTTTTCCAAATTGGTTTCGCGACTTGCGTTCTTTAGAGGAATGTCGAACAATCCTCGTCTGAAACAAGGCAAAGCTATTTCATTTAATCCTTTGTTGAGATTGTACACAAGCAAATATACTGCTCGCGACGATAAGAAAACTGGGTAACAAGTATAGTAAAGATGTTGCCCGGCAAAGTCCCACAGGTCAAGAATCATGTGGTGTTCAACTGCTGAGGTGTCACTTTCAAGATTTAAACCTTCCAAACGTTGAACAAGGAGATTGGTAAATTCTTCTGGAGGCAAGGCGGGGTTGATTTTTAATTGAGGTATCGCAGGTGTTTTGGTGCTCTCTTTTCCTTCTTTCGCGTCGATGGCACCCTGAAAAAGATTTGAAATGGTTATTATACTTAACATTCACTATAAAATATGATTCAAGTAAGAGTATTGTGGCGTGGTTAGAGGGGCAAGGAATGCTGGTAAAAATTAAAGTTTAAAACTCCCTAAAATTCAATTTATCTGGTGCTACAATAGAAAGTTTCTTGATCGACAATTTTGACATTTTGACACCAAAACTTGTCTCTTTTCAAGTACAGTCGAACCCCGCATTCAAACACCCGCTTTTAAATACGGACTCCTCGTTATTACGGGCAGTTATTTTTGTCCCGGGGAACGGCCCTTACATTTTCTCTAAATTCACCCCGCTTAAAGGGCAACTCTCGGGAAAATTACCCCTGTTTTTTAAGTTCTCTATGGTTTCCTAATGGCATGTAATGTCTCTCTTTGGTGAAATTTCGGATATATCTGCGAAACTTATTTTTTAATAATTTTTCGAAAACTCGATTTTTGCCGCCATTTTGAAAACATTCGGATTTCAGGTTAGTCACGTGATTTTACGTCACACGTGTGGAACACGGATTGCCAAGTGAAGATTATAAGAGAAAAACGCACCAAATTTCCCTTGCAAATAAAGGAGAAATAGAGCCTCTACTGTCATATTAACGTTCAGGAAAAGCATTTCGATGATGGTTCCAATTTTTAAATTTACACGGGCATCAGATGCGGGTGATTTAGATTTTTTTCTGTATTTTTTTTGTTAGGGTATTTTTGAAGTCGCGTGAGACATTTATCGACCCGAGGTCAATAATTATAAACAGCTAAGCTCCTAATCTGCTACGTATAATACAAAGAACATCTTTCCTATAGCAGATTTAAAATTCTGATACAACCATTAATGTTACATGATGGGTGTTGATGCCCTTCATTCCTCGAAAACGACTTAATTTTTTCCCGGGAAATACTCGCTTCTTTGAAGAGAACTCCGTCACAGACCGCCGTACCGGCCTGATTCTATACCGCCTTTTGTGTTTTCACTTAAGTGTGTTGTTCTCTTGTCTGAAATCTGCAGGTTCCATCCATTTACCTTTGCTTCTAAACACGCGAAATAAAACTCACTTCTCGCCGAAAATTGCGATTTTATGATCATCATTTTGAATGTAGTCATTCGAGATGTGCTCTCGAGATTGTAGCGTCATTCCATTGCAAAACCTGCACACACGCTAAAATTACTTGTAATGGGCCTTTTAAGGATGGAAAGAAATGAAAACAGTTCAAAAAAAGTTGATTAAAATAGATTGCTTCATTATCTTTAGTGGTACTTTGTACCCGTCCTACCCGCGAACACTATAAAACTGCCTTGATAGCCACACGTGTCACGCTTCTTTTGCAATACTTCCCTCTGGGACTTCTCACAAGAAAGGAAAAAAGAAATTATTAACCCGTTTTTAAATCCCCGACGCAGTACTTTAGGAAAATTCCAAGGAGAAAAATGCGATCCATAACGGGAGTGAAAAAGGAGAAAGAACTAGGCAAGGTTCCTGCAGTATGAGCCTTTTTATTGAAGGTTATGGCTCAAGCACCATAACTGAAAGTCTTTGCTGGCTATTAAGAAAATTCAAGGGCTTTAAAAAACTACATGTTGAACCTGCAACTGAACTCCCCTACACTACTTGCTACATCCAAAGAGAGGCCCAACAGAGATCAGGCAATGGGTGACATGTTATTAGTCAAACACTATTCCGCCATTATTATTCAGAAGCTGTGAGCAAATAGTCGAGAAGAATTATGTATTTCCCAGACACTGACACCATTGGACTTTAAAAGACCATGTAGTCTTATAGATTTTTTAGTTCCAACAATTATTTTTGACATTGTTTGCTGGGTAGCAATCATTTTAATGGCAACAAAGTTGCTCTAGCCCAGTCTTCCAGTGGTGAGTGAGAAAATTGCATCATATTTTATATACAGTAGGGTTATAATTGCAATACATGGTATATTTATTCATCTGGGCCCCGTTGTTCGAAGGCCGGTTAGCGCTTAACCCGGAGTTAAATTTAACCCTGGTTTCTTTTTATTGTGTTCAAAAGCATTTTCTCGGATAATTTTCTCTCTTTCTCTCTTATTTTTAGAGCTTCCAATCATCAACTTGTGGACAAAAAGAATTAAAACTGAATTGCTTTTTAAGCTTTCAAATCTTAATTCAAATCTCGCACTAACCCTGGGTTATCTTAACCCAGCTTTGAACAACTCGGCCCTGCACAATGGAATCCTGTGAACTCCATCTCATCCTCCAACCTTTCAGGCTCCTGGAAATGAGGTCGTATGCACTTAACTGCACAGGAATCAAGGACTCTAATGTAACTCCTATGTCCCTGCCAAGGGAGCCCCAGTATCACCTTACCAATTGCCTGTAGGCAATGTGCCTGCTTTTTTTATGATCTGATTCTTCATACGCCGAGGCACCATGCGGCTGCTTGTATTGCCATGCAGCTCGTAACACCCAGTAATTCAGACAAACTGCCTGGAATCCTGGGTGTTCCACTATGCTCCTCTAGGAGCCTCCTCCATATTTTTAACTTCAACTGCCTCCAAATATTTATGTTTTACAACAGCCACCTCTTGGAAGCAGATATTTTCCCCCCCACCCAATAGTAGTTATTTTCTTTAGTCATAAATATTGAACGTCGGTTAATCGAGGGCAACAGAACAAGTGTTGAATACTGACCTTTTCATTCTGCACCCAGAAAATTATAAAACTGCCATAAGTCAAGACAGAGAATATTATTTCAATTTTGAGCTTATTCACGCTTTAACGTTTATGGCTTCATCATACTATCTCCTGCCCATAACCACAAAATAGTTTCAAATATGTACACGTTTTCAATACTGGGTGTATTATAATACAAGTTCCTGCAGTTATATCTCATCAAATGCAATATTATTGTAGTTAAAATAACCATTGTTGTGCTCCAGACAAAAACTTAAGTGAATACGACATGTCCCAACCTCGAAAATCATATACTGGGGAGCAGAAACGTTTTATGCAAGCAGTTAGTTCACATGGGTATGGAGGTGTATCTCATCCCAACTTTAAATTGTCTTAATAATAACATCAGGATACACAGAAGATAGAATAATAACTTCTGAACCAAATTCATTGACAGAGCAAGACACAGTAAAAGTAAGTGAACGACTTGTACGAAAACAACTGTACAGCGCCTTTCACTTATCATGTATAACAATCTGTATAACAACAAAAGAGACAAATTTTAAAGTGCAAGCACTCCACGAGTCGAGCATGAGCGGCTGTCAAGGGGCAAAGATATGGAAATTTATTTGCGTTGCAGTCAACGAATTACGAGAGCGTACTTATTGCTTCCGATACAAATCACTGCTTTTTGTAAAACCAGGATTACAGCAGAAATTAAAAAAAAAAAAACTACACTGAGACAACTTGCCCAGATTATCATTTCCAGTAGTCGTTAGAAGGGGAAGGTACGCTTTCGACTACTTGTACATATGAAAACAATGATCTAAAATTATAAACGCTCAGTATACAAAAAAAAAATGCGTGTTTAATTAGTCCTTTTCCTTTTACAATTTGAAGCATTCATAGCATTGATGAAATCAAGCGATTTACGGATCGCACTGTACACAAGAATTGTTCAAAACCATCTAGGCACTCACCATTCTTCACTATCGAGATCGCAGCGGGCGAGTGGTAGGCTCGATGTTTTCTGGCGACGCACGAACTTCCCATGATTAGCTTAAGACGATCTTCCAGGCGGCTCAAAACGCCGGGGTTGAATTTCCGCGAAGGGCTGCCCTACACTTCGTAGTTTTTCTAGAACCGAATAATCGGACAAAGAGGTAGCGCTATCACTTGAAGAACCACAGTCAGCCATATTCGAGATCATCTGTTGTTCCACACCTGTGACGTCACGTCACGTGATAGGCAAAATCGAAGCGTTAATGGCGGAAGTTCGAGTAAGCGGCAAATTTAACACTTTGAATCTCGATTTCTGAGCCAAATAGATCACTGAAGATATATTTCTTGATGGAATTACAATGAGAAAAACATTTCCAAGGTTTTTCTGAAAAATGTTGTCCTACGCGAGAGTTGCCCTTTAATACGGGCACCCCTTAATGCAGACAACGGACACTTATTTCTTGCTCTTATAGAAAGCCATCCTTACGGACACTTCATTATCAACTGTGATCTGTAATAGACCTAATCTAGCTTTTTGAAGGTAAAAAAACTAAAACCTTCGGTTGACAGCAAGTCGATGTTCCCAGTGCTACAGTACACCGGACAGGATGATTTGCAAACGTCAATTTCAAACTAGCTACAAACAGACACCCCGCCCCCGTTACTACGGAAACTTTCTATGGCCCCTTCAGTGTATATAATTTTGTACAGTACACTACCAGTTGCAGTGTGTCAACTTTCAATCGACGCATTCAATTTATCAAGCTTCTAACGGGGGCGGATCCAGGGAGTGGATTGGGTGCCCTTTAGAACAGCCCACCAAAAAATATAATACGTGGAAAAACAAAATAAACGGAAATACGTCGACCCCAAAAACCTTGAGAAGCCAACCACCCTCATAATGTAAAAAAAGAGACCAAATAGTTTCTTTGACAATTCTCCTTAGACGAAGACTAAGAAGCGTCGTCCTTGGTAGTTTCTGAAAAATAGCGACCTTAGGATTGGGATAGATTTAGAGAGTTAAGCCTAGTATAGCGTAGCAAAATTCACGACTGACCTACAATTGGCGACAAAATGAGTTGAGACACTTCGCTCTAAAGGGGCTTTCCGACGGTTTCCTGACTTCAGCAGGGGAAAATATAGCTTTTCTCCTCCATCTCCACCATGCAATGTTGTGCCGCTGTTCGAGCTACCTTTAGAAAACACCAAACACCCCAACTTTGAATGGAGGGGACAGGGGAAGGATGTGGATTCTTTTGTTCTCTGAAGTTACTTTATTTGAGTACAATGTCTCAAAAATTTTATCGCCGATTGTAGGTCTGGTATAGTCTAAGGGGCCCAGGGTTCAAGCGGCACATCCCCACCCAAATATTTTTAAGTATCCCCCGCACCCGGGGTGCAGTAATGTTCTGCGTTTGGAGCAACGTTTTGCAGTTATGGCGACCTTGAGCAATTTTTTGTCTTTCTGAGCAATTTTTGAGCAAAATACTGACAGGTTTAGAGCATATATCAAGCAAGGAAAAGTCAACGATTTATAGTTTGAAAAATACTTAACTGAATTTTTTTTTCACCGATCAAGCTGAATTAATGAGTACCGATTGACGTATCCTTAACGCGCCTTGAATCCATAGGTGTGACTATTTTAGCTCAGAGTTTTTAACGAGTTTCCTGTGTTGCCGTTTGTTTACCCTTTTAACTTCAGTATTTTATTCCAAGATTGTGGTTAACCTTGATTAACTAGTTACAAACCAAAGACTGAATTTTCCGATCATCTACATTCATGTTTGTTCGACAGTACATGATAAAGAACCAATCTAGTTGTCGAGTTTTCCTTGACGACTTCAAACGGCTTTTCGAGGCTAATGATTAAATCTTGATGTGATCCGTGTAAGGAGAGTTTTCCATGTATTTTTTATATGCCTCGAACGTCATATGAAGGTTTTCAATATCCCCTTTGAAGTTATATCGTGTCATTTAATCGTCCATATTACGGCAACGAAAATCTTCCCTTATAAAGACATCCATAAGCTGACCTGGAGGTCACCAGATGGGAGGACAGTAAACCAGATTGATCGTGTTCTAGTGAATGGAAACATAAGAGCATCTATATCAGACACCAGAGTAATGAGAGGAGCAGACGTATACAGTAGCCATTACCTTGTGAAAACGAGGATACGTCTAAAGTTGGCAAGAGCTCAGGGGAGGAAGAACGTAAGGGAAAGGTTTGATGTAAGTATACTGCAAAGTGAAGAGACAAGAAGGAGGTATAACATTGAGGTGAGGAATAGGTTTGAAGCTTTGGGTGACATATATGATCCGGAGGAAGAACACGATATGATTTTGGCAACATATAGAGATGCAGCAAGAAAGTCTTGGGGAGATCAAAGAAACTTAGTAGGCCATGGATAGGAAGCAAAAAGATCAAGGAGAGGAAAGAGGCAAAATTGACATTGGAGGCTGCAAGATCGGAACGACTGAAACAGAGATGGAGGGAGGAGTATAATGGGAAGAACAACGAAGTGAAACGGAGCGCTAGGGAGGATAAGAGAAATTGGTTAGAGAAGAGGGCTGCAGCAGCTGAAAAGGCGGCTGAGAATGGTAGGAGTAATACAGCATTACTAAGTCGATGACTGGAGATGGGTGGAGCACTTGAGTGAAATATTAAACAGAGATAACCCAACTAATCCTGGGGAAGAAGATCAGATAGTAGAATCGGAAGGGATTGAGGACAGAGATCTAGGAAGGTGGCGATTACAAGAGGTCAAGGATGCGTTGAAGAAGACAAAGCCAGAGAAAGCGGCTGGAGTAGGAAAGGCGTGTCCGGAATTATTGACAGCTGACATCGAAGACACTGCAAGTAAGCTGACTAGTTGTTACAACAGGCTTAGGGAAACTGAGAGGTGGCCGAAAGTGTGGAAGAAGGGACTTGTTGCTAAGGTATTCAAGAAAGGTGATTTGCATCAATGCAACAACTGGATAGGAGTGACTTTATTACCTGTCATTAGTAAGATAATCTGTAGGATGCTGTTGGAGCGGATCAGGAAAGGCGTAGACAAGAAACTTCGAAAGGAGCAGGCCGGGTTTCGACCCAAGAGAAGTAAAAATGAACAGATCTTTATACTTAGAAACATCTTAGAACAGGCAAATGAGTGGAGGGAGGGTCTATATGCGCACTTTGTAGACTTTGTAGGCCTTTGACTCTGTACACAGAGATAGCCTGTGGAATATCATGAGAAGTTATGGGATACCAGACAAGATGGTGAGAGTAATAGAGGGCATATACGCGCGCTTTGAGTGCGTAGTTGTCTAGGGGAGTGTGACATCTGACTGGTTTATGATCAAGTCTGGGGTAAAACAGGGGTGCGTGAAGTCGGGATTCCTATTCTTACTGTGCTTGGATTGGATCATAAGGAAGGTACCAGCAGACAAGAAAAGAGAGATAAGGTAGAATTTCACAACAGTGCTGGAGGACCTTGATTTCGCAGATGACACTTCACTACTGTCATCTAAGTTTATTGACTTACATGAAAAGACTGGGAGATTGGCGGAGGAATCAGCCAGAGTAGGACTCAAACTTAATATGAGAAATGGCAAGACACGAAGGACTGAGTGTGCTAGTAGCAGGGAGAAGATTGTGGTGGATGGCGAAGAAGTAGATGACATTGAGGAGTTTACATACCTGGGAGCTATTGTAGACAAGGAAGGTGGAGGTAGCAAAGACATTATGCACCGTCTGCAGAAAGCACGTGGCGCATTCCAGAGACTAAGGAGGGTCAGGGCAGCTAGAGGAATAGGGAAGAGAACCAAGATACGCCTATTCAAGCCTTTAGTTTGGCCGGTCCTACTATATGGCTGTGAAACTTGGCAGATCACCAAACACGATGAACGGAAGCTAAATAGCTTCCAGTGCCAGTGCTTGAGTCGGTTACTGCGGACTAGATGGCAGCAGAGAATGACAAATAAGAAAGTGGCTGAGTTGGCTGAGATCAATGACATAAGCTGTGAGGTGCGACGAAGAAGGTGGAACTGGCTAGGTCACATACTAAGGACAGAGGGTGAGATCGACTGCTTTACAGCATTAGGATGGACTCCTGAAGGTCAGAGGGCAAGAGGAAGACCAAACACTACTTGGAAAAGGACAGTCGAGAAAGAGCGAAACAAACCTAAGTGGAAGAGCTGGGAAGTAGCAAAAGCGGTTGCACAAGGCAGAAAGTGTTGGCCAGAGAGCATGGAGGCCTTATGAGCCTACTGGCGCGATGAGACTTGATGATGATGATTTGCACTCGACTTTTTATTTGAATACAAGCGATAAAACGAAATGGTAATACAGCTCGCAAAAGAAATTATAACATAGCTAGAAAATTCGCCTAATCAAATTCAATAGCGCGAGCGTGCTTCATATTCCTATTGAGCACGCTGATGACGTCAATAAACTATTCGTAATTCCTCGAGTGGTTGTGAGCTTAGCAATCCTGAGTCTCCTGAGTGCATCCATAACTCAGCAATAGACAAGGAAGCGTTTACGATGTGTTTTATAAGGAAATTTAAGAGGAAACGTTTGAATTTGTTAACCGATAGTAAGGAAAAGAGGTGAGTGTTGTTGTTGTTGTTGTCATCTCCGCGAGCTGTGCGGGCTATGGCGTGAGTTCATTCTTTGCAAACTTGTTTTCTCTCAATAACAATTTTTCGGTAAATTAATAGTTTTCCGGCACCTAAATATGGATTTTATAATCATTTTAGAGTACACTTTCTCTCAGTTTCAGGATAAAAACATAAGATTAACGGTGAGGAAAAAAATATATAGTCACGTAAACATTGACGCGTACTGCTTTGAGCGCACCCTACAATAATAAAATTATAAGTTAACTGATGCATTGATCGCTTTGATGATGTTATAAAACAATTAGTTCATGCTGCAGCTGTGCGTATGTCGAGTTATTGAGCACTTGGGAAGTTTGGAGAGCACTCAAGAGGCTAGAGTTGCACTCGGCTGCGCCTCGTGCAACTCTTACGCCTCTTTCGTGCTCTCCAAACTTCCCGCGTGCTCAATATCTCGACATACGCACGCTGACGCATGAACTAATTGTTAAATATACAGCTCAATTTGGATGAAAACAGTTCGAGTCACGTTTCATGTGGCGTCATCGGGTTCGATTGACGGTGCATCGGTGAAACGGTTCGTGATTGGGTAAAACCCACAGGAGGAAAATTCCTCACTGTATTTGTTTTTATGGATTCAAGCAAGATCAGCTTAGATTGACCATATTTAATTCTAAAAGCTGTCTACAGCGTTGTATAGTCTTTTGTTTGTCACCATTTTGGAAAAATATACAAGAGGTTGAATGGTGAAAGCTTGACCTTTTCATCTCACTAATTCCAGGTGCGTTGTATTTTGAAAACGGTGCTAAGGTGACGAGTAGTGTTAGCTTAGTGTCACTGAACAACGGTTTAAAGTGATACACGATGCTTTGACATCTTAATCAATAAACTTTTCAGATGACTTTTAATTTTCTGTATCCCAATTTTAGCCAGTTTTATTGACCATCCTACAGTGAAAAAGAATATCCTGAGGATTAAAGTCAGTGTTTAACCTGTTGTTACTTGCATGTACTTACTTACAGGTTTAGCCAAGTAGATGTCAAAAATACAGTACGCTCTTGCATTTTTGAGGAATAATGAAATAGTAACGAATTGTAAAGTGAGACGATAAACAATAACACTGACAGCTTGCTGATATTCATATTGATAAAAGTGTTTGATTTTAATTTCTCAATCTTACAAGCCCATCAGGTTTTGCACCCCGTTACCACTACCACTCACCACCCGCCCCCATCCCCTCTCCATCGAACGCACTCCCCTAATTTGCAATTATTACTAGTCAATATCTCAATAAGAATACCGTAAAACGCTGAAAACAAGCCCAAGGCTTATATTTTTTGTCGGCCTTCTGTAAGTGGCTTATATTCGAAAAAAATAGTAATTCAAAATCTTTTGTAAATAAAAACGGAATACAGTATACATAACATAAATGTGAGCACAATAACTAACCAAATATAGTGTTCGCAGTACCAAGAACACGCTATTCAACATTTTCACATTTCCCACAATACACCTGGTTTACCCCCTCCCCCCCCGCTTCCTCAAATTTTGCAGAACAACTGGTTCTCATGGTAGTTGATACTTAAGAACCAATGTCTGTAATTTTCGAAAATCGGTTGACAGTCGTGAATTTTTGAATTTCTTCATATTGTGCCCAAATAATCTCATCCTCGGAGACCCAGGGGCAGTCAGTCGGGGCGGGTTAAAAGGCGCGACGAAAGTTTTCAAGCATGACCGGAAGAGCCCCTGGGTACCGACTCTCACCGGACCATTTCCAAACGGTCAAGCGAATGCTGGCTCCTGATTGGGCACAAAAAATGCTTTGTATTATTTGCGCCCAATCGGCGAACAGCATCTCCTGAGTTCTTTTCGTGAGTTCGTAAAAGACGGTTATTATCTCGCCCGAGTTGCCCGGTTCGTACACCAAGCTTTCCTAAGCAGAAACGAAGGAACTACCGATGAGTCGAAAAACGTTTCGGATGCTATCAGCAGGAGCAATTTAATTCAGGCACTGAGAAAATTCTGTTTCTGAGTTTCTGTGCATGAACCAGACAAGCCGTGATCGAGTCAATAGCCGTCGTGTACGAACTCACGAAAAGAACTCAGGAGATGCTGTTCGCCGATTGGGCACAATAATACAAAGCATTTTTTGTGCCCAATCAGGAGCCAGCATTCACTTGACCGTTTGGAAATGGTCCGGTGAGAGTCGGTACCCAGGGGCATTTCCGGCTGTGCTTGAAAACTTTTGTCGCGCCTTTTCCCGGCCCGAGTGACCGCCCCTGGGTCTCCGAGGATGAAATAATCTCTATAGTACACTAATTTCAAAAATCACGTTAAAACATAGTTATTAGAGAAGCATGGTTATGAAAAGCGGCAAACATCAATGATAAAAACAACAGTGCAGCAGTTTATGTTGGAAGCACCCTGAACGTGCACAATCCTTTGTTTTCTGTTGGCAAATCTCGGAGCGTGTTATCCACCTCGGCCTTAGGCCTCGGTAGATAACACCCTCCTCGATCTGCTTAATTCTTCATATCCTACTCAGCCTCATTCATTAAATGCTAATTAATGCAACCTTTTTATTGGTCAATACGATCAAAATGATAGGAATGCTTGTGAACGTTGTGCACTTTCAGGTCCACAAAAACATATAACAAAGGAGTCTGACGGGTTTCATAACCATTCCATTCAATTAACTATGGTTAAAACTTGTAACAGTTTTTTATTTTTTCAGGAATCAGGCAAAGTTTGAAAAACTCTTAATCGGTACTCTTTCGAGTATGAAATTAGCGAAAATTGAGCATTTTCTTCGCGCTCGTACATGAAAACGGGATAATATCTCTAAATGAAATCAAGTCACAAAACAGACACACACTTTTACTTAATAATTCAGCAGTTAACTTTAAATAAACCGTTTAAATGTGACGTTGCCGGCCGCAAGAAGAAACACAGTTTCAGCACTTTTCAAAAAATGACAAATATGACCTAACTTCACCTTCGTAAAAACCCAGTTGGTACATGAAATTTCAACATGAAACAAGAACTGTATTAAAGCATATCCTTTGCTGTTTTTTGTGTTAAAATATTTCTGGCGGCATTCCAAACGCGCCCCGTCGAGAGATTTCTCATGTAGTAGTATAAAGGCTGAAATCAGGGCAGTTGATAGCCAATCAGATTTGACAATTTTGTTATAGTTATGATTAATGAAAAAATAAAAAGCCGTTACAAGTTTAAATGTGATTTTTGAAATAACAGCAAAATATGAAGGCAAAATATGAAGAAATTCAAAAATTCACGACTGTCAACCGATTTTCGAAAATTACAGACATTGGCTCTTAAGTTATCCAAGGGTAATTTTAAAATACATTAGCCTGAATTTCATCCGATTACTTCGAGTCGTTATTACTCCCTCAGTAACGTCTGAATCGACCGGCCGTTAATGCCGTCCAGTGACGTCAGTACTCATGCAAAAAGTAAAACACGATTTTCAAGTGGCAAACCAAGAAATATTGTTTGGAAATGTCTACATGATACACAACAGCTGACAGAATTGCTTTACTCTTTTCGATCGCCATTCATGTTTAACGTTCAAACTATCAACTGCAAGCAGTACTCTGAACCGGCTGTAATTCAAACTCGGTTGCAGTCAAGAAATGAAATAAATACACACACGGAATACTTAGTTCAAAACAATTTCCTTTAATTGAAAAGAAGCTATTTGGTCCTTAATGAAGAAACAAGAAAACAAGGAAACAAGAAAGAAAAGCTAACAGAATCATTGCACTTGACGGTGAAAATAGCTAGAAGGTCGAATGACAACATGACATTGGTCTCAGAAACTTCGCATGAACAAAATCAATGCGGAAACCACAAAGCGGCTCTAAATGAAAAACCTACCAACTCTCCGCAATGATTCTTCATTCACAGTTCAATTTAGCAATTAAGTTTCGAAGAAAAGAGCAATTTGCTGTTTCTGATACAGGTTATCGAAATGCATGCCACCGATGCGATCCGCTAGATATCAAGTGACAATCCCGCTAAAATTCTTCACAGTTATACATGATTATGCAATGTTTAGACAATGACCCAATCAAAATCAATACCCTGTTTTCGGGTAGTAGTGACGTCACTGAACGGCATTAACGGCCGGTCGAAGCAATTGGATGAAATTCAGGCTACGCCGAGAGAGTGCTTACTCCCGATAACATTGGGAGCTCGAAAATTGAAGTGAAAATTGAAAGATACTTCTAGAACATAAATCAACACGTAACGTAACAAAATATAGCCTAAATAGAGCATGCGTTTTACTGTTTTGTAAAGTAAAAGTGTTCACGTTAGCTTTGTGACAAACAATATCAGCCTACACTAGCAAACTACAGTCGACATCTCTCTTAAAGGACACCTCTATAAGACGGACACCTAGAGTTGGACCCTGCCTTCCTTAGCTCCCTCTATTTGACTTTCTATAAGACGGACATCTCTCTAAGACGGACAGCTAGTGCCGGTCCTAAAGGTGTCCGTCTTAGAAAGAGTTGACTGTATATGCCTACAACACGTCAATGGGAAATTCAAAATTCAATGTTTCGGACGCCAGTAAACTTTTTTTTTTTGACTTTTTAATCGCGAAAAACATACTTCGAGTTATCGGGAGTAAAATTACTTAGAGATAATGTGAGGGGAATCAAAAATTACTTTGAGTTAGTATAGCAGGAGGTTCGAGTTAGAGATTACAGTAAATGTATGAAGGAAATCCAGGGGAAATCGATTTTGGTTCGAGTTATTGGGAGTCAACTGTAACTATCAAGTGTCCCTCAGCCCCCGGGTTCCTGGAAAGTGATTAAACTATTACCCAATTAGTGGTTAATCCGCGATAAATTAATTCTTATTCTCCGTATAACTAATCGTGGGTTAAAAAGCGGTTGATGAAAGCGAAATTATCCAATGATTAACCAATCCAACATTAGTTCTAAAATAAACCGGTTGAACTACAATCCTGGACAAAAGCCCTTGGGACAGTAGTGCAATATTCATATATTTTTCTGACATTTCTCGGTTCCCCTCTTAAGACAGTGCATCATTTTCGAAATTTTCTTGCAGTTCTCCCTCCCCCCACCCTATACAAAGTTGAAACTCGGAAAAAATTCTGCATACACGCGTCCAACATTGTTTGTGGGGTGAGAGGAGAGGTTGGACCCGTGTGAATTGGAAAACGCCCCAGAAATGCAAACGTGTCCCAAGTAGCGAATACATGAAATACATGTATACCTTAGCCGTATTTCATTAAAATGAATATGTAGCAAATATTGATAATACACTGTGTTTTTGCGACCGAGTACTGTGCGCGATGCTCGAAACATCGCGCCTGATCAACTTCCGCTGCACTTGGCTCCAGTTTAGGGGAGTGGGCCCGATATGGCCAATCAGGGAACTGCCTTGTAAAAACTTGCTATGTTGAGAGAATAGTTTCAAAAATCATTATTATTGCATGTGATCACCAACTTGTCTCCAAAATGCCTAAGAAGCGTAGGAAAAATGAAGAAAACAGACTTTTTTCCCCCAAAACCAGGATTCAGACAATCCTGATGAAAGCGCATGGTTTTCCTCATCTGTCTCTGGAGATCGTCCTTGAGGATTTCTCCCACGCAGCTATTTTATTGACTCTCGGCGTAACCTAAATCTGCTGCGAAGTTCCTCATCAGTGAATTACTTGAGACAGTCAATTTCTCGCTGTTGGAACTTTCTTTCGCGTATTTGTGGACCACATCAAAGGAAACAGTAAGTTTGCCATTTTGTTTGTTTAGACAAACTCATTCCCCGATGAGTTAATCGACCTCGCTAGGTGGGTTAACTTTAACAAGTAGTTTATACCTGGATAAGGTTTTATTGTGCTTTCAGGAACAGAATGAAATCATGGGATATATTTCGCGATAAGCGATCTTTTATCCTGGCCAATTTGAACTAATCGGCTTTCCAGGAACCTGCGCTATAGTTTTAAGTATTCTTGCATTTTCTCGTTCACGAACATGTTAACTGGAGGACAATAATCACTGACCTGCCAAATTGGAGATTTATCTCGAGGCTTTGGATCCATCTTTGCTGCTTGTTTCCCAGGTTCTTCAGAAATGTTAAAACCAAACTAAAAAAAGAGATTGGGTTAAAAACGGCACATCATCGTCACATCGTTCATACAATATCAGTAAGGAGCATCCTCAGCCGAACTGTCAGATGATTGCTATGGTGAGTAAAGCGTGCACCGAGGCCGACGGTGCACCTTAAGTGCACAGAAGGCCACAAACTAAGCAACTGTGCCAATCCACGCTCCAAGCAAGAGTAGCCTGCGTAGCAAGCGTTTCGGATCGAGTTATTGCGCGAAAGTTTCTTTTTTACTCTCTTCCAGGCTTACTTGACGAACTCGCGCGAAAACGCTTGCTACGCAGGCTAAAGCAAGAGGTCATAATAAGACCTATTGTGATCTCTTGTTCCAAGGTATTGACCCTTAAATGCCTTTTTCAAAAAGACGTCTGCATTGACGTTAAAGTATTCACCCGGACCCGTTCATAAGGTATTTCCGCATTATATATTTAGACACGTTAGGCGAAAGGTCACGACCGAAATTTGCACTTACGTAAATTCCTCCGCAAATTAACGGTGTAACTAGTACATTCGCTATAAAAGCTGATACAATCCTTGTGACGAGAATACCTGACCCAGCAAAAATCAATTTTCTATTAATTATTACACAATGAAACAATAATACATAAGGAAACTACCTCTTAAGAGACCCTATCATCTCATAATTCAATGAACTTCTGCTTATAGGATTTAATTATATGAAAGTAGATCATCACAGGTATAAACGCAACTTTTACAGTTGCGAAAAGACAGCCTAAAAAAATTCAGGCTTGTACGGGATTCGAACCCTTGACCTCTGCAATACCGGTTTATAGCGAACCACGGGTTTATAACAAATTGAACCAATTCAACGAACCGCTCCCAGTTGGCTTCTTAGCTCAATTGGTAAGAGCGCTGCACTGGTGTTACAGAGTACAAGGGTTCGAATCTCGTACAAGCCTGTGAATTTTTTTAGGCTTTCTTTTCGCAACTGTAAAAGTTGCGTCTATAACTGCGAGTACTTTCATATAACTCGTCACCCCGCAGTTCAGATGTATGATTTTCATATATTCATAACTTTGTAGGATGTAACTTAATAATTCTCTGGTTCTTAATATTTTCAGTCGCCTGTGGCAGGCTTTACCTTGAAAAGCTACATAAACACTTGATAGAACCTGATGTTTGTTTCAATTCAACCATCTCGACGCCCGTGATGTACAGAAATGAACAAACAAAACTAGAACTTAGTCACGCCTTGTTTCGGCGCCATTGATTATCACTGACACTACTCTGTTTGTCACTATATGTTAGAAATCTATAATGTTTCTCGTTTCTTTATTTACTTATTTTGTTAGCCTTCTTTCGCCTTCCAGACCGTACACCCACTCACCTGACCCATTTTTTCATCTTGAACTGTATCGATTTCCGTTTCTTCTTGTTCGAGTTTTTCAGCTACCATTCCCGCAAGAGTGAGCGCAAATTGAGACACACCTAGATTATCATCAGTGCGTTTCCAGCTCTTTACTTGATCGACGTCGATTTCAAATTTTGAAAGGTCTATTTCAATTCCGTCAGTACTCTGCTTCTCGGGGTCGAACGGAAGACCTAAGAAAGAGCTCTTCATACTGGTCTTGCCTGCTCGATCTTGACCTATCAACATGATTCGAGCACGGTATACCTTTACTTTTCCAGTCTTCAAAGCATTTTCATAGGCAAGAATTGCTTTTCGTCCTCTTGCTTGGATCTCTTTTGGAGCTAGAGGCAACGTTAAAATCAAGAAAAAAAAAATGAAATAATACATAATAACATGTTTTATGGGGGATTCTAAGAAGGCTTTTCCTATTAAAATAACCGTCAGCCAAGAGACATAAACGCCCTCATTTTATCTGAACCTGTAAGAAGTGTAGAACGCCATTTGACCAAAGTAGCTAATTAGTAGGTTTCACATTTTTCTTAGAAGGCGACCAAGCAAAAAGTCTCTTTACAGGTATTTCTTCCTTAAAGTGTAACAGAGTAATTTCTTTTACTGCGCCATGCAATTCTACCCTAACGCGAATTCTTATGGTGCAAACGGGCAATAATTGCTCCTATGACACTGCTAACTTCCAGCACTGAAAAACTACAAATCGGCAGTGTGGCTTCATACCTTTGATTAGCGAGATGTGATCACGGTGACTGTGTCTTGAAGGCGGTTCTTCGTTATGGAAAGGACCTCCGGAGACCTGTCGATTTTCTGTTCCTTGCAGTTGCGACGAACCAACTTCACGGAAACTCTGTCTTGAAGGCGGTTCTTCGTTCTGGAAAGGACCTCCGGAGACCTGTCGATTCTCTGTTCCTTGCAGTTGCGACGAACCAACGTCACGGTAACTGTGTCTTGAAGGCGGGTCTTCGGGCTGGAGATGACCTTCAGAGATCTGTCGATTCTCTGTTCCTTGCAGTTGATCATTCTTTTCTTGAATTTCCTGTTTAGGATCGTCAATCTCTGTCACGACTGGAGCCTTTTGGGAACTTACTGCCTAATATAAAATTGATTTGATTTTAGAAAATAAACTCAGCGGGAATCATTTAGTTAATCAGAGCCGTAGCAACCGAGAAACACAGTTAACTAGTGAAAGGGGGTAAATAGCAAGTTTGGCGCGAGGTTTGAGTTGCCCGAAGTTAGCTGTATCCCGAAGTTTTTTTTTTTTTGGGTCCCTTAGAATTCTGTACAATTGCAGGTCCATTTGGCTTCTTTCAAATATATTTCTATTTTGGACGAGGCAGACCGTAGCCTGGCTCCAGAGATCCGTTCTCAAAATACCTAGGATGAAATAACCGCGTGCACACGGTTTAGAAGAGACTCGGCTTATTTAACACTTTTTCAACAACCGCACCACGGATATGAGATGAGAAATAGCCAACGAGACGCGTGGCGCCGATTTGACTCATATCCCACAAGATCAAGGGGAATAACTGTTTAATTAACAACGCTAATAGGGTAAACTACCAAAACTTTATTTTGTAAAGAGAAACCGACAAAGATAGCCTGAATTTCATCCGATAACTTCAAGTCGTTATTACTCCATCAGTAACGTCTGAATCGACCGGCCGTTAAAGCAGTCCAGTGACGTCACCACTCCTTCGCTTTAATGCGTGCAAAAAGTAAAACACGATTTTCAAGTGGTAAACCAAGAAATATCTTTTAGAAATGTCTACATGATACAGAACAGCTGACAGAATTGCTTTACTCTTTTCGATCGTAATTCATGTTTTTAACGTTCAAACTATCAACTGCATGCAGTACTCTGAACCGGTTGTAATTCAAACTCAGCGCAATCACGCAATGAAATAAATATAAACGCGAAACACTTAGTTCCAAAACACAACAATTTCCTTTCATTCAAAAGAAGCTATTTGGTCCTTTACGAAGAAAAAAGAAAACAAGGAAACAAGAAAGACAAGCTAACAGAATCATTACAGTTGGGGGTGAAAATAGCAAGAAGGTCGAATGACAACATGACATTGGTCTGCAGAAACTTCGCATAAACAAAATCACTGCGGAAAACACACAGCGGCTCTAAATGAAAAACCTACCGACTCTCCGCAATGATTCTTCAATCGCAGTTCAATTTAGCATTTCAGTTTCGAAGACAAGGGCAATTTTGCTGTTTACGATAAAGATTATCGAAATGTTTGAACTCCACGCAAGCATGCCACCGATGCGATGCGCTGAATATCAAGCGACAATCCCGCTAAAATTTCCTATAATTATACATAATAGACCTTTTTACCGATACGGCGGCAATATTGAATTAATTCGATTTAAGGAGTATTATTGGACGCCCAGGGGGCATGAGCACATTTCGTTTGTATTTTCGGGCGCTTTTTGGGACATTTTTTCTTAAAGTTTTCTTAGAATAAGATTGTAATGGGAAAAAAGATCTTTATGCCGTGTTTGGATGTCATAATGATCGTCTTTTTCTAGTTTAGTATTAGAAATATGGTCTTTCACTGTACATTTCTCGGGAAAAAGGCGATCATTATTACATCCAAATACGGCACAAGGATCTTTTTACCCATTACAATCTTATTCTAAGAAAACTTTACGAAAAAATGTCCCGAAAAGCGCTCCAAAATACAAACCAAATGTGCTCATGCCCGCTGGGCATCCTATAATACTCCTTAAATCGAATTAATCCAATATGGCCGCCGTATAGGTAAAAAGGTCTATTATGCGAATGTTTAGACAATTAACCAATCAAAATCACTACACGGTTTTCGGGTAGTGGTGACGTCACTGGACAGCATTAACGGCTGGTCGATTCAGACGTTGCTGAGAGGAGAAAACGACTCGAAGCAATCGGATGAAATTCGGGCTATGAAATAGACAAAAGACTTCCGCTTTTTACACAAAGAGGTCTATCAGAACAGTCACATTTGTATAAGTGTACTGTTCTCAACGAAAAAAAAATTCTAAAGTTGCCAAGACTTTTGGGAAAACTTACACTCCTCGGATAACTAAAAAGGCACCGGTACAGTAAACAAAACGAATTTAAATACTGTTTAAAGTAGCACCGCCGATGCTATTGTATATTTAAATATTTGACTAACCGTCTCCTATTCGCTTGCTGGTCGCCACGTACAATGTTTGTGTAAAGCATTGTACAAAACTTGCCATGTGAACAGAAGCTAAAGATACCTTGTTTTCCTTGGAAATAGGTTGTAGATATATTTCACTGAGTTGGCGAGTGACTTCGCGATCATGACTGATAATTTAGTCGTCAGTTTGAAGCTAAGAGGGCCCATTTCCCCTCCTCGAGTATCTGTCATGTTTTTCGGAGAGGCGCAAATGTCGCAAATTGGGGCCAGCGGAATCGTACTAAAACCGCACCAGGGGGCTAAAAAATGTGAACATGCGGAAGACAATTTAAAAATTAAGTTTGCGTTGAAAAGGATAAAAAAAAATCCATGCCATAAATAAATGAAGCAAACAGTACTAACTCCACAAATGGAACTGAGCACTACCAGAGAGCTTAAAAGTTGACTATAATAATTATAAAAAATATAGCGACCTGAGAGTTTTCCCGATATTTCCGACGCACTCCGAGGAAGGACGTCTTAACCGTCAAAACTTATACCACAAAAGACAACCACAGAATGTGTCGCTTTGTAAGGATCAGCTTGTAAAAGGATGACACGTGTATCCAGTTTAGTTGATTTTCACTGTCATGCTATTGATCGAAACCGATCCATAGACTAAGTCCAGAAACCAGAAAATGAAAGGGGGTAAATATGTTAAGACCCACGCTAAGATTCGGGTCAAAGCAATTTTTCGTATGCGAGATATTTGGAGAATTTATAGAGCTCTGTATGGAGACGCCACGTTGGTGCACATCCGGGTGGGCACCAACACGGCGGCCGGAAACCAACAGAAACATCTGTCACTGAGTTTTGCTACAACAGCGTGAATTTATTTCTCGAGGAACTCTCATAAACAGTAAAGTACTACTTTTTCTAATTCAATGACTGTTCAGATAGCAAAATCCCCCAAAATGAGTCACTTTCCTAACCTACATGGCAGCTCTCTCTCATTCAAGCATACTCTATCCAAATACGAAGAACCCTTTCAAAGTGATATTTTTACACATATTAGTTTTTAGCTGCTCTAATACTTTATGAAAGTAAAAACTCAAGAGAATCGATAATTCTTTAAACTGAATTTTGATTACGTAATGTGAAAACCAGCAATTCTTCCCAAGTCAACAATGTTTAAGGCGGTGGGAGGAAGAACTTGCAACGTATTTTCCAAATGGTAACACTGAGAGCACCCAGAAATTACAGATAATTACAAATATTGCATCTCTGTCCCCAAGGACTTTTGTCCAGGTTTGTAGCATCGTCGATTTTCGAAAAGAAGAAGAAAACAACGTCTGTCTACAGGCTAAAAACCCGAAGTTTTGAATGATCAAATCTTTCTTTGATAAGCTTGTGTTTACGTGTACGAATATTATTCCACAGATTTTCCTTCAAACAGGTCAACCTCGTTCCCAGGGTTCTCTTCTACCTGTCGGAGAGAGAACCTGGGAACGAAGTTGTAAACAGGCGCGAGAAAAGATAAAATTCAACCAAGAAAAATATCCCATCCCCGGCAGACATTCGATGACAAATACCCCCACCGTGGGAACACGGGACAAATAGGGAGTTTAAGATACGGAGACTACGGACTACGAACTACGGCTGGACGAGCGTTGTCCCTCGTTTGTAGCACTGGGTTGAGTCGTGCAAATATAGAAGGTTAAGATTGCACTACGGCAGGCAGTAGACTACGAGAGAAGAAGCGGAGTGGGAAACAACACGCAAAGATTTTCTTGTTTTCATCACAGTTCACAAAAATGCAAGTCACTTTTGCATGTGATCTTATCTTTAGAACAATGAACAAATTCTTCCATACTTGAAGGAAGCAATTACACTTAATTACTTTGGGTGAAATTGATGAACAAAGTTTTGGTTACACAGGTTTAATTTTTTCGCCCATGAATACTTTCGTCAAATAATAAAGAAATAGACAGAAATAGTAATAGCTCATTTATCATATTTAGAAGGTGGATTTCTCCGACCACTGATTTGATGTAGTTTGAAGTATTGAAATGCCGAGTTTCGATTGTCTCGAAGATGTTTACATCATTTTCATTCAGCAAATGCGATACAAAAACTCGCATAAACAAAGGTTACACAAGTAGAAAGATACTCTAACCAGTTCGAACAAACAATGAAACTTTTCAAGTGCGAAGAGAAAGTAAATTACCTACATGATTTCTCTTCTCCTCGGCCGTCAATCTGAAGCTTACTTAAATGTGAGCTTAGCTAGATAAAAATGTAGTCACAACAGTGGATTAAAAGCGTAAATCTGTGCAGAAATTAGACACAACTTACATATTTCGCTTTCCTCTCACTTAAAGCAGGTGAATTGAAAACTTTTTTACGAAAAGACGAGATTCTTGAATTAACGAGACGGCAAAATACGAGCAAAATGTTCTCCGTAGTCCCGACTACGCGAAATAGCTCAACAACTCACCGTAGCCGCAGGGCTACGCGGGAAAAATGAACAGTCACGTGGTTTTGATCATGCGCAGTATCATGTTTATCCGTAGCCGTAGTCCGTAGTCGCCGTATCTTAAACTCCCTAATGCCTAACAAATACGCGGGAGGGGTATGGGTACTCTTGGAATTGGCTGAGCCGTAGCTTTCAATGTTTTTTTTCACAGTGTTGCATTTTCCAGCACGCAGTCAAGAGAGAATAAAGCTCTCCTCTCCTGACGCACTCTAATTATTTTACTTTTACGATGCGAAACGATTTTCTTCAAGAAAAGTTTTAGCTTAATCTATGACAAGTTCAACAATAAACATAGTCCAGTTTTTAATAATTGTTGTTACGCACTGTGGTAGAAATACTAGCTGACTCACAGTATCTCGAAGCTCATACTAACTCGAATCAAACCTGACCGTAAACCCCTTGAGATCTGGGGGTTTGATGGGTCATAACATAACGTTCTGCAATACCCTTCCACCTGGGCTTGCCATATTGCAAGAACGTTACGTTCGAAAAAATCATTTCAGTCGCACTCATTTAAGTATACATTTGTATTAATTTCAAAGATGCCCAGTGGCGTCTGTGGTAGGAATACGCACTGTTTGATTTGGTATGGCGCTCTATCGGGTTCAAAGTTCAATCTTGTGAATTTGTCGAAACTTGTGAATTTAATTGATTAAAACTTGTGGATTTATCAAAAGCTGTATTCTCCAAAGGTTTGAATTCTTCGAACTGTCGGTTAAATTCATACGATACTCTATTGAATTCATCGAAACCTTACATTCGTCGAAGCACTGAATTCGTCGAACTGCTGAATTCATCGTAACTGATGTGAAATCTATCCAAACTTTACTTCACCAAAACACCGAATTCGTTAAACAGTTGAATTCAATGAAACTTACCTTAAAGGAGCTGTGTCACGAAATTCAGCCAAGTTAGGAAATTACAAAATGCCCGTTAAAGTAAGAGAAACATAAAAATAACCGCTTAAAACTTTAAAGGAAGGTTAAAATAACATAACAGAAACAACAGATGCCACGGATGGGCAAAGCTGAAGAAGATTGAAACGGATTGAAATTCAGGCTTTTGAAAACTGTTCAGCCTAACAGTTTTTCAAAGTTGATCCCTGCTGCTTGCAAATTCAAAAATAACGTTCAGGAGACATTTTATATTATAACATAGCGCGCGTGCTTGCCCTATATAAGTCCTATTGAGCCGCTATGAACAAAATCTTTATGTACGCACGCCCGTGCGTAAATAAGATGACGTGAGCATTTTTTTTTACCTGGCTGCAAAGTTGTCGTCTTTTAAGCTGCAGTGCACTTTTCCTTCTCTTTAAAATATGGAAGAAACCAGCGAAAAACTGCCCAATTTTTCTATCGACATTGACCTTTTAGGTCCTGATCCAACAAGCAGCAAAAATAAAGCCGAATTAAAAAAAAAAAAGCTCGCAAGTTGCGCGTTTCGCAAATTTGTCGAAGACCAGCTGCAGCAAATTTTGGCCGAAAGACATTCACTGGGAACAGAACAGACACCAACTGGTCATCAACAACATTTAAAGGCAAAATTTCCGTTTTTATTGTTGTTTTTAAATTTGTTATGCACTTTGTTATCTCCGGACAATCCGACTGAAGCAGGAAAATTTCTCTCGCAATAACAACACAAATTACGCAAGAAGACATAAATATATTACTCACAAAAACAACTGCTGCCAGGTTTTCTCAAGAAGCCGTAATGACCAGCCAATGTTCGTAAATGAATATAATTTTACACAAGGATGACAGTCGTCTT
>OZ037777.1:11256995-11339495 GCA_964035525.1 Porites cylindrica | reverse complement strand
GTCTGCCATGCGAGTGTCTTGTACAAGGTAAGAGGCATATGGGAAAGAAAGCTTTGCCAGCACGGCACTTTATCGCACTCAAGGTTAATCTCATCGAAATTTGTAAGTTTGCAGTCCAGGGATGAAATCTATCAAAAATGTTTGGAATATTAACGTCGGGTTTTGGTCACAATAAGACTGAGCGATTCTGTTCTCAGATATCGAGAGCGTAAGGAGATGTCGCGCAAAAATTTTGGGGCTTGCAGCCTAGTAAGATTAAAAGAAAGAGAACAAATACATTTAGGAATTGGTGAATAAACGTAAAAGGGATTGGCTTATGCTTGGTCGGTACTAGAGAAGCTTTTAAATAGAATCCACCTGCGTGTTTGCTCGTGAGTGCAAAAGTCACTTTGTGGGTAAGGTGGAGATAAGATTTATGATTCAAACTATGTGTGTTGTCACGTTGATGGTTTTGCTGGATAAACCATTGCAGTATGTACTCTTTTGCTGCAGGTCACTGAGCTTTTCAAAAACACACGCACTCTGAAGCTCAAAAGCCGCCTTCACAATTACGTTTTTCGCTGCCGTTAATCGTCATTACGATCACAAGCAACGAACCTTGAAACACAGAAACTCACGAAACGGATCGAAATCCACCAATCACAAATCAGAAACCATGAACTTTTGAACCCGTTGAAGTAAACTTCTGTTTCCTAAGGGGTCCGCTGAGATGATTGGCGTCTGACATTTTTTTGACGAGAGGATCGAAATGCACCAATCATAGAAAGACCATTTTAATTGCATGTTTCCTAAGAGGTCACCTGAATTTGCTGTTTCATCCCAAATTTTTCAGAGCGGCAGGAAGAAGCAGTTTGGATAAAATTTGGCGACGTCACGAGGAACGTGTCAATATATTGTTTAAGTATGTTATCGTCGTGCCTTAAACTTACAAATGCACACACTGTTCGCGGTAGACCCACACTACAAAATGACACCGAGCGTTTTTGGAATGGACTGGTCCGCGAACTCAAAGAAAAACAAACGAAATTGTCAAGACATTCAATGACATCAAATACCCACACATGAAATCGGAATATCAGGGGTGTACGTGTGAAACGGATAAGAGTTTGAAGAGAGGAATGCGTATTAAGTTTGAGAGTCGAAAGATTTGTATAGCTGGTAATCAGTGTAACAAAAGTGATTTGGATATTCACAATGCGGAAGACAAGAAGCTGCCTGTGTTTATACAAACGAATATAAATGTGTTCCGATGAAGGACGAGACGATTCTCAACAACTGAAACCAAAAGGGAGTCACGCTTCTTTTGTAACTAATGTGATAGCTGTAACAATTCTTCTTATGCTTTAAATTTCGTTTAGCAGAGTGACTGTTAATGTACTTGTTTTTGTATTGCGCGTAGTGTTTTATGTAACGCGGTACATGTACGATGCTCGGCGTCAGGATTTTGCGTTATCAGCAAGTTTGGTTTCAGAACAAGAACGCGCTTACAGCGGCGTTTAGGTCTCGCCTGCTTGGAAATGAGATCGAGAAATGAGGAAGCGATTAATTCTACAAGAAACATGATTTACTCGCTAAAGGTTTTTTACTTCCTACTTAATCAACGTCGATACTTTTTGTTTCTGAATTGACTTGGTACGCGTGTTAGCGACGACCAAAAATACCTCTACTATATAGGCTATACGCGTGTATAAATACACTAAAATTCAAGGGCCTCGATTCCAGAGAAATTACATCATAGCCAGAGATCGAAAAAGTGATTTACATGGCACATCATTTCAATAATCGCAGCTCATCACAAGACTCACTTGCATACAACGAAAGTTTACAACACCCGACCATCGCAATTTTGCTAATCAAGATTCTTATTTTTTTTCGACCGCTCAGTAGTGTTCACTTGCTCCAAAGTAATCAACGCTTTCAAGAGATGAAATTCGTGGACCGACACGTTTCGGAAAAGCTCTAAATTTAATCTTTACTAAGCTTTCTTGGCAAAACATGCGTGACTTCGATCACGCAACGATTCTTAGTCCCAGTTTCCACGGTCTCCGCAAGGAACGCCTGGCACAATGACCTGCCTTTCGTGTCCCAAAAAACAACCAAACATTCCGGGGGTACTTCCAGAAAAATTGGGAGGGGGTGTGCGGCACGCTTCTGGAAACCCTTATCCTATGTCAGACCAAAATCTGTGATTTTCCCTACCCTAGTTCAGACCTGAAGCCCTGGAACCTGGCACGTGACCGGAGCGCGAGACAAGCTGTTACGGCACGCACACGGTAGTTGGGGTAAACATTAAAAGGGAAATGGTCTTATCGCCAAATGATGAAGAAGTAGCTAATTCTTCTAAAAAACATACCCAATTCAAGACTAGAGTGCACAAACCATACCCTATTTCAGACCAAAAGGGTCGAAATTGATACCCTCTTTCAGACCAAAACGGTTAAAAAAAAGATACCGTTCGGCGCGGCACATACCTACATAGCCTATTTAAGGGACTACTCCCTTACTTTCTTTTGTGTCCTATGTTGCAATTTGGCTGAAAGCAAGTCTGTGTTGAAGATGTGCTTTTCAAAACATTGTCATGACGTGACAGGATATTTGTTGTGGATTGGAACATACTGTATAAGCTGTGTGGTTCAGCAAAGAAGTAGCATAAAGGGTTTATTTTCTCTGGTTGGATATGATGACAGTTGTTTAGCTGCAATAAGTCATGTTAAAAGTTTCATACACGTAATAGAACCACGCCCAAACATACGCTCCCACAGCGTCTTGTTACTTTGGTTTCAGATATAGGGCGAGTTAGACTGACTGTGTACTGGAATTTTTCCAAAATACGAGGATCAAACGCACTCTAAGTATAGCAAAAATAGACAGCTTCGAAACTGCGTTTACGGAAAACGCACACAACACAACCTGCGTTGCAACCGGCCCACGCACTCGTCTAAACCATGTGTGTAGCGGCACGCGTGTTCCGCCCCTTTTACGTCATGTATATGTCACGGATTTCTGCACGTGCGCGCTAGTTTTGTTATGTTATCGACCACGTGGTCCCATGCTAGAGCCCGGAAAGGCGTAAGTTTTTACTTTTCTGCTTGCCGTTTTCCAGTTTTTCTGGATATCATCTGTACATCTAGTTTGGCAGATTTGCTTCTTTAGCGATTTGGAGATATATTACGCGTGTGGATTTGTGATTAAAGCCATTTCGGACCTTCGCTGGTATAGTCAAAGCCTTTGATTAGTTTTCTGGTAGACCTACCCGTGTTGGTAAGACGACCGATAGAGGACGTGAGTTTACGAGACATCTAAAGAGAAAAGCGGCCTTGAAGGGAAAGGAAAAATTTTGTCTTCAGCTCGTGTGCTTCGAGAAATCAATTTATGATATTGGCAACCCTGATTTTATACGGAGCGAATTACAAAAGCTTAAAAGCCTGGCAGACAATGCAATACAAGGATTTATCGACTCGATGAACCTAACGGCAGGGATCGAAATTAACGGTTGTCCGGTTGTTCCGAACAACCAAAACTATCAATAGGGCAACCAATTTGTGCTGAGTGGTTGGCCCTTGGACAACCCCAATCTTCTGAAGCCTAATTCCTAATTCCCTAATAAGAATAAATATCAAAAGTAGGTTGAGTTTGATCGTCCGGGTGAACGTAGTCCTGAATAGGACTGTTGTTGTTGACAGTGACTGACGTTTCGACAACCTGTGCGGCAGTCATCTTCAGAGTCAAAAGTGAGTTGTGTCACGTCAGTTGATGGTATTATACTCTGGTTATTGGTCTGATTGGTCAGTTACGTTGCGATGTTATTGGTCGTCTGTCAGTTAACAGACCGGAATATCCCTAAATTTAAGGACAGGGCCAACTGGTCTCGCGACACTTTTCAACCAATGAGAAGACGCGCTTGTGTTTAACAACAAAGAAATCAAAACATCGCCCCAGTGATCAAAAATTTTGAAAACAGCGGACGGAGTCCGACAGAATCAGTCATCGTTTCGAGGCTCTCAGGCATATTTTTAGCGGGGCTCCCGCGCGCGCGAAGCGCGCGTGGGACAGAGCCCCATACCCATGGAATATGGTCAACCTCTTTTCGTTTGGTTGTCACGTGATTGACCGAGCGTACGTACGTACGTACGTACGCGTCTACAGATTGTATGGGTGGGGTAGGGGAGACTATCAAAAGGAAGGGAGGGGTGTCTCAGGCGTGTCTTGGCAAGTCCACATCTTTAATATAGGACATTAACAATATGGTCAATTGACAGCTGTCCAAACAGGATAGCCACTGACCAGTATCCCATGACCATATCGCGGGCTCATGTGTCAACTCATCGAGGTGACGTGATTTATTTGGAAGCTGTCCGCTGACCAGTTAACTGTTTTACTAGATCGCGAACAACGTTCAATCTCATACTTTTACTAGTTTGGGAGCACAGGAAAACTGATAATGCACACATATTGGACATCAATGTTTTGATCAATTGACAGCTGTTAAAACAGAGTACCCGCTGACCAGTATCACTTGACCGTATCGCGGGCTCAGGTGTCGACCCGTCGAGGTCAAGTATTTTTTGAAGTTATCCGCTGACAAGTAAACTAGTTTTCAAGTGATCGCAGGCTCAAGTTCAATTTTTTTTCTTAATTCATATGAAATATGTTGTGTTTATGTGCTGCACAATTAAAATTTTGATTGCAAACTGACCTCGGACGTGAAAATTCAGCCAGCTGTTACAGGCAGGGAAGACAGTTGCTTTTGTTTTTTCTCACAATGGTCACGTGTTGGTCACGCTCTACGTCCAATTTTTATGCTCTGATTGGTCAAAATTTGACAGGTGAGTTCATGCGCAAAATTTATGCAGCATCTTGAATCTTGTTTACTTTAACAGCTGAAGCTGACAGAGTTTTGTGTCAACTTGTGATGTTTTTAACTGTCTTTTTCCACTGGATGTACAAAATGAAATTCAGCTGCTATAAGGAGTCTTCTGTTACTCATGGCTAGTTTGTTTATTGGGTTTTTGGTTGAGAAAACGTCGCTTGTCAAAGTCGGAAATCCGATTTCGGATGGCATCGTTTTCGTTTTCACCTTGCTTGATGCGTAAGAGGATTGCAAAGTCTGAAGCGATACTGGCGTTACCTGATAACTTTCAGGAGCTGCATCTCGAATGGTAAGCCAGAGAAATTATTGTATTTCATGTTTGTTTTTTGTATCTAATTTAATGAAGTGGAGCGTAGTTTATGGGGGAATTTAGTTTATGCCCGTTTGTAAGATTTGAGACAACGATCTCACCGAGTATCTGGTTTGATATAATCTTACAGAACTTTAAAAAGCCTTTAGACAGTTTCTCACCGCAAATAGAAAGAAAATGTTCCAAAGAATCTTTAGTTATAATTCTAGCCGGAAAAGAAAGCTTTGAGCGATTTTCTTGCCTCGAGTTCGTCTTTGAAAAAACAAACACCGGGAAGCTGGCTTAAAACATAAACTTCAGCAAACTTAAGCTTGAAGCTTGAAGATTCAGGATATTTAGAGACACTTTAATACTTGTCTTCCTGAATGAAAATTGTTGTCTCTGTTTATGTTTCACCGAATTATATTTCTTTTATTGATTGTTAGTAGTCTCTCTTGCAATTTTAATCGCTATGCCGATTGTTTTCAGTCGTTCAGTGAACATCGCTTGCAGGAGTTCTCAAAATGCCGCGCGTTAAACCATCAAATAAAAAATAAACATGATAAATTCTTTATTATCTTGGAGCGTAACTCTGTTAATGTTCATTCAAACACTCGCTACAGCTCGCACTACAAAAGTGAGAACCGGATGGCCATATAGGTGATTTTGGAAAATTTTTTTAACAGTTTATGAATATTGAATGAGAGCAATTTGTATTGTGAAATACTGCTTTCTGTCCATGGTATAAAAGGTTGGTTTACACGCACCCAGATTTGTTGGCAAGATTTTGCAAAGTAAACTTGTCGAACGCCAAAACGTTGGCCTGGTTTTTTTTCTAAGCCTAATTGATCTACGGTGATCAATAGCCATTACGGCTCTTAAATGTGATAAAAGATGATTACCAGTTTTTGAGTGTACATATGAGGCTATAAACTCGATGTAAGATTTGGTTCACTCTTGGGCTGTTTGCAAATTATTTTTCTCTAAAATCAGGTAGCCTTTCCCTCAAAAGTCACATAAATGTGCTCTAAAGTTAACTGAATTGTGGAATTCGAATACAAGTTTATTGTTTAATTTAAATTATAAATTTACTAATGGGAGCCTCGCTTTTAGCCCTGGCTAAATCTATATATTAAGACTTTTCATGAGGCCTACACAATTTTTTTTAAGTGGACAGCGTATAGGAAGCCATATTGGAAGTGTCTCGTGAAATATTCAGCACATTTTGTGGCTTATTTCTTCTTTTAAACAACCCGATTTATAGGCAAGATTTTGGTCGGTTTTCAAGGTAGGTGGACAAGTATCTATTATTTTTTCGATTCACAGATTTTTTACGAAGTTCTAGATATTTTTCCTCGATTGTCATATCGATTAACTTTTACCATGATGAATGTGGGGTTGGTAGACAACCTAGAATTTTGGTAGACAATTTTTGAATTCCGAGGTCCAAAACACGTACGTTTTCCACTCCCGGGTTTCTCACAGAGCCGTGTTAATACTTTTTTTCGTATTAGGGCGACCCTTTGCTTTTTTTTTTTTCAAGGCCAAAACAACTTTATTAGTCTTATAGATATTCACGTCCAACATCTCGCCTCCCTTGGCCGAATTTGCGGGGGTGAAATTGAAGATCATAAGCGCAAGGTAGATATACTGACCGCTTTGTTTCTGAAATTCACCAAATCTGGAAAGATTTAATAGTGTTGGAATCTCCAAATGTTCATCCACCGTTAAAAAACAATCAAAGACAGAAGGCAAATTTCAAGTGTAAATGATGTATTTCGCTACTCATTGAACATGCACTGATTATCTGGGATAAAATTAAAACATTGCAGGTACTACAGCAAGCAAAGAAGGTACCAGATGCGTGAAGTCAACACAAAATAACACAAAAAACAAACAAGAAAAATTAATAAATTTGAACTACTTTTTATTCTTATTATGATGACTTGTTCTTTGATTCTTGTACTATAGAACTTAATAGGTAGTACCAATCCTGTTTTGTACGATCTCAACAAATTTTCACACTCTTCTCTGAGGCTATTTTTACACGGGACCAGTTTGCTTCTAATCAAAAATCTTGCAAGCCATGCCAGTAAAGCCACGACCTCTGCGATCGGTCCGGAATCAGTTCGAACACCCCAATGGTTCCTTGCAATGAATAATGCTCTTATCCTCTTACATGAAATGTTTTCTTTGAAATATTAAATGTGAAACCTAGACGAGTACTGTAAGCTCATCTTTAATTCTGTCCGACTCCGTCCGCTGTTTTGAAAATTTTTGATCACTGGGGCGATGTTTTGATTTGTTTGTTGATAAACACAAGCGCGCCTTCTCATTGGTTGAAAAGTGTCGCATGACCAACTGGCCCTGACGTTAAATTTAGGGATATTCCAGACTGGTTAAGCAGTGATGTTATTGGCTATGAAGACTCGTAATCAGTAATTGGTGCGTTTCGATCCGTCTATTGTCACAGCTAAACAGTCGTCTATTGTTAGTCAGATTGTCACTTCTCCAGTCGTTCTCTCGTTGTTAGTTTTGTTTGATCTCGTCAACAAGTCGTTTGTACGGCGCTGGTAACTGTTGGCTACATTTCAGTCGCGTTTGTTTTAAGTTAGTAAACCAGCTTTCTAAAGTAAGACGTTGATAGTGGTCTGTAGAATACGTTATACATGTCGCAGAGTCCCGGTCAATTTGATGTTTCGTCTGTAAATGGTGCTCAGCAATATGATTGTTGACGTCACCATTCCTCGTCGCTCGTTTGTGTTCGGTCAGTCGCGTGCTTAGGTTTCTGCCAGTTTCACTAACGTAAGAAGCTTGGCAGTCGCAGCATTTGATCTTTTATACTGCTCCCTGTCTGTCCTCCGGTTTGTCTTTGTCCTTGACATTCGTAAGAAGTCGCTGTAAAGTTACAGGTTTGTGTGCAACACGTACATTGTAATAAATATCGCAGAATAGAATAAATATCGCAGCTGTTTGCCTTGGAAAGGGTCATGATCAAGTTAGTTGAAAGTAAGAAATAAAAAACATGGAAAAAAGGCCGCGAACTCAACGTTTGGCCGAATGAAGCTGTTGTGCTTTAACCAGCAGTTTATGTAGTTAAACGTAGTCCAAAATGCATTGTAGTGAGATGTTCGCTGTCGATCTCTGTATTACCGCCATATTTGTTCCATGCCTGCTATAGCCAGTTGATTCTTTGTACGGCTGTAAAATAGTACTTCAATTTGGCATTGGAATTCACTAAGACAGATGAAGCTACAGCAGATTAGTGGCACAAGACTTAGAAAGCTCAAAGAAGTGTTCGTTGTCGGACGTTTCAGGACTTTGCGACGTGGCTTCAATTTGTTGCGAAAGAAAACGCTATGTTTTGTAGTTATTGCAGATGGTTTTCGAAAGACAAATCCGCATTTGGAAGCCTAACAGATAACAACGGTTTTCGCCTTGATGGGATCAAAAAACAGATAACAAGTGAGGCGCATTTTCTAGAGAAAAACTTAAAAAAAACTGTTTATAATTTAAACTAACTCAGTGTTTTACTTTCTTGAATTGAACTGGGCCAAGCAGTTGACTTTGACAACCAAAATATTTTATGGGCAACCAAAGTAAGTCTTGTGGTTGCCCCAGGGGCAACAGGACATTAAAGAAAATAACGAACCCTGTAACGCTGGAAGCAGAGGAGATAAATGAAATAGCTCGTCAGTAATACGAGCTTCAAAGCTCCTGGGAGAGAGTTCGCGCCACGGCGCTTAGTCGCCTCGAATTTTTGGAAGTAAACGGGGAAACGAAATCAAACTTGTCTGACGGATCCCCGATCTCTTATTCGTCAAGCTTAAGCAAGTTACTAAGCCTTAAGGCCAAAAGAGCTACTCTAGAATAAAGAAAATATTTGCTGACACGATCAAAGAACAAGACAAAACCCTCGCTAAGCGAAAGCTTTCACAAGAACTAAGTGAGACACTCGCCGAAGAAGCAGTTTATCAAGTAGCTTTATAATGCGGGAGATGAAAACAACGAAAACGAATTGCTTTCACAGCTGGCACCCAAGAGCTTTGGAAACATCGTCGACAGTTTTTTGTTCGGACAAAAACCTTCTGCGTCTCAATCTGTTTCGTCTCATGTGACTAAGCAATCTCCATTACTCGAAAAGCAGCCACAAGTCTCTTTTTCAGTACAGTTTCCGACACGTGTCACACAGTCACCAAGTTTTGTAACACAGTCTTCAACGTCTGTCACGCAGCCATTAAGTCTGAGTTTTGTAACACAGCCTTCAATGTCTGTCGCACAGTCATTAAGTCTGATTGTAACACAATCTTCGTCATCTGTCACGCAGTCTTCTAGTTCCCTCACGCGGTCTTCAGCACCTATTTCAGTTTCTATAACACACACTTCAGCACTTGGTTCGCGGTCATTAGTTTCTTCAGTTCCTGCCGTCAAGCAGTCCTCAGTTTCTGTAACACAGCCTTTACCCCCTGTGACTCAACACTCTGCATATCTCGAAGGAGATTACACTTCATCGACACCCATGACACCACACAATACATATCTGACTACTTCACTCGAACAAGGTTAGGTAACCAGCCCTTTCATGTATCAGCAGCCAGAATTTCACTCCCCGAAGCCTTTATGGAAACCCTCCACTTTACGTTCCGTTTCCATCGCAGCCCCCACAGCCTAGTCCTGTGTACGTTTTGCCATCACCAGATAATACTCAGCAAATCACGGAACCCTTAGCTAAGGTTACCCAGCTCCATCGCTTACCCCAAGCGAAACCGGATGTCTTGAGGGGAGAAGAGGAAGACAGGACAAAATTCTTTCTATGGGAGTCCGCGTTCGATGCCCTCATAGACTCGGTCCCAGTCGCCCCGAGACAGAAATGGCATCTTCTATTCCAGCATTTAGAAGGCAGAGCTAAGAAAGTACTTGAACAGCTCCGACTCATGACTGACGACCCTGAAAAGGCCTGCAAAGAATCGAGAAAAAGGTTGTAACACCGTTTCGGAAATTCCGCAATTCTAAGTGCTGACTTTGAGAAAAGGCTCACCAACTGGCCCAAAATTGGGAACAATGATGCAAAGGGAATACAAGCGTTCAGTGACTTTCTACAACAAGAGGGGATAGCGAGAGATCACACACCAAGTCTCAAGATCTTTGACTTTTCATCGAAACTTCAGCGTTTTGAAGAAAAACTTCCAGGCTGGTTTAAAACCAAGTGGTCAACTAAAGTTCAAACGTCACAGCAAATAGATGGCCACAGTGTATTTCCGTCCTTTTCCGAGTTTGTAAAGGAAGTCAACTTTGACGCCGAACGAATGAACATTCCTCAAAACTCGCAAGAGTCACTTGGTAGCGTTAACCAGAGAGCTGCATCCAACCAGTCAACTAGTTCCCACAGAGGATCACACACCTCTACAGGACAAGGTTCGCAAATTACAGCTGTACGTTCTCCGTCAGGTGAAGACTGAGTCGCTAGTCCAGCAAAGAGTATCTCAAAAGACTCTAAGTCACTATCAGCTACTGATAGTCTTGGTACAGCTTCAACTGTCAATACAGCATTCTGCCCGTATACCAGAACAAAGTCTCGTGATATTGAAGATTGCCAGAAATTTCGCGAGCTCGATTTTAGTGAACGAAAAGACTTTCGGTTAAAAAGGATTCTGCTTTAACTGCGCAAGCTCAAACAAGCACACCAGCAAACACTGTGATAAAGGTCACCCTCAATGCAAAATATGCGGAAAGAATAATGTCACAGCCCTTCACGACCCATCGAGGGCAGAAAACAACACCAGCCAAGTTTCATCCACCTGTACTCAAGTGTGCAAAGACGGACCCCGTCATTCCTGTGCTAGGATTATTTTTTGAAAGTATCGGACCAGTCAGATCCCGTTAAGGAAACCTTAACGTACGCTATCCTGGATGACCAATCCACGGACGTGTCCAACCGCTTTCCAACCGAAGTAAACGAGCCTTGGGCAGAGAAATGCAAATTTGGATGGATAATCATCGGTCCTGTCTGCTTGGATAAAGTTAAATCGCAAGAATGTAGTAGCGTATCAGTCAATCGTGTAACCGTTCAAAGAAAAGAACTACCTAACTCGTGTATTCCGAACATGCCTCAAGCCTCTAATCCCCTCCATCAACAAGATTCTGTAGCCGTTCTTGTCAATAAGTTGCGGTCGAAGGATGTCACCAGCCCCCAAGTAATTCGCGAGATAATGGAACTGGACGATGGTGAACTGAATTACTCTAGCAAAATTTGTGCGAACGAGCAAGTTGCGTCGATTAAAGACAAACGTTTCTTCCAAATCATGACTGCAGGAATGCACAAGAATCAATTAGGAAACTGGGAGGCGCCACCTCCGTTAGACGAAGTCAACCTTCCAGATAACAGAGAACAGTGTCTAAGAAGACTTCTTTCGCTAAAAAGCCGAAAAGGCGTGTAAAGACAAAAGAGCAAGAGAGAATTACATTGTTTTTGTGCAGAAGATATTAGAAAGTCAACACGCAAGTCGTGTCCCAGACAACGAAGTCACTCCAACCCCTGGCAAAGTGATGTACCTCCAACATTTTGACGTGTACCATCCCAAGAAGCTCGATCAAGTACGTTTAGTCTTCGATTTTAGTGCCCTTTACAACAGCCAGTGCTTAAACAAGACGTTTCTACAAGGACCAGACCAGCTGAGCTCTCTCATCGGGGTATTAACCAGATTCCGCAAGGAAGATGTAGCACTCCTGTGTGATTTATAACAAATGTTCCATAGCTTTCACGTTACGCCAAGCCACAGAGACTTCCTCCGCTTTTTGTGGTTTGAGAATAATGACTTGGATGGTGCCATCTCAGAATTTCGTATGAATGTACACCTCTTCGAAGAAGTGTCATCTCCTGCCGTAGCCAACTATAGTCTTCACAAGACAGCAGAAACTGGACGTGTAGATTTCGGTGACAAAGGAGCTGATTTCTGTGTAAGAAAGTTTATGTGGATGACGGCCTTACTTCGGTCCCAACTATTTCAGAAGTCATAGAATTGATTGAGAACAGTCAGGCTATCTGTGCGTCAGCGAAATTACGACTTCATAAGTTCGCCAGTAACAGAAAGGATGTCTTAGAGGCCCTTCCAAAAGACGACCGTGCAAGAGACCTCAAAGATATTGATCCCCGCCACGATGCTCTACCAATTCAGAGATCTTTGGGCACTTATCGGTGCATAGAATCGGGTACTTTAGGCTTCCGTATAGAACTGAAGGAGAAACCACTTTCACGTCGGCGGATCCTTTCTACGATAAGCTCAGTGCGACCCTTTGGGGATAGTTTCACCAGTAATCCTGACTGGTAAGCATGGATTGCGACGACCCGCTTCCTGATGAAATTATCACTCGTTGGGAGAGGTGACGCACCGAACTACCTCTGTTAGAGAAAGTCAAACTAAACTGTGTTAAACCGCCTGGCTTCGGAAGTCCATTCCAAGCTAAATTACACAGTTTTTCGGATCCAAGCGAATCAGGAATTGGCCAAGTCTCATATCTTCGAACAGTCAACTCCAAAGGAGAAGTTCATGTGAGTTTCCTTATGGCCAAGTCACGAGTAGCTACTATCAAGCCGATATCTATTCCCCGTATGGAACTGACAGCGGCTGTCATTTATCAGTCAGTGTAACAGAGTGAAGTCGACTACGAAAATTTAGGATCTGTTTATTACACGGACTCTGAGGTAGTAATCGGCTCCATAAGTAATGATGCTCGTCGTTTTCACGTTTATGTCGGAAACAGAGTACAGCATATCCGTCCGTGATCGTAGCGACCCGGAACAGTGGCATCACGTGCCAGGAAAGGAGGATCCTGCGGACGACGCGTCTCATTCACTCACTGCTAGGCAGTTACTCAAAAACAAGAGATGGCTCTCCGGCCCAGAATTTCGATGTACCACTGCTTTACAAGAAAAACACAGCTCAGCTCTCTTCTGATGGTGTTGAAGTGAAGACAAACACCTGCCTCTCGACGCACTCTCTTGCTAGAGAATATCCCGGTTTATTTCATCTTTCATATCAGAATATTGCGTTTCTTCCTGGCACAAAGCAGAAAAGACAGTTGCCCAGATGAGAAGAGGAATAAAGAATCTCCAGTCCGTAATAGCAGCACTTAAAGAAGAAGTTCATTCTTCGAAGGACACAGGAAGATCACGCAATGAACAAGGAAAGCAGTTCTTCCCTTTCTCAGTTGAAGAGTTGGTCCACTCCGAGAAGTTTATCTTGCGTTGCCTCCAATATCAGTATTTTAACTACGAAATGGAATACACCTAAACGAGACGGTAGAGTAGGAGATATAGTCTCACTTGAGGACAACGACTTGCCAAAAAACTATTGGCCGCCCGCATGTGTGACTAAGGCCTTCCCTAGCAAAGACGGTCGTATTCGCAAGGAATGTATTTCTGAAATAAAGTTTTCTAGGCCTGAAATCACTTGAATACCATAACTGGTCCGTGGAGAACATTAAAAAAAACACTTCGCCCCAGTGAGTAGTACCCCTGAGCCTGTGACGCACTAATGTGACGATGGTCAGCAGATACCCTATTTTAACAGCTGTCGATATCAGCCACATTAGATATTAAACATCCATGTTATGATCAATTATTGATAATAACATGGATGTCTAATATCAAACACACTAATGGACTTTAAGCTACAATCTTAGACAAAAACCTTGAAACACTTTGGAAACTTCTGCTCCCTTTTGTTTTCCCCCTCCCTTTTGCAATGTTGTTGTAGCCACGCAACTTTGCAATAACATCTCAACATTGCAGGGTGAAAGGGACGTGCATAGGTGTTTCATGGATTTTTGGCGAGGATTGTGTGAGGTGTAAAAGGCCATCAGGTTATCATTACACGCTATTCAGACGTGGCGGCATGCTGGAAGAAACAGCAAGCGTGACCTATAGCGTAAGGTGTTTTGATTTTACGGGCTTTAAATTTATGACGAGAATCTCTGCGATCGGTCCGGAATCAGTTCAAACAACCCAATGATTCCTTGCAATGAATAATGCTCTTATTCTCTTACATGAAATGTTCTCTTTAAAATATCAAATGTGAAACCTAGACGAGTACTGTAAGCTCATCTTTAATTCTATCCGACTCCGTCCGCTGTTTTGAAAATTTTTGATCACTGGGGCGATGTTTTGATTTGTTTGTTGATAAACACAAGCGCGCCTTCTCATTGGTTGAAAAGTGTCGCGTGACCGGTTGGCCCTGTCCTTAAATTTAGGGATATTCCGGACTGAACACTATTATGTACGAGTCAACAAAAATTTTGAACCTACTCCCCCTGCCCTCAGCAAGACAAGGTGGGGATTTGGAAAAACCTTACTCAAACCTCGAATAATAAGTCAAAACATTACCTCATAACACCACCCCTGGGGGCTTTATAAGATAGTATTTGGTTGTAAGTCTGAAAAGGAAATGGTCCTGATGGTGAGTACACGTTCTCTCACAGTTGCCAAGTTTTTTTAACAAGCCAGAGTAAATCACTATTTTGGCAGTCATCATAAGTATAATAGAAATAAAACAGTGTACAGACCTTTGTTAAAATCAATTTGAATACCCTAAACTGCCTCTTACAAGCCCAGGGCTTAGACATCTTAATGAGGGTTTTAGGAGGGCTTATATACTGAGGGGCCAGTGGCTTATAACCAGAATAAAAAAGAGCTTCACAACAAGCTATAATCATGCCAAGGCAGTGTGCGCACTGGGATCACTAAACATCATTGGCGTTGCTCAAAATGTGATGATATGTGTCAAGATGGTGTGGAGTGAACATCTCGCAGGAAGCACGTGTGGAGACTATTATTCGTTTAAATACGCTGTAGAAATCAGCGATCTGCCTTTATTTTCTTCCAGACACGTCTGAAAAAACAAAGCCTATGGAGTTATCGGGGAAAAACAGTGTCATTCCAGTAATAAGTGTATTTTGTTTGAAATCACTTGCATGAAGGATATTTTTGCAGCTTTGTTCTATATATGCTTCAGTCATGAAAACACTGAAGGTAAGAGCCGTGGTTCGCTAAAAGTTTTGATTTCATCGTCAGATTAGTGCAACTCAAACTACGACGATTTATTTCTTCATTATTAGCAAGACAAATTTAATTTGGCTTGAAAACAGACTGGTATGGGCCAGGTTGAATAATTAAATCCTGTAAGATTGTGTATGCTTCCTTTTTATAAGATAGCCCTAAAACAGTTGTTAGGTACTATAAGAGAAGTTTTGGGGGTCAGCTTTGCATGGATTTAGGTCTCTGTTGGCACCCTGTTTTCATTTTTTATTTCTTTTACCATCTGTATTTACCACACATGAAGTAATAAAAAAAGTACTAAATAAAGATATTAACACATGTACAGTGAGGATTTACCTCTGTCCTATTTATAAATAATATTGAGCACTTTCCTCAGAGATCTTTAGTCTTTTAACAAGCAGCTAAGGAATAAATACGGCAAATTTGTATCCTTACTTTCTATTGCCATGAGTTACAGAATGTAAGGTTTGAAATTGAAAACTGCATACAGTATTTGTGATTACCAATCCTCATACAGTCAAACAGATTAAGTTATAAGAATTGAGCCTAGGAGATATTCACAGTTTTTGCCTCTATTTTTTTATATGAATCATTGTATCAGTATGTACAAACACATGTCATCACATATTTCTTTTGTGTTAATGATAATGATATTTAAAATTCAAAATGTGAAAATCTTATCTGTGTTTACAAATCTCCTGTAATGAGGGGCAACATGTAGAAGGACCCCTTTCCTTTCTTGTGATGCCCCTCCCTCCAACTAATATTTTCTAAATCAAAAATTGTGTCATTGGTGTTATTAGGTGCAAAATTTTGGGTAAATGTATTCACTTTTTATAAATATTGGCATGGTGATTAGTATTTCAGTGCTGTCATTTTATAGTGATGGATATATTTTTTCCTTCCATGTTGTTGATAAACTTCAGGCTTTTGGGTTAGTAATTATTACCATCGTGGATGCTAGTAGTACTCCCTTTTTTCCACTTTGAATATTTCCTTTCCCGTCAACTATTTTTCCCTTAGCCTTGGTTCCCCACTTATAATAAGTGTATCCATGAGATGAAATGTATAAACTCAAGCCACCAAAATATGCAAATCCCTTGATATAACTCTGTTCTAATAGGGTAAACTGGTTTACTGACCTCAGTGTAGAGGCAGTTTGTTGCCTAGCTGTTTCAAATGCCTCTAAACTTGTATAGTCATAACATCCAACCCCCTCCCCAATACACACTAGTCTTAAACAGATTATCAGCTCAAGAGTATTTAGAACAATGTGTATATTCCATTGACTAGAATCAAAGTGCAAGCTTGGTGGCTTCTACATTACACTACTCATGCATTTCTCTCGCCAATTTGTTTTCATAAAGAGTCACTGTTTTTAAAATGTACAAGGTTTAATGGTATTTAAACTTAATTGTCTTTTCTATTCATTTAATGTCTGCAATTCTTACCTTCAGGGAAAAAAAGATTCAGGTGCTTTCATTTTACTTTCAGAGGCTTCACATGCATCATATTCTCATTTTACTTTGTGTACTTCGTTTGTTATCGAACAGACTTCAAAACCTGATAACAAAAAATGTAATTTTTCATCCATATATTTTTTCATAAATCTGACATTTGTTGTTTGCGATCATCCACAGGCGACATCCTCCTGTATATACCTGTTTGAAAAAACGTTGTCGCTAAGAAGTATAAACCATGAAGGATGAGGTTTCAAGGATTTATGGGTATTATCATTAGCAAAGCAACTTCAAAGTTCCTTCAAGAAAAGTTTACATTGTCACGAGATGCTCGTGCGGATGCAAATCCCTAGAGTACTTTGTTTAAGGCATGCTGTTGTCTTTTTTGTCTTCCAAGAACGCTTTTAGGTCCTATCTTATGATTTTCAAGTGTGCGTTAGCAATGTGGCTACGCTCTTTAACTGTAGAAATCTCTTATGTGTCCTGCACTGGTGAAGTTGTGAGCCAAATACTGGAAACAGTTTTACGTTTTTTGGAATGCATCGTCGCGAAAAGCTTCGTAAATGTAAACATTTTTGAGAAGAACTTTAAATTTGCAATGCTAATAACGTTGTACCCATAAATCCATTAGGTCCCATCGTTCATGGTTTCTACTTTTTAAGCGACAACGTTTTTTCAGTCAGGTGTATATATGTTATTCACTGGCTGGGAGGTTCGTATTAGGAGAAACTGTGCCCAAGGTCTTGAGTACGGCCTCATGCAGGCGGTACTCAGACCAAGGGCACAGTTTCTCCCAATACGGACCAACCTATTGTAGGTCGGTGAATAACATTTTTAATTTTTTCCTACTGAGATTTAAAAGTTTCAGGAAAATTTTTCTTCACTCTCCAACCTATGTCTGTTGAAGTAGGACGTGTTCATGTTCTTGATGAAGCAAGCGATCGATTGCAAACCAAAACAAAACATTACAACATGATTTTCGCTCGGTAATTTATATTATGGCACTTACTGCTCTCTTTTAGAATAAAAAAGGTAAGGTTTCTGTGTCTTGCTAGACAACTCATAACGTGAGTGTCAAAGACCCAGCAAAAAAATACAGCAAGGATTTTCTTCCGCTGAATAATTGAATAATTGCTCTAAGGTTAATTCAATCAAGCAGAATGAAAAGAGCTAATTACACATACCAATTTTAAGGTTTTGAATTGAATTTGAATAAAAGAAGGCGATGTGAGCAACAAGTTATAAAGAAAGAAATGAAAATGGCGATAACCGACTCAGTGCTGGAAAAGTGATGCGCATTGTTTATTTGGTAGGAGAGAACCCTGGGTTGTTTATTTGATTGAAAAAAAGCAATTATTGACAACCTTTTCCAATAAGTAGAAAACTAGCGAGACAAAATTCAATGAAAACCAGCAGAATCAAGATTCCAACAGCAAAAATGGAAAACAAAACTACAAACATTATCATTTATTGGACATTTAATGTCCAATAAACGATGCATAAAAGCAAGATTGCAGTACTTACAGCACGGTTATAAAGCTAGTGAAGCGACATCACGAGCCGCCTGTTTTGCTTTACTTTAGCGGTTTTTGTGGTGGACTTGCTTGATTCTCTCTTTAGATGTTTTGTCTGAATAATAAAATTCACTTTTCCCTAGCTAATGGTAGTAATAGTGCAAGTTTTACAAGAAAAATGGTTTGAAAATGACGATTTTTGCTCATTCACAAACAACAAACAAACTTGTAAATGAAGCTGCCAACAATAATTCTGCCTGGGTTATAAGGCAAGATCGTAAAATAACGCCCGCTTTTGGAACCAATCAGATTGCAGGATTTGGAGGATTCCGCCCGCTTGCAAGCTTGGAAAAAATAAATAACCAATATGAACTATTTTGTAATTAACTTGTGATTACAATATTAGAGTGACACTTTAGTGACATGTCACATCTGTGCAAGGCCACATTTTCTTATGAAAATATGGCCCACACAATCTGTTTGTGTAACCAACTGTAATTTCATAGTAAATGTACTGGATTTCCTGTTTGATGAATCATGAGTAGTGACAACAGAGAAACAGTAAACAGCAAGCTCAGAATCCTTCAATCGCTCAAAATACCACTTCTGAGGTGAAAGGATGAACATTTACAATAGGTAAGGCAATAGGCCATTTGCACCAAGAGGCCGTCACTGACATTGTTTTTATGAAAATGAAGGTTATATGATTTTGCCTTCGAAAAGCCATTAGTGGGTTATATCTTAAACAAAATAATAGTGATTTCATTTTTCAAACCCGCACCATTTTCTTACAATGAGTAAGTTCATAGCTGGTCACGTGACCAAAATGTGATTTTTGAAATTATGAATTACCTCTATTTTTCAACTCAAATTTTGCACTTACACTTTAAGGAAAATGTTGTAAAGATGATGTGGTAACCTTTACAGCACATTTGAGTGTAACTGTCAAATGTTTAACAAGATATAAGCAAAAAGTAGTTTTGGCCGCCGTGTTGGAGGGCAAGAGTATGCCCTCCAACATGGTGGCCAATACAAATCATACTACTTTCTTGAAAAATCAAAGCACCATAAAATATCTCCCTTAAATGCGTTTCCTATCAAATTTCAGGTGTGAGATAATTTTAATGTGCTCTGTCAATTTTTGGCATCAGCAAGATTCCAACTCATTGTTTAAAGGAAGCATTGGTCACGTAACCTCTTAGTGCAAGTGTGGTCACGTGACCTCTTAGTGCAAGTGGCCTATACAACATTTATTTAGCATTGATCCGTGTTCAATAACTTCATATGTAGCTATATTTACCAAATTAGATTCCATGCTGCCGTGCGTCTGTTCAGTAATTGATTACAGATGACGTCAAAATGTGGTAAAGACAAAGAAGTGGCACAAGAGTATGGTCCGCCATTTGTTTCAAAATTATGACACGATATACGTGCATTTTTTTCCCACGTATACTTGCAATCATTCCTGCTACACGATATACGTGCGTTTTTTTGTCACGTATACTTGCGTTTTATTCCCAAGTATATAACCATTTTTTTAACAAACGCGCATATATATGCACACAAAAAAACCCATATATATGCGTTACAAACAAGCATGTGGTATATGCGGTCGCAGAAAGTCGTTGTATAAGAGGCACCAAATTATACTGTCAGCAAACAACTCCTTCATGTACGATGGAGCTGAAAAGTATCTTCAGTTTGAATCAAGCATGCATGGCCGCAATGCCCGCGTTAATACTATTTCGAGCAAGATTTGGTTCTTATTCATTGCCCTCACAGTAGTGCTCCTCCACTTTAATTGTGATTTTCATGGTTAACTAACTCGTTCTCGTTAAACTTACATAAAATGTCCCTCAGGTATCAATTTGCTATTAGTTTTCAAGCCCCAATTATTTGGCCAAGGATATCGCACTGATATACCCTTCACTGTCCGTAACAGCCTTACCACCACTGACTTTAAATAGAAACTAAAACTTTACTTTTTAAGCCTGGATTGAATCAGCACAGGATTATCATAGTTTATTGTTAGTTTATTTGTCACTAGTACTTCTAGTTTTACTTCTGCTATAGGACTGCTTGCATTACTTAATTTAAGTTTTGTATGTTGTTTTAGTTTTGAAATTTAGCCTTCAGTGGCTTCATTTCTACAGAAAATAATTTCTGTCATTTTAACCACAGGTCGTATAAGCCCCCAGTTTTGGCTTTACTGAGTTTGTACTATATGAACGATGGAATAATAAAGTTAAAGTTAAAGTTACTAGCACTACAGAGAATTACATGCATACTGAGTAATCATCTCTTGTGGTTTATGGTTCTTTAGGTGTTCCTGCTAGGAGTTGACATGCAGTTGTAAAGTGTTTTAATTTTCTTTGACCTCTGTTTAAGCCTAAAGCTTTAATTTAATATTACCGCTAAAAAAAGATGTTAGTTTCTATGGTTTTCTGCAGAATAACTATATGCATGCATGCAAGTTTCTTTGTCCAGGAATGTGACTATTTCTTGCTATGCCGGGGGAGAGGGTACTCCCTATGATGGCCTATACGGGGAGGCTCCTCCTGAAATCCCGGAGAGGTACTTAACAAATATTTGTACGGGGAAGCTCCACCCCGAGGTCCAACCCCTTACCCATCGAGAAAGCGTTCTACATTTGTGACTGATTCCTATTTTATGACAGTGCAGGTTTCCAGCAGTTAAAAGGGATACAAAGTTCTAAGCAAGATATGTGAAAGGAGTACCATTTGTCAATAAAAGGTATACGAAATCGTGAAAAATGGTATATAAAAGGTTAAGGGGTGGGCCTCCGCTGAATAAGAATTTGTTGAGTACCCCCCCCCCCCACCCCTCCCGGGCTGCTATGTCAGTATGACGCTGGGCCCAGCTCATAAGTGTTGTTTCAAGGATTTTGAGTTTTCAGGGGCACCCAACGAGACGATAGTTCAAAACCACTTAAAATAGCATTGTTAAACGTATTTTAGTATTTAAACGGTAGATATAAGCATATTTTTATCCCCTAAAAATTTTTCATCTGTTCGGATTTCCTAGATGAAAGTCTAGTGATCCGAAAATTACAGGGATCAAAACTTACCTCTTCGAAAATTCCAGCCGGAAAAAAGGCTTCCGAAAATTCTGGGTGACCTTTTTAGGGTAAAAATCCGTTAAAAATAGGCAATTATACCACTTTTTTAGATGTTCGAAAATCCTAGGAGAGGCAGGCAAGCAGGAAATTTCAAAACAAATGTTCCGAAAATTCTAGGTCTCAAATCGTCTTTCGAAAAGATATTTTCTGAAAATTGTTGTTGGGTGCCCCTGAGTTTTCACGAAGAGTGACTGAGATCTTCAGATTTGAGTTGTACATGGTAGCTTAAACTGAAGCTACTGGCCAAGTATGGAGAATTATGCTTTGCGTGAGTCAAGATCATTCTCACCGCTGATAGCCTGATGCCGTCCGATTTAATTTTTTTTGAGATCAGAAGTGAGTCTGTAAACAAAAGCGCGATGTCTTGATGTTCCTTCATAGTTGAAATAGCGTACACAGTCTTTCAAGAGATAATCCACGGATTCCAACAAATCCGTTGTCGGGGAGCCAACAACCACCACTACTATGAGGGCAATGAATGAGGACCAACTCTTGCTCGAAATTAACGTGGGCATTGTGACCATGCTTGATTCAAACTGAAGTTACTTTTCAGTTCCATCGTACGCGAAGGGGTTTTTTGCTGACGGTATAATTCAGTGCCTCTTATACGACGACTTTCTGCAACCGCATTTACCACATGCTTGTTTGTAACGCATATATATGGGTTTTTTTTGTGCGCATATATATGCGCGTTTGTAAGAAAATGGTCATATACTTGGGAATAAAACGCAAGTATACGTGACAAAATTACGCACGTATATCGTATAGCAAGAATGATTGCAAGTATATGTGGGAAAAAACCGCACCTATATTGTGTCATAATTTTGAAACAAAGGGCCGACCATACAAGAGCCGATGATTAGAAAAGAAGACCGATACACTTACCTGCCTTGTACCGCTTGAATGTTCGAGGATTTTTGCTAGTTTTGGCATCCAGTCACCCTCGCATGGTTTTCCATACAAATCCTTCAAAACTGTCATGAAATATTTCTTAAAGTATTACAGGGCTCAAATCTCCTTTTAAAGGGGCTGTGTCATGGTAGTCCAGTTCATTTTGTTTAATTTTGCTAATTACTCGCCCTCAATCGCTAATGTATCAGTCAAATCAAAGCTTCAACATGCCCCCGCCGGGCAACCCCCTGGGCATTTGACTTTTTTGAAAATTATTGTTCAAATTTCCCCCTACCCGGGCCAAAATGCTGTTCAAATGCCCCACACTGGGGTCCATTCAGGTGATCAAATGCCCCCATCCCGGGGACATTTCATGGGCACAAAAATGACAGAAGGACGGCGGAAACGCCTTCAGTTGTCTAACAAAATCTTTATAAATATAACAAAAAATGAGAAACACTGTTAGCGTATTTACTACAAACAAAAGTCTCGCGCAAAGCGGCGGAAATCGCTGCTACAAGGTCACTGAATGCTGTGCTTTTCTTCATCATGCAACATGCAAAGCGTTCTATAAAAAAGATCCCACCTATTGAGATTACTACATCATCATCATCATGACATGCATCATCGCTCACCTTATTGATTAACTTGCTAACTTGTAGTAGGTCAAAGTAGTTGACCTGAGCTTTTTATTTTATTTTATTTTATGTTGTTTTATTGAATCGCCGGTAGAGGTATAGAAATACGTTCGACATTCAAAGCCTGAATCCAATATTAAAAATTTTAACATTTAAATACTTCAAATATGCCACAAACCTTGTTTAAGCCCTTTCCTCGTAACCAATTGGCCACAAAGGCAAAATCTTTACCATGAAAATCCTCTAACACCGGGTCCCCCATAGCTCGCCACGCCAAAGATTTTACATGAAATCGAGGGTGCAGTTCAAATCCCCCACCTCTAAAGCATGGGGATCAAATTCCCCACTCCCTGGAAAACTCTGATAATCAAATTCCCTCCTCCCCGGGACAGCAAAGGTGTCAAATGCCCGGGAATGCCCGGGGGGGGGCATGTTGAAGCTTCGATTTGACCGATACATAAGGAACTTAAAGTAAGCGAAGAAATTACATGTAAATGACAAAATCAGAGATCCAAGACAAACAAATATGTCTCCTGAGCATTTGTTTTTGAAGTTGCAAGCAGGGATCAACTTTGAAAAACTGTTAGGCTGAACAGTTTTCAAAAACCCTAATTTCAATCCGTTTCAGTCTTCCTCAGTTTTGCCCATCCGTGGCATCTGTTGTTTCTGTTATGTTATTTTAACCTTCCTTTAGAGTTTTAAGCGGTTTAATATTTCTGTTTCTCTTATTAACCCATTCGCCCCTGAACCGCCCGTAACCGCTCGTGCAGATCCAGGACCTTTCTACCCTTTGTGACGTCATCAGTTTTAACGGTCAAGGACAACTTTCTTCGCTAACTTGTGCAGAGTGAAGAGATCTTTCAAACCATACCAGAATGAGCACAATTCAGTCAAGGACACCGGAGAAAGAAGCAAAAAACCACGTGACAAGGACCTGAAAATCTCCATGAAAATCTTGTTCCATTACCCACCTACCTTTCCTTTCACCTAATCCTAAGATCCTAAAAGCTTTCCTGAAAACTCTTCCCACCAAAATGAAGCCTACTAAATGCCCAGCAAGAGAAAAAAAAATGAGGCAAGAAAAGCGAAAAAAGAAGGGAGGAGAGAAAGCGAAAAGTAAAAGTCAAGACTGCTGTGTCACTTTTAAACCCAAATCTCGAAATTTGGCTTTCTGCGCATGCCCGAACTTCGCAAGCTGATATTTTGCATCTGGATCAGAAGGCCGCCAAGTGTACAACCTGTAAACCGGTTTGTGGTAAGTTTTAGCTCTTTATAGCACAACAGTGACCAGAAAACCACTCGACTAGCTTCAAAACGCGTTTTTGGGCAAAATCTCCAGGAGCGAATGGGTTAAATTTAACGGGCTAATTAAACCTAATTTGGTTGAATTTCGTGACACAGCTACTTCAATTCATAAAACGCAATTTGAGCCCTTAAATGCGTAAGGTAAAGATTTAACGACAATTTAAAAACTTTAGAATTTACAAGGATTTGTATAAAAAACCATGCAAGCGTGACAAGGGTGGCAAAAGTTTTTCTCATACAAATGCTTCTAACTTTCGGCGGCCGTTGCAATCGCTACTTTTGAGATATACGGCTGAAAATTCTCAGGTTACCTAATTTTAATATGCTGTTTCAGCTTGTGCTAACAAAATGTTTCAAAAGTGAACGGTTTTCGTGTTTACCGAAAGTTGATCACGCGATTAAGTAATGCAAAGAGCCTATATATTCGATCGACAGCGAGACGCTCCAACGGGGCCCTCCAACGGCAGTTCGCTCGTTCGGTTTGATTTGGTTCGATTAAAATTTGTTTCATTTCGTCAGTCGATGCGATACACTACACATATATCATACAATCAATACAATGCCGTCCAAAACCTGGAAAAAGAGCTTTCTCAAAATATGCTTGGGCAATGCAAGAGAGTCGAAATTATTGAGCTCGCGAGCATGCCATATCTCTGCATATCTAAATCAGGTTCTAAATCGTTCACTAAAGCCATCCCCTTTCAACTGCCCGTTTTCCTTGTAATTCCAGCAAATGGTAAAAACGTTTTTAAAACGAACTACATACTTACTGTTAGCAAGTTAATTTCGTCGAAGAAAATCAGTCTGGAAGCAGTCGCAGTCTTGCTCGCTCTCAACCTTCCGGGTAGCGAAGTTATGCGCACAGAATTCTGGGATCGCCATGGGGCAATGCAAAGTTGTTTCCCCGTTCAGGTTTGCGGGGGGTACCATCCTACTTTGAAGCTCTCTGGTATCCCCACCTTTACTTTTATCGTAAGTCTAACACATAGAATGGATAACATAGAGATCAATCTACAATATAACATAAAATTTTTGGCGATCGGAGTAAATGTCACGTGGTTGTAATGCCACGCCCCTTTGTGGTCTAAGTCGAAAATCTGCTGTTGCCGGCATTTTTTCGTGAAAATCTCTCGGCTACACATAGTGCGCATTAGTGCCTTGCGCTGAACAGAGTTTCACCAAAATCGAAAAGACCCAATTCGAGAAATTCAGCGGTTTCCAAATTTAGGTCATAATTTATGCGAAAATGATAAGCAAACTTTACACTGAGTTTTAGTATATACACACTCAGTGATCTTGGTGATTTAAGCAATCTGATTGGTTCGCTATCTCGGACTATTTAACAATTATTCCACGAGGGCGCGTTGGATATGAGATGATAGATAGCCAACGAGGCGCATAGCGCCGAGTTGGCTATAATCATTTCATATCCAACAAGCCCGAGTGGAATAATTGTTTTATTAAAAACGCCCACAAAATCTCGTTGAATTGCCCCGACTAGAACAAACCGGAAAAGACAAGAGACTTCCGCTATTGACATGTCACACGTCTATCAAAACTGTCAACGCGCGAACGGACTCGCCTAGACTGCATGAATGAAAAATCAAAACATTGTGCGATGAACATTAGTTTTTTAAAAACTCATCGTGATTCTAGGATTTTACACAGCAGAACAGCTTAAAAAACCTGGCAGATAATGTGAAGGAAAGGAATTTTTAAGTGACAGCCGTCGAAATTACTATGAATTTGGATTTTCGGTGCAGTTATAAAAGTAAGAACAACGGAGAAAAACTACCGGAATTACCTCGTTCGCTTGTTATGAAGTTGTTTGAAGCCACAAGCTGGTTGTGCTGAACGAGAAAAGAAGCTATACTGCCGCCTCGATTGCTCTAGTGAATGGCTGCATAGCCTGTATTTGTAGCTGGTTACTTGTGATTTATATTCTTGATGTCGGATAAACAAGCTGCAGTTATCTATCGGCGAGTGACTTGATCGGCGAATGGCTTCGCGATCATGAAGAAACAACACTTGTCTTCTTTCGTAGCTGGTCAAGGTACTTTAGTTCCATGTGTTTTCATGTGTTTTTCGACAAACTTTAAGACAAGCTCTTGTGGCTTTTTTGTTTGTTTTTGTCCCCTGCGCTGAAATTGCATTTCTAGTATTCTAAGAAATGAATTAAAACGATTTGCTTCGGGCGCCGTTCTATCCTTCGCGAAAAAAAATCTCAGCTAGCTTCCAATTTTAAACTGACGCGTATACCGACCATATATGGAGAACATGGTATATTAGCTCATATACCATAACGGCTAAGCCAATCAAAATGCTAGAATTGCATTATCCAATGATTCAGTTTTTAATAATCAACAATATTCACCTCCTTGCGAGTGGATAATGTGTGAGCTCGGTGTTTTTCCCGTTTTTTTTAGAGAACGATCTTTTAAAAGTCGACAAAATCCTAGGGCTGACTTTTTTTAAGGCAAGAAAAGACTTGGAAGGATTCAATACGGCGTTTTTCAATTTACTGTAGCAGGAGTTTTGTGCTCGATGGATTGTTTACAACTCCCGTGTATTCGCGTAGAAGAAGCCGTTTCGTGAACTCAGCGTTTTCTAAGAAGAAAATTTTGGCTCCAAAATCGAAGTTTATTTATGACAAACAAATTTAAAAGGAAATGTTTGCAGAAATTCTACATTTCAAGTAAACAGGAAAAAGAATGATACAGGAAGACGACATCTTACCTCGGGCAACCGAGCCGCCATTTTTGTCAGCACTTCATGCGAAGAACGACACAACATGCCCTTTTGGCTATAAACTTGGCGAGTCAACGGAAAACAACACAGCTCTACTTTTTTTCTCAGGTAAGGAAACAGTTCAAACTTTTAGCGATTCCATTGAAGCCATTACGCTGTTGTTTGCGAAATGAGTAAACTTGTGAATTGCCATGTTTGAAAATTCTGCAAAGATCTATTTTTAAACTTACGCGTGATTTGATCTGTCAATCAAATCCTACTTTTGAATGGTTTCCTTTCTGATTTTGTTGAGATCACTTCGTGTGTATATACTAAAACAATTATTCTTCTCAATCTCGGTGAATAGTGGCTTTGGGAATATTTACCTCGCCGCTTTCGCGGCTCGGTAAATATTTTGCCACTATTCACCTCGATTTCAAAGAATAATTGTTAAATATCTAATAAACTATGCGATTCATCCCTTTATTTTGGGCATCGTTATAACAGATGGGTCCTTGCAAGTCAGCAAAACGCTTTAGGGCCTTGTACATGTGCGCGATTTCGAGCAAAGCAAACATATAGAAATTATAGTTTTCGCTATTTGTTGACGTTTGTCAGCGTTTAAGAGTCCTTCTCACGAAAAAAGCATTTTCTTAAAAGTTCGTAGTTTTTTTCCTTCAAATTTTTTCAGGACCACAATTGATTAACTAACTACCCAGATTCTGAATTTAATGGTCATTGAAAAACTTTGACATTATCTTCTATAAGCTCAAACTTGAGTAAACATTTATTGATTTTTAAATTGTCACCTTTCTGGCTACGAGAAACACCAACAATAGCATAAAACACAGGAAATAACTGCGAGGGCAAAATCACCTTCAATAATGTTAGACTCAGTACGGCAAAAGTAAGATTTGCTCAGTCAAAGTTTAGTTATGTCCAAACCCAGCAGCGAGAAAGAAAAGAGAAAAAAAGTGTTGTTCAAACAAATTTCAAGGTCACTAGCTTAGCGAGGGACCATTAGAAAAGTTATGCGGGGGGGGGGGGGGGTGGGGAATTTTCGAGCCGCAGGGATTTTTTTTTCGTTACCAAATTCCTTGTATGAATGTTTTTTTAGGCCATAGCATGAATATTTTTAGGGTTAATTGACGTTCATGAATTTTTTTTCGTTTAATTTTCCCTTGCGCGAATATATTTTTTTTGTACTTTGCCCCCAACGCGTCATCAATTTTAATTGATGACCAATTGGAACGCAACGTTCATGTAGTGGACGTGGGAAGGGCCACAGACAATGGACTGGTAACAGGTAGCCTGCGTAGCAGGCGTGGAGAGGGGATATAGATATATATATATACCGTTAAGTTGTATGCTCTACGCGGATGACTTGGTCATATTCTCCAAATCCAAAAAGGGACTGCAGAATTATTTGGATTCCCTCAGTGAATACTGCAAAGAAAACGACTTGTCGGTTAACCTTAATAAAACTAAGGTGTTAATTTTTAATAACTGCGGGAGAACCATGAATAAGCACGTATTATACTATAGAGGCAGTAAACTTGACAATGTTAGCAATTACAAATATCTTGGCCTACAATTTAGTACTTATGGGACCTTCACGTACGCTAAACAGGAAATAAAGAAGGTTGCCCTTAAAGCTTTGTACAAACTCAGGAAGGAAATGGGCGACCATTTCAGAGACGATGTACAGCTCACAATGAAAATTTTTGACACGGTTATTTCCCCAATACTCACCTACGGAAGCGAGGTCTGGGAGGTCGATCACGACGGAAAGCTAGAAAATGGTCCAATTGAGTTTGTTCAAACAAAGTTCATAAGGTGGCTATTGGGAGTTAACAAATTCTGTAGCTCAAATGCGTGCAGATCGGAGGTAGGCCGTTTCCCAATGCGAACGAAGACAAAGTGCAGAGCCATTAAATATTGGCTGAAATTTTGTGAGCCGGAGCACCAAAATAAACTCTCTGGAATAGCATTTACAGACCAAATTGGTCAAGATAAAAAGGAACTTTGGTCAAGCAAATTAAAACGACTATTAAACCTCGCAGGTCTTGGCGACATATGGTCAGCGAAAACTAACACTCCCGCAATCATGAACTATATACGACAGAGACTCTTAGACATAGAACAGCAAACATGGATTAGCGAAATACACAATGATGAACGAAAGGACCCGCATCAAAAAAACAAACTAAGGACTTTTAGGAAATTTAAACTTACCCATGACTACGAAAATTACCTCACAAATGTAAGAAACATCAATCATAGAGTAGCAATCACAAAGCTAAGATTAAGAAACCACAAACTAGCAATTGAAACTGGACGATACGTTAAACCCTATCAACCACCCGACCAAAGAATCTGTCCATTATGTAAAACTGGATTAGAAGACGAGGAGCATTTTTTGATGAATTGCATAGCCTATAGGGATCCTAGGAGAGAGCTGTTCAATACGCTAAAAAAGGAAACTAATCTTATTCTTGACTCTATGACTCCAAGCTCGGCCTTTACAACGTTGATAAGTATGAAGCAAGGAGAGAAAACGCAAAAAATTGTGGCTAAATACGTATATGATCGCTTACGTGAAAGAGATAGACGCGTTAAATATAACCTTGTTTAATAGTTGTATAAATTTTACAAATGTACACGTCTGTAATTATTGCACGAAAATCTTTGTTATCATTGTAAACACATGTGTCTGTAGGCGCTCTGTTGATAATAAAGCACTTATCCTATCCTATCCTATCCTATCCTATAGACTGCAAAGCAGTCCGTATTTTTGCGTATTCAAGTACGCGCGAGCAGTCAAACAAAAGGTCTGGACGAAGCTGAAAACAGACAGCGAGACTGGGGAGAGATTCTAAGTATAGGTTTTTTTCTCTCGCTTCACACGCCCTACAGGCGTTTGAGGCTAGCATGTCTAGCATGTAGTGACTGGACTCTTACGCCACGCTTTACCGATTTCTTTACTGATTTTGAGAAAAACACCGACTGTTTTGCAGTCTAGAGAGGATAGGGAGGAAGGGAAAACGAAAAAGGGATTGGTGAGAGAGGGGCGCTCCATTCCCTTTTCGCCTCTTTTGCTCTTTTCTCACTCGTCCCTTCCCCTCCCCTTTTTGCGCCTGCCACGCAGGCTAGGTTAAAGCGCCTGTCATGCAGGCTACGAGAAACTTGAAATTTCAGCTGAAATTTTCGGGAAAATAATACTGAGTCCCTTGTTATTTCGAAAAGACTCAAGTTGCCTTAGGATGACCGAGCAGATTCAAATTTTATAGCGCCTTTTAGAATTCATTTATAGAGATCTAAAATACTTCGGATAGCCGTAATGTTTTTCAATGCATATAGGAGGAAACCAGAGGGAGGAAACCGTCGTTGGGTGCCCCTGAATGACATGTTCTGATATTTACAACGAGGGTAACTACTCAGACTCTCGGCTTCGCGGCGGCAATCACAACGCTGTGCTGGTTGTGACAACGATCGAAGGTACCACTATGTATCGATATGTAATTCTTTCTATAGTGATTCCCTCTACTCGCTAAAAAAAAAAAACACACACACACAAGCAAAATGCTGTCATGATCCAGTTCTGAAATGAGTTCTACGACCTTTTCGAATCATTTTATTAAAGGATATAGAAACTATGAATGTTACCCATCCTCTTGGAATGTTAATATTTACACACTCACTGTTTTTGTATCCGAAACCTTTTTTATTTTCAACGGTCGCTTGTAACGCGACACCAGCGCGTTCAGGCGTCACCTATGGTATCCTAGCCTGTGCCAGGCTCTCAGATAGTACAGTGGGAACGTATTAAAACGAGCAAAGCGAAAATAAGACGCGCACGACTTGGGAAAGGGGGCGGTGGCGGCGGGAAAAATGGGAGAGAGAGCCTGTTAGCATTTCTTTAACGACCCTCATCCGCCCATTTTTGTCACGTCTGGATTAGGCTGTCAAAACTGTTAACACTTCAGTTAGCTACAATCATTCTCAAGTTTCTCGCGTGAGCATTGCACGCGACGCGAACTCCTTGTGCGATGTGTGGAAATTTATGTCTTCGAATTCGTTATCCTGTGAGGGCATCCGTTTTTTTGGCTCTCGTTTATAGCAATAAAAGAGGGCGGAAAGTTTTTTCCTCTGATGGGTACTGAGGTCATGCTCTGGAAGGTTCTACATTGTCACTAAGCAAATGTGACTTTAGCCGCTTGTTTCACACTGAGAGGTCATGGCACACATATCGATTTACTAAGGCGTTTGTTTCTGGTCGGCAGGATTTGCCCTCTGATGAGAGAGCATTTTCTTTGACATCTAATTAGAAGCGTAAAGCTTTTTATTGCGGTTGAATAAGGGTTTTAATTTTCTCCAAAGTGCCTTCTGGATCTGACTAAGTAAGTGATTTTCTTTAGTGCGTATATTTTTCTGCAATGTTGTATCACACTGGGCCCAACTCGTTAGTTTTCTTTGCAGAATGTTAAATTATCACGCCGTAGTGAGTTACAGGTCCAGAATTATAAGAATGAAGTGAAGCTTAAACTTAAGCTACATCAACTAAAGAGAATTGCATTGTGACTTAGTAAACTCCAGCTTGATAGTGTTTCTCTAAAGAAATAGTGTGAGTCTTTTGACTGGAGCGCGTAGTTTCTCCCTTGGTAATAGCGGAACAGTCTTTGGACTGTTTTGTTATTGCCACTTTGTGATCAACCAGGACTCCGGATTACCGAAAATAATTTCGCACTTTCCTTCTCTCGCTTTCTTCGCGTCCTCCTTTCCCTCTTCCAAATAGTTGCGGCCGGACATCCAAGCTTTTTCAGTTGTTCAACTTGGTCTCGCATTATAGATATCAGCGGCGAAACGACTATTATCGCAGAGTTTTCTAGGAGTAGAGCAGCTTTAGCCAAGCGTGGGAATAGCTGAAAGATTAAACTTTTGCCGCAACCGGTAGGCATAATACACTTTACCGCGAGCCAAGTCGCAGACACTCGTCTAAAGCACAAGACAACGCCGATTCATGAAGATTACACTCGCGATTCGCGTTAGCCATCTTGGTGATGACAAACTAATGACCACGCTACTAGGTGATGATGTTAACTGTCACAATTGACCAATCAGAGGGTATATCAAGAGCTGATATACCGGAACAGGCCGTTAAAAAAATGCGTACAGGCTCCGCCGCCCTGTCTCTCCCCAGCTCCCGCGCGTTTTTTTCATTTCTTATTACTGAACGACTTTCCACCACCATCTCGGAGCCTGGAACAGGCTAATGGTATCCTGAAGTTACAGTACTTCACACCATTTCTTCGTAACGTGAGTTTGGACCGCCTGTGGTTTTACTGTGCTCACTCGTACGATTTCTGCCGCATCTACTCATGCATAAATACCACGTACTTTTCGCGAAATATTTCGTACACAATACTTTTTTTATACCAACGTAAAGGAGGATTTTTTTTTATTTTTATGGTCACGTATATACCTTCGATGATTACTGTCTTGTCACAACTAGCCTCCCCCGCAGACATTATTAGGGGTTCGTCACGCCCCTAAGAACGTATGCGGGAGAGGCTGTGTCACAACCTACACAGCCCTGCAACACAGCGCTGATCGCAGCCGAGCGTAGTGCACTCGTTCAAGAGCCATTATGGCTCTTGACTCGTTATAAATATCAGCAAACTTACTGTAATGCTTCGATTTAGCGCCGGGCGCGCTTATTTACTTTTGGTACCTCAAGGAAGGGTCCTAACTCGGGACAGGGCGCTTATTTCTTTTTTGGAGAAACAACCAAATGTTCAAAACAAAACTTTTATAAAGTAACAATAACAGAAACTGTGACAGTAACAAATAAACGGCGAATGTTGAGTTAACGTGAGGGAATTTTAATCTGACTATTTCTACGCCGATATATATTGACAATGTCACTTACATCAATATCGTAAATAAAAGCTTTCTGGTGCGGTATCTTCGATGTCCAATTTGTTGACGAGTGAAAAGAAAATAATTGCCCAGAACTGACCAGCCGAGCAATCGCCACAAAATTTGAAGAAGAGATCATCCGTTTGAAGAACTTATGCACTCATCACATGGACATAATGGTTGAGAAACTCAGACGAAGACGACTTTTTGTAGCTTTTTTGTAGCCTGCATAACAGGCGCTTTATGAGCCAATCGAGGCGACCGCCGCATTTTGCGCGAGGCGCGAAACGAAAGGAGGAGAAAAATAATTTTTCTTACGTAGGCTACTGTTTTTGTCATGTGGCATTACCGTTCGTTTGTGAGTAATTAAGGGAAGATGAACCTCAGTTGATACGTACCCGTACTCTCTTGCAGCTCCTGAGCAACTACTAGGGAGGCATCTAGTGCGATGACCGGAAGTAACTTTTCCCGCCACGCGTCAATGCCTCAAGACCAGCAATAAAAACTTCGCCTTCAGTGATGTTACACGGGACGATTCGCAACGACGATTTTCAGCGCAACACAGCGTTGCAATGTCAGAACAGTGTTGCAACCCTGTGTTGCGCTAAAAATCGTCCTTGCGAATCGTCTCGTGTAACATCACCTTAAGTAAAAAAGAACTCGCGTCCCTTCAATCCTTTTCGCGCTTATTCCACCTCACTTTCTTTGCAAACCACGGTAGGCGAACTAGAAAGAGATAAAATTTCGTCATCGCTTGTTTATGCCCTTCAAAAAACATGAAATTAGACATTTTCGTGCAGTAGTCGTGCACTGACAGCAAAAATGTAAAAAATTGTGATGCACGTGCAAAATTGATTTGCTATTTAAACCTAGTCAGATCATCTAGCCACACTACGCTCTCCGAATACGTAGGAGAGGCATGGTGGGCCGTAGAGTGAAGTACAGAAGCATTTAGTTGCATTTTTTATGCTTAGTGCCCCAGTATCTAAAACAGAATTGCACGACTTACGTATTTTATATTTTTTTGTGTCGTCGGCAACTTCTGAAGGCTTATGATCAGGCACGACACCCAAAGTGAAAAATACAGCCATAAATACACAAAATAACAAAATGTAGTAGACGTTTAAGAGGATACACTTCAGTAAGTGGTGTGAATAACCGAGTGCCGATAAAACAGATGAAAATCTTGAAAACGTTTGCACAATTTGTATCACAATCCTTTTTTGTACATTTCTTTGCCTCCAGGAGTTACTGCAGGACTTCAACTACAAGAGAGGTCGCCTATATTTGAAAAGTAAATGAGTTGGAATGATCGCGATAAAGACTCAGAAAATAGTGTGAATTCACTCTTTAAGCGTCATTTTCCCCGCTATCGCAGTCGTGGTATCTTTAACTCCCTACTTGAGGAATATTTGACGAATGGCGGAAAAAATTACTTCCGGTTATCCTACTAGACGCGCCGGCACGGAGTCATTGCTTAAAGTCGCTAATCATGAGAACAGTGCGGTGAATGCGATGTACGGTCTATTTGTCATTACGGCTCTCAAATAATGAAGTTTGAGCCTGCCCCGGAAATACGGCCACCCCGTTAAACGGCCAATTTTTTTTTGTCCCATTAGTGACGTCCACTGTAACTGTAACGGTACGGTACACGCGTCAGGGCGCCTCCCATCTTACCCTGCGCACCGTGTACGTGGTCAAAGATGGCGGCAGCTGGTGGCTGCATTTAAAGCCCAAACTCTGTTTAGCTACTCACGAAGGATAACACTCGCTTAACAGTACTGCAAACATCTATAACAAAGTAAGTGAACCACTTGCATGTTAAGGTACACTGGGCTTGTTTTTGTGGCCTGTCCTTTATAAGGAATTAAGACAGAATCCACCAGGGAATAGACTTTGTCACGGTTTTCGACGCCATCTTGACGAGTAGGCAAACGCGTGAGAAATCACAGTGTTTGTGTGAGAATCTAATGTCGAATAATTTCCGTAAAACGGCTGCTCTGAACAAAATACCAATTGTAAACTAAAGCTACAGAGCAAAGGATTGTCCTAAACAAATTTGGGGGCGTACCTGTGCTTAAATTTCTCCAGAGGCTTTCTTTAGGATTTCCATATATTTGTCTGTAATTTTCCCGGGACTTTCTTACAGACAAATGTATAGAAAATTTAAAAAGTAGTTCTAGGTCTTCTAGTGCATGTAATGCCCTCAAATTTTTTCAGGAGAATCCTTAGGAGTGAAGCTTTAGTTTACAAATCATATTTTTTTCGCTGTGGCTATATGGCCGGTAACCGGTCAACGTGTTAAAAACACTAAATGGCCGGCAGTCCCATATTCCGTAAATTTCACAAAATCGAAAGATTCCAGCTAATCTAAACGATCATATTTCGATTAAGACAAGTCAAGCGATCCTGATATGCTTTGTAGATCTCAAGTCTAGTGTTCGGTTTACGCTGGGCTCAGAAGACGAAACTGTGTTTTGTGACACTTAGAACTTTTTTCAGCTCGACTGCCGGTCAAGGTTTTCAAAACACTAAATGGCCGGCAGTCCTATATTCTCAGTAAATTTCACAAATCGAAAAAATAATTTCAGCCGTTCTGAACTATCATAAGTCGTGATCCTGATCAAACCAGCTGGTTTTGTGGGATTTCTATATCATGTTTTTGTTGGTCTTGAGCCTTTGAATGTTCGTTACTATTTTCTGTGCAAAGCATGGCGTGACAGGCGACGTTTGACGTCATAACATCTTGACCTTTCATGCGGCCTCCGCGGAAAACTGGCGGGAAAAGTCTCCACGCGTTAGTTCCCTTCTGGAGCTGAGCTTGTTTCATCATAACGTCGACAAGATAATGTTGAACTGTATTTCAGCTCCAGAAGGGAACTAACGCGTAGAGACTTTAATCAGGATCACGACTTATGATGGTTCAGAACGGCTGAATTTTTTCGATTTGTGAAATTTACTGAGAATATGGGACTGCCGGCCATTTAGTGTTTTGAAAACCTTGACCGGCAGTCGAGCTGAAAAAAGTTCTAAGTGTCACAAAACAAGGTTTCGTCTTCTGAGCCCAGCGTAAACCAAACACTAGACTTGAGATCTATAAAGCATTTCAGGATCGCTTGACCTGTCTTAGTCGACATATGATAGTTTAGATTAGCTTGAAACTTTCGATTTTGTGAAATTTACTGAGAATATAGGACTGCCGGCCATTAAGTGTTTTGAAAACCTTGACCGGTTACCGGCCATATAGCCACAGCGTATTTTTTTCAGAACAGCGGTTCTAAGGAAATTATTCGACATTAGATTCTCATACAATCACTGCAATTTCTCAGGCTCTTGCCTACTCGTCAAGATGGCATCGAAAACCGTCACAAGGTCTATTGAGTAATTTTAATTTTCAGTGGACAAAAACCAAGTGTACCAAGTGTACGAGAATTGGCTCTTGTAAGCGACCGCATGGTAAAACAATAGAGGGTGGTCTCTTATAAGAGCTTCAGAAAATCATTTATAATTCATAAAGAAAAAAACGAAATTAATGGTTAGTAAGTGTCTGTACAAGTATCTGAAATGGACATGGCTTAAACTAAGACCAAAATAACCCCAAATCTAAAAATTACTGAGTGAAAGAATGAGTTGATCTAATTCATATAAGATTTCAAAGCTGTGCAATAAACTCACAGTTTGTGTTTATGAGGTGTTGATATATATGAATAAGACTCTGAGCGGTCGCTTACAAGAGCTTAAAAACAAAGGAAAAGTCCAGTTGGGTAATTCATAAAGTGGTTGGGGTCGCTGACGAGAGCAGTTGCTTACAAGAGGTTTTCATTACAAGTTTAAGTCACAATTCAAACAGAGTTTCACAAAGGAAGTCGTAACTAGAGCTTGTCGATGACGAGAATGTTCACAAGGAGAGCTGCGACTCTAGTACCAACACTGCTTTCCTGGCTATGCAGGGTGATTTACTCTGTACAATGAACTGCTGCAAAGTTACTAAGTGGCGGCAAAGAAGTAATGCCAGCATCAGGCAACAGGACATGATTTCTCACTTATAAGTTGCATAAAGGGTTTTGAAAAATGTAAAGTCAACTCTCTTTATAGCTGACACCGTAGGGGCTTCTAGTCAGTACGTGTCCTTATTAGTGAGAGTCCGTAATAGGGGAAGTCAGTTTCAGTCAAATGTGTGCAATTTATCTTTGTGTGTGTTTAGCTGTTGTCTGTATTTTCGGGATGTCCATTATAGCAGGGTGTCCGCAGACGAGAGTTGACTGTACTTATCTCTCTGCTCCTGCCTTTTAGGATTGATTGTATCAAGAAAAGTGCCATTTTTGATTTCTGGACTTCCAAATGACAAAAAATAAAAAATCAAGGAGTAAATGTACCAGAGGGGTATTTTGCAGAATGCCGAATAGCCCTGAACACTGAATGGCTGCTGAACACTGGATGATTCTGAAATTTAGTGCTCAGGGTTAGAAACTGAATGAATTTAGTTCTAGTTCAGTTCTGAATTATATCCCTTACCGGAACTTGACTCACTCAATTTGCTAACCCAGATCATTTAACTTCAGGGTCTTTTGGTATTCAGTAGCCATTCAACATTTTCCGAAATGCCCCTGTTGGTTTGATGTCTATACGTGCAAAGACTCAAGAGAAACCACTAGTAGTTTCAGTAATACCTGATATTGCCTTTGCAGACTTTACCGGTCTTCCATGTGGGATTACTTTCTTAAGGAACATGGCAGCACCTTCCAGACACAGCAAAGAATATGGTCGACCTGTGGCAGGTTCTAAAACTGAAGCTCGTGGAAAATATGCTGGTGCTCACATAAGTCAAGAGGTAAAAGCACTGTGCAATGTCATCTTGCAAATGGGTGATGAACAGCCCGATGGAACAGTTGCAGTTACATTTGGACGATTATTTGAAAGATACACTAGAATTTCCAACAAAGTTGTTGGCATGTTGCTCAGAGCTCGGAAGCAAAATTTAGTTGACTTTGAGGGTGAAATGTTATTTCAAAGACGAGATGACAATGTTGTCATTACTTTGCTGCGCATGCCGGAAGACATCCAGAATGATTCTGATGAATACTGGAATATCTCTGCTAAATAGGTAATTTTGATGCTAGATGATACCAATCTCTCTTGATGATATATAATATTTTAGTAAAACCCAACTAGTGGTCTATTATCAATGCTGTGTTCTGATTGGTTGAGCTACTACTAGGCTTTATGTTACATTAGCCCTCTAGCAGTGTTAAAGTGCCAGCTTTGAAAACCAAAACAATGGCTGCTGAATCATGTTTTGCTTGCTAAAGTTGTTTTGTCTCGATATTTTTGACCAACTAGTTGGATTTTACCAAAACAATTTTTCCTCTCGTCCTCATAGCCTCTGAGTCAATAGCCTATTGAGACTTTGGCCTCATGGGCTATTGACTCAAAGCCCGTTCGGTCTTAAGGAATAATTGTGAAATATTTTATAATATTTTTATAGATATAGTAATAATTATATTTTTAAAATCTATTTACTTGGTGCAAAGCACATAGAGAAGTCATGCATAGTAACCGACTTCAACCTTTTATAACCCAGAGCCTAAGAAAGGTACCCCTTTTGGGTGGTGCCTCCTTGTATGGGCCATCCTACTTTATTTGTAGAATGAAATTTGAAGCTAAAATAGTCCTTTCGTTGACTTGGTTCAAGGAAGCAAGTGCCGTGACCCACTCTTTATTGGCGCTATTAAACTGGTCTGACAGACAGGGCAACCCTCCTCTGCAGTTTACCCCTCCTATTATTTAAACGTGATCAAATTAAAATGAGAGATTTCATTTACAGACAGGCATATTAGTTTACCCCACATGAGCGCCAGTTACCTCACCTACTTGGAGTCCCCCACTTTCATGTAAATAGGCCATAAAATGCATGAAAATGTTTTTGATGGTATCCCGTTTATCTTAATGGTTGTGCTCAGTAAGAAATAAGGCTTAAGCCCTTTACTTGAACGTAATATTATGAGAAAGATGTTTTTTTCAGTCAGTGACACAAACGGCTTAGGAAAAAAATCCGAGCTCCTTACTCCCAATAGGTGTTGAACCTATGACCTTCTGGTTACTAGTTAAGATGCTTTACCACTTAGCTACAAGAGATTAGTGGGAGCAAAGGCCACTTAACTAGGTTCAGGTGACAAACAACCTGCATACTGCTAGGACTGGAATGTTGCAAATGGGCTTATGCACAATGATGGAAATAAGATGGTGAATTTTGAGCCTGGTGAATAAAGTGTAACCCGGTTAATACAGACACCAAGAAGACATGCCATAGCGTCTGTATTAACTGGATGTCTGTATTAAGCGGGCTACCAGAGAAAATCATCACAGGCAGCATTTTTACAGATATATATACTGAAGGAGACATATACATTTCAGAGGAATCATTGTTCTTACCTGTAATTGTGACAAATTCACGCTAACTAACCTTTAATGCAATCATTCATCATATCTTCAGGCTAAAATTACCTTAGTTTGCTTATTTTTCTTGAAACACGACATTGAAAAGCGTTTATTGCAACTCCCCTAGGTGAAATTAATGTTAAACAGAACTTTTGAAAGGTCTTTCGCTGTTTCTATTAGGTTTTCGCTGGTAAGATATTCAGTCATAGAAAGTGTGCAATTAACTAGTGTCCGTAAAGCAGTGTTGATGATATATGAGAGGGTTCCACTGTACATGAGAAAGATGATTTTTTAAAATCATCTTTTTCACTGACTTAAAAGTCAGTGACAAAAGGGACCTGAAAGAAAGGAGTCGAACCTACATATGTGTGTATAAAATAATAACCTTCTGGTTCCTGGTCTAGATACTTTGCCACTAAGCTATAGGGGACTTGTGGGAGCAGAGACTAGTAAACTACAACAGGTTTTTGTAACAAACGTCTTATATATTGTTAGGAGTAGAATATCAATATGTGCAAGAGAGAATAATGGGACATAAAGGGAAATGCCCAGTATAGCCCTTGGGATAAGTGAATTTCACCAGAGTAATTTTTAGACCAATTTAATGCTTGAAATTAATCAGAAGTTTGTTTTTGGAGGGACATTATCTAGAGAGAATAATGAGGCATCATGCTCGCTTAGAGTGTCACCAATACAATATTCTGCTTTATTTCCTTTGAGGCAATTGCGATGGACTTGATGACGTTTCAAGAATCGATAAAATAGTGCGGACGTCCGAGGAATAAGATTTTCCGTTTAATTACTTCCTCTGAAAATAACTTAATTGAAATTCACATATCCCGGTCACCGCTCCAAAATTCCCTCTCTGTCCTATTATTTTCTCTTGATATGGTCTTATGCCAACATTTTTGGCCCCCCAGTACTTAATAACCATTTCCTTACAGCCAAAAACGCCTTCCAATTAACAAGTTTCCTAGTGAGCGACTTATCACTTAGGTTTAAAGATAAGCTTGTAAAAGTGTTTCTTTCCGTCACTGAAAACATAATCGCAGAATGTTAGATTTCCAAGATCTATAAATTGTGGAACCATTACAAATTTAAGATGCTAGATATGAAATATATTGCAGTTAAGGTGTTTAGCAAAATATTCAGATATTTTAGTAAAGGCCAAATATAATAAAGTGCAAAAATGACTAAGCTTACAAAAATAATATAATCAAAGAACAGCCAGCTGTTGGGACGGATAACATCAAAGCGTTCCTCCTGCTCCTTGGCTTCTGTAAGTTTTCTTAAGCCCTGGTGAATGAAAGCTAAGTTCCTGTAACTCTTTGCAACCTCAATATGCTCTTCATCAAGTTTATGGAGCTGAATATTAAGAGCACGTTCCTGGCACTCCTTGGCTTTGTTAAGGTCGCCTGAGTCAATGTAAATTAAAGCAAAGTTACTATAGCTCTTTGCAACGTCGACATGTTCTCTACCAAGTTTCTTGGATTGAATATCAAGAGCACGTTGTTGATACTCCTTTGCCTTCTTTAGATCACCTAAGTCTCGGTGAAATAAAGCTAAGTTGCTGTAGTCCTTCGCAACAGATAAATGTTCGGAGTCAAGATTCTTGATGTCAATATTAAGAGCAAGTTGCTGGTACTTCTTACCTTGCTCAAGATCACCTAAGTCTTGATGAATTAAAGCTAGGTTAGTGTAGCTCTTTGCCACATCAACATGTTCCGGACCAAGTTTCTTAAGCTCAATATCAAGAGCAAATTGCTGGTATTCCTTGGCTTGCTTGAAGTCACCTAAATCCCTGTGGATTAACGCTAAGTGACTGTAACTCGTTGCAACTGCAACATGTTTGGGGCCAAGTTTTTCGTACTCAATAGAAAGGGCACGCTGCTGACAATCCATGGCTTGTTCAAGGTCACCAAGTTCCTGAGGAATTGAAGCCAAATTACTGTAGCTAGTTGCAACATCAACATGTTCAGGGCCAAAATGTTTAACCTCAATATCAAGAGCATGCTGCTGATACTTCTTGGCTACCTTAAGTTCACCTAAGTCCTGACAAATTGAAGCAAAGTTGCTGTAGCTCGCCGCAACAGCAATATCGTCGGGACCAAGTATCCTCTCCTCAATATCAAGAGCACTTTTTTGTAACCCTATGGCTTCTTTAAGGTTACCTAAGGCCTGCTGAATTGAAGCTAAGCTATAGTAGCTTTCTGCAACATCAACATGGTCCTCGCCAAGTTCGTTGAGACGAATAGTTAGAGCAAGTTGCTGATATTCCAGGGCTTTCCTAAGGTCACTTCGGTCTTGGTAAATTGAAGCTAAGTTACTGTAGCTCGTTGCCACATCAACATGATTTTCACCATGTTTCTCGAGCTGAATTGCAAGAGCACTTTGCTGATATTCAAGGGCTTCCTCAATGTTACCTAACCCCTGTTCAGTTAAAGCCAAGTAGACTTTGGTGGTTGCTATATTGATGTGGTTGGGCTCTGGCTCACTCAGCTCAATTGTGAGTGCATGTTCAAAGTACTTTTTAGCCTCTTTGAATTCAGAATGTGTGCCACAAACATCTCCAAGGTTTTTAAATTTTTCTGCTGACAAACTTGGAACCTGATCTTGACCGTCGTGTAAAAGGAAGTTATCAACTTCCATAATTAAGGCTTTTAAATGAGGAACAATGTGTATGGTTTTTAGTGTCTTACTCTCTTGGAAGGTATGAATTATAAATTTGTGGAATGAGGAAACAGCGCCATTGATTGTCTCGAGGTTTCGACGTTTTTGTTGGTCGTTAATCAAAGTTTTGTTAACTTCGTATACAATCTGATGAACACGAATAAAATCGCCTTCAAACATCAGAAGTGAGCATCTCCTGAGGCGCATGCGAATACGAGCCCTGTCCGTTTCATTGACGCGTCCGTCTAGGCAGTTAATAATGTAATCAACTATTATGTCCACCTTTAATGGTTGCGGTGCGCAGAGAGAAAGAAAGGTAAAAAAATGTTTAACAAATTCGTCAGAGTTAATCAGTTTTTGGACGGCTAGTGTAATTGCTTTGGTCATTGTGTATGGGTAAACTAGGTTGGTTTCAGCAAGGATCTCCTCGGCAGTTCCTCGCTTGCCTTCTTTTAAAATTTTCAGGTATTCTAACCAGCCAAAATCTCCTAATGCTTTATCTTGACGTATTTCCTTGACGAAGACGGCAGCGGCTGCTAAAGCAAGAGGCTGAAAGTCCAGTTCCTCTGCTACTTTTTTGCTCCACGGCTCACTGTTGAGGATCCCAGAAATTTCGGCTAACAAGGTAATCGCATCACCGGGCTTCATACCTTTGCTGACTGAGATGTGTTTGATGCAAAAGTTCTCTGATGGGATAGATGATGTATCCTGGGTTGTAATCAACAACTGACCATTTGCCCACGTTTCGTCTCCAGCCTGTGGCAGGTGAACGTGTACAGAAGACAGGTTAGTAACGTTGTCAACCACCAACAGCCATGGCTTGTAACAGGCAATTTTTGCAGCAATAAGCATCTTAAGGTTGGCGATTTTTTCCTTAATGTCATCATCCTCGGAACCGAGAGTTTTTGTAACTGAATCGTCTGGGCATTTCACCTGGCGAGCAAATGAAGCGTATGACTCTAGTAGTGAATTTAGCGTTGCAGCATTTAACGTCATCACAAATGAAGAAGCACTGGGCATTTCTTTGACTTGGTCATAGAATCTCTTGGCTACAAGGCCAGCTAGCTGCGATTTTCCACTTCCAGGATTACCTGAGATGTATAGATATCTCAGTCCGTTGTCACTGGACTTTTTAAGCTCCCCCAGCTTTTGGGCTATGATTTCATCTACCTCGTGAGCACGACATCCTATGACATGTGGAGGTTTCGGAGGGAGTATACAGAATGAAGGTGCTTCTTTCTGGAGTTGATCTGCAAGGACCTGTCGATGACCCTCTTTTTCTTTAAGTTCCTTTTTAAGATCTTTAACCTTTTCCAGGATTTTTTGTAATTCTTCTGTCGAAAAGGTTTTCTCATTTTTCACGACTTGAATTCTTGAAGTCTGGAGACCAAGCGCTTGAAAAGCGCTAAGAACTCTGCTTATGGCATTTTGAAAGTCTGTGTCAGAGAGGTTACCTTCTGGTTTGTGAGCGAATTGTTCGTTCCTAAAATTTCTCAGATCATCCACATTTTTCTGGACTGTTGCGCTCAGGCCCGGCCCGAGGCAATCAGAGAAAAGAATGGCGTAAAATAGCATTGTGCAGTCCCATTTCCCTGTATCTCCGTTTATCATAGTGGTCAGAAGACGAGCATTCTTCTTTTGGTTTTTGGGGGACTCACGCTTTTTGAAGTCCCTTCCATTCTGAGGCTCGTCTTTCCATATTACCTTGTATTGTTTGGCCCATTCTTGTTTAAAAATTTCTCTCAGACCCTCGGCCATTATATCGGTAGTTACATAACAAATTCTAAAATAGTTTATTTGTTCATCGGTGTAATTTTTTGGAAGGGCCGCCATACTTGATGCCCTTCTGAAGCTTGACTGAGACCTATAAAAGAATAAACCTTTCTGTCAGTGAATTAAAGCTCAAGGAGACAATATGATCAATAGATCACACAGTTTCTTACAAGAGATTAAAAATTCCCTACAATTATTTAATTCAAGTGGAATCTCCCTTTGCCTTTCGTCTGTGAACTCCAAACCTGGGAATGGCTAACTGACCACTTAAAACAAGTTGGCTGTTTAATAGACCTGAATGTTAGTAGGACTTACGTAAGGCCATGTTCACACCATAATAACAATAATACACAACTATTCCCCGAGGGGGAGGTGAAAGGTGCGATATATACTGAGACGCGAAGCGTCGACGTATATATCTAGCGCTGTTCACCGACCCAGAGGGGAATAGTTGTTTTAGTATTTTAATTACCAAATCAGTTCCATAAAATGAGAAAAAAACTTTTTTAAAATTAAAATGTCACTTTGTAGGAACTTTGTTTACAATTTACAAACATTTCGGGGATTTTGCCAAGTGATTTTTACGACTTTTGTTGCAAATTCAGCATGAAAATAATTTTCTGCCTGCCAGTAAACACCGACAAGCCAAAGTTCGTCGCTTTTCTGGTATTTCTTCGTACGACTGCTCCATTTATCGCTCAAATTCCGTCTTCCGAAAATGTCTTGAAACGAGACGCCATCTTGGCTTCGGTCGAAAAACAGTGAATAGCCAAGGATATTCCGGGTTACGGGAGCTAATCAAAACGCGCGAAAATTGCTATTCACTGATTTGGTAAATACTAATAATAATTGCGTCCGAGGTACGAGAACGCAACCCCTAATTTGTGTTGGGTGTTCTGTGCATTATTGGGTGCCCTATGCAATTAATAAGGGAGGTTTTTCCGAGATTGCATTTGTCGTCGTCGTCGACACACATTTGCCTCGCTTTGAGGCGCTTGCTTACGTTTTGCCTCACTTTGACGAACTAACTCACGTGGTGATTCGTGCGTCCTCAAGCGTTTGCTGAGGTCTTTTATTCTGTCCTCGTAAAGCGTTCGTCTTTCAGAAAAGTTTGCTGAATCTTCGTAAAGCGTACACATTTCAAGAGTTTGCTGAAGGTCTACTATCGATCTGTGTTTGCTGAATCTTTCAAAACGTTCATCTTTCAAATGTTTCGGCGGCCGTTGTACCACAAAGTAAATCTACCGAGTTGTGTAGCTCGCGGTCGTTGTGCCACAAAGTAAATCTACCGAGACGTGAAGCTCGGCGGCGCCGTTTCATCATGACTTATCATATTCTCGGCACCGGACAAACGGACATTTTAGGTCTATGTTATTTATTAGGAAAAACTTATAAACAGCCCAAGTAGCTCCGCTCAAGTCACTGCAATCAACACACTTGACCAAACCATTGCACTTATTTGAGGCGGACCATACGATATCACTAGCCTTCAAGGCTTTTTCATAATGATACACAGTTTAAATAGAGGTTTCGCTGTAAGCAGTCCTTACGTTTAAAATATGCCATGATCAAATTAAAGCCCGGTTTCCATATGATCGCTACCATCGTTGCGATGGCTGAGAAAAAAAACATCGGCGATCGCAGCGATCATAGCGATCATATGAAACCACTCTCCAGCGATCGCAGCGACAACAATCGCTGAGATATAAAAAGTTCTATCTCAGCGATCGTTGTCGCTGCGATCGCTGGAGATTGGTTTCCATATGATCGCTGAACTTTTTTTTCTCAGCGATCGCAGCGATCACAGCGGTCGTAGCCATCATATGGAAACCGGACTTAATCTATCGCAATGACCATCCACCCTTCCTCCTGAACTGCTACCTGTACGCCTTACAAACATATCGAACGCACTCCTCTAAGCTCCGATTACTCCTAGTTATAAAAGTAAATTATAATTATCATAAGCAATCTCCCAGAATCCTTTGAGGCAATCAGAAGCGTCTAACTTCCCCTTATCTGTTTAGAACCATGCTGGGGTTTTTTTAGCCGACGCAGCCGTCCAATCAGAAGCACGGAAATTTTGCCCAAATATGGAATCAGATAATTCAAGGCTAAAAACTTTGAGCTTGCAACGCTTATACATGTATGTATTCGACCGAAAGAAATCGTTTCGTGGCACAAAAGATAAAGTATACGTAATTATGCTGCTATAAATTGCAACCCTGGGAAAACAAAAAGAGCCACAACGTTATAAGCGGTATGGCTTGAACACATCGACCAGCGACGAAGTAAGACGAGGATGTTTAAATTTCTTCACGATACCGAAAAGCCTTTCGCCGAAATCAGCAAAATGCATCTGTAGCCTGTTTCACCGACAAAGATCATCCTCAGGCTACTAGCTGCAAACCTATCTACCACGGCAAACCAGTTATCTGCAACGTCTGTTCTCATTCAGCAAAACCAGCATTGCGACTACAAACAAAATGATATGGCAAGCTCTGCAGAAGCGTTGTACAAGGCGCCGATGAAGTCGGAACGTACGGAAACTTTTTCTGTGAGTGTATATTTTTAATTCATTCAGAACAGTACACGAACACATGTATGGCAGTTTTGATTAGACGTGTGACATATATGTAAAAGTGCGAAATTCACCTTCGAGGACTTCGACCTTGTTTCCTTTACGGCGGAGCGCTTGTCCTTTTCTAAACTGCGACCAAGCAACCTTTTTAAAGAATTTTCAGGTAATTTTACACATTGTGCTCAAGGAAAGTACGTTATTGAAAGGAAATTTATGTCTTTGTAAACGTTTCATAGACGTTTTACATATTTTTGATAGAGTTTTCAAGAAAAATTGGGAAATTCGCCCGATCTAAGACAGATAATTTTAGTGTTGATTGTTGCCATGTGCTCAGCCGATTTAACTGGTGGGAAGGGATCCACGATCCAGTCAGTGTTACGTGAATTGCTTTTAACGGTAAACTTATGGGTTTTCGAATAAAAATTTGCAAAAAACAATTTGTCTGTTTGTGAGTTGAAAACATTATCGCCGGCATCTAAGTCTTATTAACTTGCGTTTCATTCTTCTTATTACACGCATCACTTCTGCGAAGATGTCAGCGAATTTTATACACGTTTCACTTTCGAGTTCAACAACTAGTGAATTTTATTTGAGAATATACGTTACTAGTTATTCTAGATAGATAGTAAGCGTTTTTTTTAAAGGTTATTTGCGCTATTAAATGTTCACGCGAAAACCGTTTTTGAAGTAACAACTTTAAGAAATCGCTTCTCTTACGGTGCATGCCATTAGTAGTCGACTTTGTCTTGTTAGGAGGAACTAACTTAGTCCTAGTCATTTGGGGATTAACCCTGTATTCCGTTTTTCGCAATCATATTACCTCGTAAAACAGTAAATGCTTTTTCAGGGCATCATTTACATCGCGATTCATCGCGATACAAGTTTTCCTATAGTCGCTCATCGGTGATTCCATATTAGGAAGTAAATTTTGATTGGTTCCCCAAAAAACCCCAGTATTGCGACAAAGTTGTACGCTTCGGGGTTATATGCTTCTGGCAATTCTTTTAGAAGCTTTGTAACTTTGACAATTTTGTACGTAGAAGACTGTCAGACCACAACAGGATAACATTTGCTATAAAATATCTTCCCATGTCACATCTAAGGTAATGACGTCATCAGTCACGTGACTATTTCCGAATTAGGTTTTTTTGTTGCTGTGACGAGGTTAAAAACACGTAGCATATTTGAGGTTTTAGTTGTGGGACATTTAAAAATAACCAGTTGACGTTCGGCATTTAAAATTTAAGGGGGTAATGTAAATGAGCAAAAAAGTCGCGAGACTACGCCGAGGGCTGTAGAGAATCAACCTTTTATCACACGACAGAGAAAATTTGTGGGAAAGTAGTGTTCTACCTGACAATTTTTTTCATGACCAAAAGAGGGAGATGACGTTATCAGTCACGTGATCAAAGCGTTTTGAACGTTTGAGTTCGTTTTTAAAGTACCTTTTTTGTCATAAGTTTTTGCTGTTTTTCTCAACAATTCTTTACACTGTATTGTCTCTGTAATAGACCTCTTTCATAATGGCGGGCTATTAATATATTCTTTTATATATACCTGGATTTTTCAAAACCGGGTTTGCAAAAATATCAACTCATTCTACTACTTGGCAATTAAAAACAATAAAACTCGTTCAAAGGCCGATTAAAAGCCTTTATCTGACGCCGGGCAGTACGTTAGGGCCTGTTTACATGGAGTGGGGGACCCCGGTCTAGTGGGGTTGGTTTCTTTTGTTTTCACGCTCTGGAGGACACAAAACAAAAGAAACCTACCCCACTAGACCGGGGTCCCCCACTCCATGTAAACAGGGTCTTAATGGTCCCTAGGAGCATTCCAACGAGTCCAAATTTAAAATGACGCAAATTTTAGAACACTTATTCAGCAATCTGACTTCGCGAAGTTTCAAACCGGTGTCAGTTCAGTCTAGAAATTTTTAAGTTCAGTGAACTGTAGCGAAAGAGTACCTGGTTAAGGCTTACATAACAACTTAAATAAGTCTTGGCCCGGGTCAAAGTTCACCCGCAATTTTGCTCTCACCTAATAAGAGCCTGTTAACGAGGCCAAAGACTTAGTGGTCACCTCAGAAAAGCGAACAATATCGTACCTTTCTGTCTTAGCCCTGGATCAGGGTGATTGGTCCGTTTAGCCAAATGAAACGAGAATATGATACGATATTGGACGATGCAGATTCTGCGAATCGTAATAACTTTGTCCCATCTCAGAGCTTTACATGATGCTCTCCGGGAAACTTTTCGCAAGGTGACCAATATCAGGCGCCATGATCTGAAAGTAAACTGCTAAACGACATCGAAACCCATTGCAGCTTTAGGCGCGCACTGATTTCAAATAACTGTCACTTGTGTTAAAGAAAGAATTGTTGGGGGGGGGGGGGGGGGTAAGATAGTAAGTCTTTCTCCATCCACTACTACACAAATCCCTAACCACAAAACAAGCGAAAAAAAAAATGACATAAGCAAACAACACAGTAAACAACCTATTGGACAGGGGAAGTTGAGAAAAAGTACAAAATGTTTGCTAACCCGGTTTTCATAACTCCAGGTAGATATGTATGATAATTAACCTTACTGACCTCGTTAGCATGTGCAAAATATAAAGAAAAACTTCTTTCAAACGAGGTTTGATTTCACTTTCTCTTTGACATGATTTGTATGTCACTGGACATGATTTGTATATCAAAAAGAGCGATCAATTTTCATCTATCCATTTCAATAAAAAGTTTTTAATAAAAGCAAATGGAATCACCTCTCACTAGCTATAGCGGACAACCTCGAACCGTGACTTCGTAGTATAAATATGCGGCACCAAAGAAAGACGAAAAAGTTAACCTTTTTGATCAAATTACTGAAAGGTTTAAACTCGAAGCTTTATGTAGTGTAAAATAATTATAATTTGCTTTTACCGTTATTACTTGTAATAATAATAATAATAATTGTTACGGCCGCATTCCACGTCAATATGTTTAGCGTTTAGTTCTTTGTATAGTTGCACATTCCTTTCACATTCTTTTCAGTTATCGCTATTCATATTCTGTTAGATTTCTCTGCATAATTTTCTTTGTTCTTAGATCATTTTGTAAGTTTCATCGTTTATTCTAATTCATTTCGCTTTAGCGTTCACGGCAACATCATCGCAGTTTTTTCGTCCAGTCTTGTTAGCCATCGTACATTTTTTCCGTTCAACTTTCTAGTCACACAACGTTTGTAAGTATTTTCGCTTAGTTTCTTTCCGTTTCCTGTATTTTCGTCGTTTCATAGCTGTCATTTGTATTCCTTAGTAATTTGTATTTTTTTGTTTCGCTTTTAGCAACCGTAATCGTAATTCGTTATAAATGTAATAAAGACGAGTTGGAACCGTGGACCATCCTTGGATTATTTGCTCTAATAATAATAATAATAATAATAATAATAATAATGTGAAAGGTTTGAACCCAGGAGTCATTTCAAAAGTAGGTTGAGTTTGATCGTCCGGGTGAACGTAGTCCTGAATAGGACTGTTGTTGTTGACAGTGACTGACGTTTCGATAACCTGTGCGGTAGTCATCTTCAGAGTCAAAGTGAGTGGTATCACGTCAGTTGATGGTATTTATACTCTGGTAACTCAACCTACTTTTGGAATAATAATAATAATAATAATAGTTTTTTTTATAATAATTTTAGTGAACTTTAAAAAAAATATGTACATGTTACAGAAATATTTGAAGTAAGAATTAAGCACTATATAACACTAAGAATTATATAAATCATAAAAACAGCAATCACTGTGTCAATAACCATTTCGCAAATACATTCTTTGCGGCTCAGATGCGGCTAAGGACTCTTGCAGGCAGTCCAGAGTTTTAAATTAATTCATTACAAAAGAGAATTATCTGTCTCTGATATTACAAAGAAAACAAGGTAAAAAAATAAAATCTCGTATTTCGAAATTCCTAATTCTTTCAAAAAAACAGATCGTTAAAAAGATTAATTCAGGCAGGCTCTAATATTATCGATCTGTAGGTCTGAGTCAACAAAGTCTAGCTGTCTTTTTCTGGATCTTGAGCCTCTCAAGCATAGCATCGCAGAGCGTATGATGGCGAAAGATACTTTAGCTCTTATCCAGGAAATTGCGCTTTAGGAACTTTCTCCCATTTTTATTTGCGATATGCTCCGCACGTCTGCTGTGGTACTCATCCGCCATTCGACCTGTGGTCGTGAAAACTCGGGGAGTGAATGTTCCCTGTTCGATCTCCATTACTCTTTCCGCATACTGCCTCTTCTTGTCGTTCTCATGCTTCTTGTAGATCTGCTTAGGAGTCAAGTCTCTGTAAGAGTCTGCATTAGGGTGACACAAATAGTGGCGCTGGATAATGAAGCCGCCGCGCTGACACCCAGAGCATAGGCGTGTCCGTTATTTCCCAGTCGTACCGTCACTTTATTGCATCTCTAAATTCCTTCTTATTCAGATTGTAATCCAACTCTTTGAGGGGAATCACGGTCAGCCAATTTGATGATCCCTTCTCTGGAGCTCTTTTTGTTTTTGTGTGGTCAGTCGCAGTGATAATAATAATAATCATGAATAATAAACAAACTTTATTTATAAAGCGCTATTTCCAAAAGCTCAATAGCGCTTTACAGAATTCATACAAAAGAAAAATATTGAATTAAAAACTTACATCGATTGATAATAAAAAGAATACCTGACGAATTACATGAAAGTTACGATAAAAATCCTAAAGGAAATAAAGGAAGATGTTAAAAGTCAACCGTAAGAGGACACAGAAAAAACCTGGTCCCCTGATGGGATTCGAACCCACGACCCTGTATTCTATATACTGCATTGACTAAAAGACCTAGTCCCCGTAAGTATGTTTGTAAAGGTAAGCCTTAAAGTGGATTTTAAACTCTGATAAAGAGGCACTTTCGCGAATAAAGATCGTTTTCACATGACGTCATGGCGGCCATATTTGTGTAGAAAACAATGGACCGGCGGCCATGTTTGTGTACAAAAAAAATCCTGTGGGAATCGAACTCTTTTGACATGTTAAAACTTTCTTTTATTCCAAGCAATTTGCAAAGCTGCTGACCACGTGACTGAAAACGATCTATACTCTGGAAGTGAGTTCGACTAATGAGGTGCTACAAAAGAGAAAGACCTTTGGTCATTGGTAATTGAATTAATTGATGGTACTTCAAGTAGGTCCTGGTTAATTGAGGATTGCAATGTCCTGGTCGGTACGTATGGCTTTAGCAAATCTTTAATGTAGGCAGGTGCTAACCCGTTGAGCGCTGTATGGGTTAATAGGTTAATAGGTTATTAGTAACAATTGAAAAAAAATACGTTGGCTGACTAGAAGCTAGTGGAATTGCTTCATAATAGCTGTAATGTGGACGTACTTCCTGCTTCGTATAGTAAGTCCAGCTGCAGAGTTCTGTACATTCTGTAAACGATCGATTAAAAATTGTTCGGCAGACCGTACGGTAATGAGTTACAGCTATCTAGTCTGGAAGTGATAAAGGCGTGAACTAAGGTTTCAGTGTCGGTTGGCCATGACAAATAATCCCTTTTCCTTGCTATGCTGCGCAAATGGAAAAAGCATGATTTGCAGATACTAGTAACATGCTGGTCAAGGGACAAATAACATCAATATTCTTTGCTGAAGAAGACGGTTGAATCCGGTCAGAGGATATATATATATATATAAATCAATATGCTCTATCGATGGACGTGGGCGATGATGGGCACTCAAATCAGCAGTTCGGTTTTGTGCTTGTTCAACTTCAACTTGTTCTGCACCATCCATTAGTCCGATCCCACAAACACTCGCTTCAATACGGGCTATTGAGCCAGGCTGTTCGGCTGCATTAGGCTTAAAGGCCAAATAGAGCGGGGTATCGTTAGCATAAAAGTGGAAGTCAAGATTATAGAGTTTGACGATGTCCTCAAGAGGCGACGTGTACAACAGATAAAGCATCGGGCCAAGGACAGACCCCTGTGGAACTCCAAAGCGTAGATTTTGACAGCTGATTTGACTCTATCGACCATTACAAACCGCTTTCGATCCAGAGGATAGAATCTAAACCATTTTGATACCTGGCCGTCTATTCCTTACAAGTAAAAGACCTTGATCGATGGTGTACCTTATAGCTTTTCGTGCGCAACGAAAAGCTAACCAGTATAGTATGAGCACCTATGTGACTCTCCGCTTTAGAGATTAGCGCGGCCCAGCTTCGCTCCGTCGCTGACTGATTTTGCCACCACAACTATTTTTGTGTGTGAACAGAAGCCCTAATTGGTATGATTTTCGTGACGGGGCAAAAGCTATCCGCCCCTGCACCAGTTTATTGTCCCTCCCCCCTCCCTTCCCTTCCGACGCCAGAACATACATAGCATGGAATTCAACTTCGGGGCGTGGATTTAAAACCCCGCTAATTTCCGTGCCCCCTTTCGTGCCAAGCAGTGGTAGCACAATTCATTTCAGATTTATTTGCTGGTCTCAACTGGACTCGTTCTGTAGGCGAATCCTTGTTTACTTTTTTTGCCTCATTAGCATAGGCTTATCATTATGTGATGAAGCTTATAAAATGAAATTCTGAATATTGAAAGGGAATGGCAATTTCAGTTATCTCTGAAAATTTGAGCCAGATAAACTGAATAGTTTTGGAGAAGTCTTTTTGAAAAACCTCAAAATTTACAAAGAATGTATGAGTTTATTAACGTTTTGCCTTCCAGTAATTTTGCAGTTTTTAATTGCTGCTATTATCTTTGTTACCGATTGCAAAGAGCTGAAACTTGCACAAGCTGCAAAAATTAACCAGCTAGCATCTATTTGGTATATACGTCTACATCTTCTATGGGTTAACGCGTATGCTAATAAGCAAAAATGTAAACAATGACGTCACGGTGAATCCGATTATACATATTCAACTACAGTCGCCATTTACAGTGAGATTGGCCGCCTCGATCATCTCTATTTATAACAAAAATAACATTAATAACTTTATTTGTATTGCGCTTAATCAATAATTGCTCTGAGTGCTTAACAATGCCTATTGGTATTCATTCAAAATACTTCGCCGTTTCTGATTGGCACCAGTGAAGCCTCCGGCTAAATCTTCATAACCAACTGACGCTTACCATATTTGGAAGATGCGAGCAATCGATTCGATGGTATACAGTGTATTTGATTGGCCACGAGGTTGATGGATGGTATGTTTGATTCAAAAAGAGGCTGCTTGGGCAATAGTAAACCAAAAAAAAGGGCGTTCAAGGCTATCTGAAGACGAAATAGTTGAATTTCTGACTTAAACTATGAAAACATGCAAGAATGCTCCAAACATATTTCTCTACGGATGTAATCTACTTTTTGTTCTACCCAGAATACAAGTATTAACAAATAAAGTATGTACGTATGTATGTATGTATCTTGGAGATTTGCTTAATTCTTAACATTCTACTGAGCCTCATTCAGTAATTGATAAATATAAATATTACAAGATTAAGAGGCAAGAGTCGTTTTTTTTTCAGTTCTTTTTAGGTAATATAATGCTATTTTGGAATTACCATCCTGACTTTGGATGTTGGTTGATGTGCTATAACAGATGGTCATAACAAGATTAAAGATACGTATATACAATAATTATGCTATTCTTTTCAAAAGTTCGAAGTGCGCATCTATCAAACCGTTACGATTAACCTACTAATATTAAATACTCTGAATGGAATACTTTTAATCTACTAATAATCATAAATACTCTAAAATGTACAAAAAATAAAAAAAGAAACATAATTTATCTGATTTGTAGGCTTGTTTAAATAAGCGTGGCTCAGTTCAAAAGGCATTTACGTTTGCAGACTGTCTGACCTCCAAGGGAAGGTCATTCCAGAGCTTTGAGTCTGCGATGGAAAAAGCCCGATCAGCATACGCGGATTTAGTGTTGCTCTTTTACCAACCTGAAGATAATTCTGTGCGGCAGACCTAAGTGCATGATCTAGAATATATAAGTCCTGTAATTAAGCAATTCTGAGATGAAAGAAGGCAATTGACCATTAAGTCCTTTGTACACAAGTAGTAAAATCTTAAATATAATTCTGTCTTATCAGTATTAAACCTATGAAGACTATAAAGAACCAAATTTCCGGGTTAAAGTAACAATTCTAGCAGCAGTATTTTGAAGTGACTGTAATCTGTCCAATTTATAAGCAGGTAGCCCATAAAGTAATGAGTTGCAGTGGTCCAATTTGAAGCTACTGAGCTAACAAACGCGTGGATCAGAATCTCTCTAGTCTCGGTTGAATAAGGCCTCGAAAGGGCCAAGTATCATGATGTCCGTGATGGGCTTAGTGGGTTGTTTTCTTTTATAAGCTGTTCGCTGTCTGTTGTAGTTAAGTTATCGTTTTCATGCAGTACAATATTTCCGTATAGTCTAGTAGATTTCATGGCAGCCTTTCGGCGAGTCTAGTTTCATTTTAGTTTTCTCTTAGATAATCAAACTGTCTTAAATGAAGGTCAGACGCGAGGGAACGTACGATAGATATTTTAACATATTCGGGATCGATTGTCGACTGTTTCTGAGAAGAGGCAGGAAGAAATCGGTGCTGATCCATGAAGCGTAAATGTATCGTGGAGGAGGGCTCGGCTAACTTTCAGTGACTTTTCAGGCCTGAAACTGTGAAAAACTCATTGTGGCTATAGTTTAAGTTCATTCATTTTCTCCACAAATTCAGTACATCCACTTGCAGCGGGCAGCGGGTCATTAACGGGCATTACATATTGCTGTAAAAAAAATCATTTAATTCGTTACTGCCTTTTCGACGCTGAACAAGTCAGCAAGTCAGTTACGGTACATCTCCTCAGCTGATCGGATGAATTCAGTGTCATAAAGTATAGTATTATCTCTTTATCACCTCTGACAGAAATGAGTCATTTTTGCGCTTTGAGCAGGGTTCATAGATCTAGCGACCGTAACTGTACTCTCGTTCCCCAACGTTCAGTGGAAAAATATTAGACAGCCAATAGCAAAGGTTATTTGAAAAGTATGTACTTACTGTTATTTAGCAACTGTCGTCGAAGAAAATCTGTCAGACAGCAGTCAACTTAACCGCGATAACGCTTCTTGAAGGAGCCGCAAAAGAAGTGGGAAGTAAGAAAGTGAATTCGAAAGTGCTGTATCACCTTATTATTTATTCAGCGTGCATTAGTCTCGCTTCCCTGGGTCCTAGTCGAAATTTTGTGAGTAGGGGTGGTGTTGGTTAAACTGCTCATTGTATTTACTTGAGCTTTCATTTCAGCGTCTTGTACAACGTCCAAGTTAAAGTAATAGCCTAACATAGCATGTCTTCAGTTTGAATTTTTTTATGTTCCCAAATCTTCGTGCTACATAGTATGGAATCTTCACATTTTTACGGCTGCATGAGGGCAGAGAGATAATTTCTCCCAAACCAGTTTGTTGTCTGAGTAAGAATCTTAGAGTCGAAGCAAGCCACTTAACAGAAATTATCGCAATCAAAGTTCACCTGTTCCAGGCGTTCGGTAGCCAACCCATGGAATTGTTGGGTGAGGCAACAGAATGTCGTTAGTCAAGGTCCGTTTTGAATAGATTCTCACTGGCAGTCGGTTTTTGAGGTAGTCTTGCCCCCCCTTGAATGGTCAAATGATATCCTAAGGGAGCCCCTACCCCGATTGTCAGTAACAGTAAAAAATAATAAACGTAACTTACTAGCTCTCTCTTTAGGTACTTACTAATTAAATTGCAAGGGATTCAGTGAAACATCGGCTATTGTGCTTCTGTCAATGCAAAGCAATTTATTTGTAGCTCGATGTTGATGGAGTTTGAATAAAGAAAAGAAGCAAATGCTCATTGACCCGCCCATAATTTTTCCCTCACCGCCCACGCAAAGATCACCAATCTATCAGTCCATTGTTGTACTTTTGAAAAGCAGGTAAGCTCAGTTGATGTAATTGGTTCGTTAGTTTCGAACTGTAAACTTTATAAAAGGACGACGCGAAAGTCTTCTGGAGAATTTCATGGCCGCATAATACGCAATTTCTGGACACTGGAATTGGAATTGGCAATACATTGCTATAGACAGTGGAGTTATACTCATGCAAATAACTAACGGTCGTACGCCGTAACCGTTAATCAGTAGGATGCCTAAAATGCGTGCAATTTTACAATTGGTCCGAGATTAATGGGGCTGGGGTGGGGGAGGGGGGAATTGTTAAAGAGATTACAAGAACTAAAAGATCTACGGCTAGATCTCTCTTGTGGTCTTGATGGCGTGTCATCTTGCAAATGGGTGACGAACAGCCAGATGGAACAGTCGTAGTTACATTTGAACGATTATTTGAAAGATCCACCAGAACTTCCAACAAAGTTGTTGCTCAGAGCTCGGACACAAAATTCTTTAGTTGACTTTGAGGGTGAAATGTTATTTTAAAGACGACATGTTAATGTTGTCATTACTTTCCTGCGCATGCCTGAAGATATTCAAAATGATTCTGATGCGTTACTGGAATACTTCTGCAAAACAAGTCATTTGGATGCCATCCGGCATATTATATTTTATAATAGTACCTAAATATTATTTTAAAATCGTCTTAGTCGTTACAAAGCACGTAAAAAGGAAATTTACAGTACACTATTCTTTCATAGTACCTGAACTGGTGAAGTTTCAACTTTTTAGATACTTAAGGCCCGAAAAAAGTAGGAGCCCATATAGCCCCCCCTACTTATAAGCCCCCCAGTTATAGGCCCTTTTACCTGTAAACAAAAAAATACATCCAATTATATGCCCCCTGAATACAAACCCTCCTCCAGGTTTTGTTTCAAATTAGACTGCAAAACAGTCCTCTTTTTGGGTATTCTTGATGAAGCAGTCAAGCGAAAGGTTTTGATCGAGACTGAAAACGTGAGGCTCGCGTGAGACGCGCGTGTGAGACTTTGAGAAAAAAACCCGACAGTTTTGCAGTCTTGTTCCATATGTGTTGAAATGACCTCAATTTATTATGACTTTTTAAAGCTTAATTCTAAAAAACCAGTAAATGCAAAACGTACTTTGATCAGCACTGCTAGCTTGTTTCGAAACCCTTTGTTAATTCCGGTTATAAGCCCCCTCGGATACTGCCCCTTTGTTTATAAACCCCTTCTAAAAACCCCTTATGAAGGTATATAAGCCTATGAGCTTACAAGCGACAGTTTACGGTAGGCCATTATAAAGAAGTAATTAACCCATTTCCCTCTGTTAACTGAATGGGTCATTTCAGAGAATTTAAAAACAAAGGACTGAGGACCAGCCGATGATTCACAAAATTGCTCGTGGTCCCTTCGTACTTAGAGCTTCTCATTGCAGAGCTTTAGTTACAGATCAAAAGTTAAAAGAGGTTTCACATTGTTGGTCCTAACTAGAGCTGGCCGCTTGCGAGAGTGGGCGCAAAGAGGGCTTTAACTTTATTTTCTGGAATGATTCAAAAAAGACCAAGAAAAATTTAAGTAGTTCTTATTATAGATGATATTATGGATATTCATTTGCACATGTCGTCAAGTCGGCCTTGTTGGTGGTGAAGAACAAGAGCATTTCTCTCCTGTAAATTCTTCGAGAAAAAATTATATTCACATTGTATTGACCACCAACACGGCCGCCTTGTCACATGGTTGCAAACCAAGAATATTTCGTTGAAGTCAGTTTTTACACAAATAATAATCAGGGAATTAAACACTCCTTTTAACAGAGTATAATTATTGTTAATTCACACAATTCCCCCTTGAAAGAAACTTTTTTGATCCTGCTCACTTAGCCAACCCTTCAGTTAGCCTGACCTAACGGTCAGCGGTCAGCGATGATGATGGCCGCGTTTTTTGAAGCTGTAGTTTGCGTAGCCTTTTTGTGTCCTTAAATAGTTTAGTTTTTTTCGTAAAAGAGTTCCTGTGTAAGAGTAAGAGTTCCTGTTGTCTTTTATTTGAATATGTCAAAGAAAGGAAAGAAGCAAGACGTGAATGACGATAGTTTTGAATCGTATGTGAAGGACTGCCTGGAAACGATTCGACGGGATGTCGAAATTTTAAAGAACAATCAAGCAAAATTCAAAGAAGACTTGAAAACTTTCGAACAAAAACTCGAAAGAACTACAGAGTCGCTTAACCTAAAGTTCGATACTCTAAACGGCGAAGTCCACGTGGCCATGACCAGAGTTGACATATTGGAGGATGAGGTCAGCAAGCTCGCTACTAATGTCAACCAAGCGCACGAAGGGCGTATGGAAAAGCAGGAATTTGGACCCGGAAGCGGAGCCGGAAACGGACCGGAACCGGAACCTAAAAAATAAAATCTGGAGACGTTTCTGTCTTGAGAGTGTCACTAACAATCATTGCTCGATCAAGACTTTTCCTCCCCACATTATATTTACTTATTGTTATTATATTTTTTACTGTCGCATTTTTTGCGTACGGTGCAAAATTTTTCTTCGAGAATTTCATATACGCGTGAGCGTTGCAACTAGAGATCATGATTGACATGAGTACTCCTCCTCCCTTTGCCGCCTTTCCCTCACAATGGATGAAACACGGATCCCTTTTAAGAAAAGGTGCGAGTAAGAATATAATAGTTTTCATTCTTTTCCGCTTTACTGAGTTTGAAAAAATGTTACTATTTTGCAAAAACATATCTGTTTTCGTTTACAGATCGCGACAAAGCGACGAATCGATTGAAATGTGAGACGCAGGGGCGGATCTAGGGGGACGGTGCAAGGGGTGCGCACCCCCCCCCCCCCCCCTGAGATGACCTGCGGTTTTCTAATACAACTGGTATTCTACAAAAAAAAAAAAATATATGTGGTTTATTGGCGTTGAAGTAGAGCAAGAGACGAGTGCACCCCCTCCTGAAAAAAATCCTGGATCCGCCCCTGGTACGTATAAAAATGTGAAGTTGTTGTGCCTTGAATTTATGCTCGAGTCTGCGGCGGAACAGCTTGGGCTAATTCTGAGGAGTACGTTTTGAGGTAGTCCGTTCATTCCGGTTGATACGAACCAAACGGAATGTTGCTTACCATTAACCAATTTCTGGGGTTCCTTCTCCGTTCCAGACTCACACAACACAAATTCTCCCTTTTTTTGGATTCAACCCGTAACGGATGTGGTATTTCCGCGGTAAACTGCTAAATCACTTACCATTTTGCTTTCGACACCCCAACCGGATTTTTCTGTAAAATGGTAAGCACTCGTGGTTTCAGTGCTTCCCAGTTTAACCCGGTCTCAATTTAAGTTCCGGTTCCGGTTCCGTTTCCGGCTCCAGTTCGGCATTCCGCTTCTGCCGTTAGCATCGACAACGAGTACGAGTTCTAGAACGAGATCAGCGATTTTGCGTACTGCGCATCCGTACTGCGCATCTACACGTTATCAAGTCGTCCTGTCAAGTTGCACTACGACGAGTTCTCACGAAAAACTCGAAGTGGGTAGAACGACTGGGAAAAGTTGGTTTTAAAAAGGTAAATTCTGATCGTTTAATGCAGTTTCTTTTCGTTTCTAGCCTCTCTTTATCATCTTGAACATTCCTTATATTATGTTTTATGTAAAATACTACTTTTGGAGTCGAGGAAAAGCAATACCGAACGCGATATTTCCTACACAGTTCTATAAACTCGAACTAGGTGTCATCGCTAACATAGAAAGCTGAGAAAACGACTTCGAGTAAGAGTACGGCTTGAAGTCGTTCTCGTACTCGTACTCGTTGTTGATGCTAACATCCTCTATTTACAGCAGTAAGTCGACCTTTTATTGTGTCCAACCAAATGAATCAAATCATCATTACTGGGCTGCCTGTGTGGCCCAGTCATAAAATGGGCTTTCGGTCGTCTGCGGCGAAAAACAGCCTTCCGGGGGAGGGAACACACGAGGGTCTGGTACCAAGAAACGATGTTCTCACAAATGGTTTCATATGATTTTCTCTTGCACGGAGCATTACACGGATACTTTTTGTACCTCGTCTGCGCTCCCCCTGAAAAACCCACAAAGCGTTGTGAACCTGAAGAAGGCTATTTGCGTTGTTCGAAGCGATTCGATCATGGGAGTCACTCTATAATTTGTTTATTGTTCGAATTTAAGTCAGTTAGATGATGTTGGCGCTGGGAAACTCAGAGAAATGCTCCCGTTACATTCAAAGCAACACGCCGTTCACGGTAGGTTCACACTAAAAGATGACTGTGGGTGTCAGGTTTGGAACGCCGTGGCTGCTTCGTGAACTCAAAGAGAGAATTATCGATCGATGTAGTACATGAGCAATTAAGAAGCACAATTTATGAGCAAGGTATTTCACCAGTTGACGACACTATGGCTGAAGACTTGATTGTAAGCCTTCGTAGTCAGTGAAGCGAACAACTCAGTTGCCGATGAATGGCACTACGCACGTCTATGAGCGAGGGACGTGACAACTTTGCCATGTTAGAAGACTGGCTTTTCCTTTAAATATTTCCTTCTATTTAATGCAACACACGCCACTTTGGAGGTCTAAATTTCGGATACTGGGGATAAAGAAGACACAGACAAAAATAGGGACTCTGACAATTTCGCACACAAGTTTAAAGCTTCACGGGGACATCCCATCCATGAGCTTCACAGAGAGCGACTTGAGGAAAATAGGAGCTATTACTGACAAGGTTTGGTGACTGAGTAGAGCATACAAGTGTAGCCCACGAAACATGCCTTTGAAAGTTTTCAGCTCTTGTGATGTTTCTTGATATTTCTTTTACCATTTTATGGAGATGTAAACTGAAGTCACCGCAAAATGGAACTTAAAAAAGCGTATAATCCATTTATCTCGAAACATAACACACATGACTTATACGACCTTCATTTTCGTAAAGGTGTTTTGAATATGAACGAACACAGTCAATGCGAGGGGCAAAAACAGCATTAATATAAATGAACCATAGGGTTTTAACTAATATAAGGGTCAATTATTGTGCATTGAGATGAATCGCTTGAAAAGAGAGACTTCGCTTGAAGATGTGATCAGAAGTAAACAAAGGCATAATAGTGCGTCACGTTCAGTCTTTTTAATATCCAAGGAGTCACTGTGAATAGTGTTTCCATATTTTTTAGCTGGCACAAAAACTTCGGACGAGTTATAAAGCGGCACAGTTATCTTCCATGAAGAAAAGTTCGTCTTGGGTGAGACAAACAGAACTGGAGCGAATTTTTAACTCGCATCAGTATCAGGTAAACTAGGTATACCTATCGATAGAGTGCCAACGAGCAAATCATGCGTATTTTGCTTAGCAATAAAATTCCTTTTTTTTCCCATTTGACCGTTTCTTGGTCCCTTCCTGTTACAAGGATTATTTTCTTGAAAATTTCTCAGATTCAGTATGGTGGCTTTACAAACCTGCTATGTAAAATTGTGAACTGCCTTGAAAGAATAAAGTCAGCTTTGCAGGGGAAGCGATCGGGAATATTATTAAGTCCAGCTACAAATATACTGTCGGTTCGGTTTCACATTGTTGATAAATATTTGCACAGTTTAATCATTTAAACCTCCTTTCAAATTTCCCGAGTCTTTTTGTTATCGAATTGAAACTAAAAAGGATTCGCTGGGCCATCTGAAATGTTTCCAAGGACATGCGATGTACGCTTAACGTCGGTATTTAATTTTAGTTCATTATTTTTATTCTGAACTCGGCCACGTTTCGAAAAAAATGGCGTTGCTTTCTTTTCCTTTGTCGTTCGCTTTAGGCTTGTAATTCGTTTTTGTTCTCATTGTTTTTGTTTGCTGGTAAGATTTTTTCCCCAACACCAGATTTTCCAACAGAAGCGACTGCATTCTTCGTGTCGAGCTTTCCCTATCTCCTCGTGTAATCTGATCCTTTTTAGTGGTGAGAATATTGCTTGCTGCACATAGAACACTTTTGCTGTTTTACAAACTTCTCTTCGTTAAAATTTAACATTATGGCCCCTAAAATTAATAGAATATATCAAGTGCTCATGTCTCTTGACTGCGGTGGCCGGTTTTAACGAAAAAATTTAGGTAAATAATCACAGGAAGTCGCGACGGCGGGAAGTGTGTGAAATTTTGTTTGTTATTCAACTTGAGCCCGTGCGCCAGGTACTGCCTTTTGATTGGTTCACAACTGACCACTTGGTCTCAGGGGAATCTACATTACATTAGGTTACACTTTTTTCAGCTCGATCGAGAATTTTTCTGCCTACAGCCGAGTCTTGCGCGGCTCTATTCTACTGCCGCCTCGCCATCCGAGCGTCTTCGCTCGGATGGCTCGTTGGCAAAAATATGTTATCGATCGTTTCATCTATTTACATTGTTTGAAGTGCGTGCTGGTGAACGCAACATGCGAGCGAGAAATCTTTAAACTTTTTTAGGTCTCAAAATGCAAAGGATTTTATTCCTTTAAGTTAGAGAAAAATACCATGAGGAAAATCTTAAAACTGAATATTTTTCATCTTGTTGAAAAAATAGTACGTTTTCTTGTAGACTGTGGACCGCAAATTAGGATCGCACTTTTCACAAACATGCGAATTCTGAAGTTAAGAAGCCAACCGACGATTGCTTTTTTCGCTGCTGTCAATCATCTTAACGGACCTGTTAGGAAACAAAACTTTACTTCACGGGTTAAAAAGGTCATGGTTTGTGATTTGTGGATTTCGGCTGTTTCACATTTATTTATTAGGAAATAATATCACATTTGGCAGTAAACCGAAAAAAGTTGAAAGGCACTTCCTAATCTGAGATTGCTGCTTGTTTTGTAACAATACTAAAACCTGGGTACTGCCCTGCAAACGGCTAGACCTTCGTGTGGTTCGGATGACCTTGTAAAATGGCGACCCCGTCTCCAGAAGGAGATATAAAAATTGTATCCCCAAGCAGTACTTTCGTGCTCAATACATTTACATGTCATGGCGGGAAGTCTTAATATTATTAGAATAGCAGTACTACAAAGGCAAACGTTAAATAAAACAAGAAATCGCACATTAAAATGCTAAAAAAGGCACTACTCGACTGTGCAATCAATGAAAAATGTTGCATTGTTGATGGAGGATGGGACATTTGCCCTCTTTTTTCATCCCCACCCCGCTGGATTTGATAGCTCAAGAGTCCCTGCCCCCGGGAATTAGCCATCCAAGGCCAAAAAAATGTTAATTCCCGGGGGTCAGGGGGGAAGGTGGCCAGGCACAGCTGGAATTGACTGATGCATAAACACGGACTATCAAAGAATGCTTTAATTTTGCCGACTTTCCTCTCGGCTCAAAACTTACACTTCCTATACTCCTAACTGTATTGTGTTTGATCTGAATTATTTTTGTAATTCTTACCAAGTTTGTTCTTTTTTCCAAGTCTGTCACAAAGATTTTCAAAAAAGTGCCGAATGTTAATTACTTGTGCCTAAACTGTTCCCAAAATGTGCCTAAATGTGCCTTAGCAATATTTAAAACCTGCCTTAACTACTCCTAAAGTGTGCCTAATCTGTGCCTTTGCTTGTTTTTTTTTCCCTTTCTTTGGCACAAAAACAGTGCCTCTTCTTGAGCAGGAATCATGCATAAGACCTGGTGTTATGCTCATGTACACCAGTAGTGGGCACCGAGCCTCCCGCAAAAAATCCGGATTTTTGTAGCAAAGCCGGAGCCTTCCTTGTTTTTTTCAACATGCTTTTATCCTCGCTGAAGTTCTGCTCAAAACCAACTTTCTGTCAATCTTCTTTGTCTGATTTTCACAATTTTTTTCAGGTTTGCATCAGGCTCTCTTTTCATTTTGCCTTGCCCACCGGAATGTTATTTACAAAGCAAGACAAAAATAGAGCCTGATCTCAGGTTAGGACCTCTTCTTGGAAGAAACCCGCTGTGGTTCGATTCTTGTAAACTACCTCCTAGCGTCCACTCAGTCTTTGCATTTTGGGTGGTCGCTTAGTGGAGGTTTGTCTTTGTTCACCCCGAATGTTTTTTGTGTTCTTGTGCAAAGTATAGTAGATGTATTACTTAAATTGATTGGTTTGCAGTTTTGCTGCTTGAGTTTGTATCAAAACAACTTTGTATCAAAACGGCTGGTTTCCACTGTAAGTGCTATATGATTGTATTTGCAAGAGCTGCACCAGATCTTCAGGGTCATCTTCACTTTTATCTTGTAGAGAGTGAAATACGTAATGTAAAACAGCCGATTGATCTACAAGAAATGGGTAATGAACTTCAGCGACAAAATGGGACAGCAGAGGACAAAGCCACAGAGTCTCAACATAAAGATGAGGCTCCAAAAGAATCTCAGCATGTAAGTGATGGAATAAAAGAAAATGACAGAGAGCCTCAACATGAAAATGAGGTTCCTAAAGCTCAAGTAAAAGAACCTGAGGAAGCTATTGATAAAAGCATAGCTGTGGATGAAAAAGCTGAGTATGATAAACATAGTGAGGCTGAGGAGGAGAATGGGAGTGACAGTGACTTGAAGTCAGATAGTAAAGATTATTCAACAGAACCACTGGATGGAACATCAGAACCACGTAGCGATGCTAGTGAAACTGGAGGGGAGGTCAGTAAATCTCAACTGATTTCCAATAACCCATCTACCCTGGAAATTTTGCTGAAAAACACCTTTTTGAAGCTAGTGCATCTGTTTACTGGTCATTCTTGGGCCATAAAGAGTCAAAATTGTACAAAATGTCTTTTATAGGTCAAGTGCTTTGTGGCCTTCTGTTTCAGATGCAAAATATCAGCTGCCCAAAGTTTGAGTGTGCACATAAAGCAAAATTTCAAGATTTTTGGGTTTAAAAGTGACACCATGGTTCTGCACTGGCAGTTACGGGTGGTTCAGGGGCAAAGGGGTTATTAAGCAAAATTAAGCATAGTCAGGTACACTGTAAGTGCATGACCTTCTGTGTGGGAGGTTCCCGGTTTGATTCCAGGTGTGACCAGAAATCCTTCTTTCAACTTATTTCCTTTTGGTTAAGGTATAGCAAGCTTTAGATTTAGATACAACTACATGTTGTAAACCAGAGCACTGATGTAGAGAGTGGTGTAAAAGCAAAGCACTGTCAGCCTCAGGTTTATCACAGACCCTAATGAGTCTGTTATGAGTTACCAATGTAAAATAACAACCTTAACCTTTCCCTGTTGTTACATGTAACCCTTTCACTCCCCAAAACCAGTTTACAGAGAGTCCAATTTTGTCAAAATTTTCAAATTTCACTTAGTAAAGTGAAGAGTAAGACGAACGTAACATTCAGTGGTCAGATCATCCTTGTGTGACGTATAATAAAAACATTAACCCTTTGAGCCCCAATATCCAAATACGAATTTTTCCAGACTGATCTCCATACATTTCTTTAAAGAGTTGATTAAGAGAAATTGTTTTGTAAATCAAAGCTCTGCCCATCAAGTGATCATTTCATTAATTCTCACAGCATTTTCTCTTGATCATGTATTGATGCTGTTAAGAGAAAATTGACTTTGGTCTGTCTTGCAGGGTGCTCGTTATGAATCAGAGATTGGAGAATTCTCCATTTGCTCTGAAAAATTCTCTGGCTAACGTTCAGTAGCCTTATTCAGATGAGGAGCCTTTTTTTTAAATATTCTCCTGTGACATTGCACCTTACTCCTGCTGCTAGAATTCATAATAAAAACCCTGCTCTTTGGACTTAAAGAGTTGATGAGGTTCCATCTGTGATACAGTAATATTAATTTGCTTTATCGGTGATCCATGTACATGTACCTACATTTCCCACATCTCAGACGCATGAATTTCTTAAAAGTGCATAAATTGTGCTTCGTATGCATCCATTCAGATGCACTAACTTCTTCTCTGTCCTTTATAAGCAGGATCCGTTGTGTGTATTCTTCTTTAATCCTACAAATTAAAGTGGGACTCACATTCATGGGCCTTGGGCTGTGTGAGTTCCAGGACGCACTAAAATAATTATAGCTGTGTTCTAGATGCATCACTGTTTATTTTTGCCTTCATGAAATCAGGAAAACGAAGAAGAGGGGGAAGATGATGATCAGGAAGAAGATGTTGTTGTTGAAGAAGAAGATGCAAGTGAGGAGGAGACACTAGAAAATGAGTGGGTGGAAGAGATGAGTAAAATACACTCAAAAGAACAAGAAGAAAAACAGGTGAATGGGTTAAGTAGTAAAACTGTAAAAGCCAAGGATAAATGCATTCTAGATCTGTAAAATGTCACTTATATGCTGCCCCAGTTTTAGGGCTATTTACCTGTAAGTAAAAACATATATCCAGTTATAAGCTCCCGCAGGATATAAGCCCCCTTCCAAATGTACGTTTAGAGAAATGAATGGGATGGTTTTTATTATGACCTTTGTTCCTTTTATAAGCCCCTCCTAAAATCCATTACCAAGCTGTATACGCCCAGCGGATAGAAGAGAGTTCGTCTCCTAGTGAATTATCCTCCTAAATGTTTGCCCTTTTTTCTCCTTGTTCAATGCCCTCATGCATCTTACCTATTAGTAAATAAGTTACTGTTTTGAAATGGTTGTGTATTCGCAAATAACCAAAAGTTTAATGCAAGTTAACTTCAGCAATCAATTGATCACCTCCGCCTACATGTAGAAATTGTAATTTTCCAAATTTGGGCTTCACGCTTTATGCAAGTACTACACTGTATAAAAGATGTACGTCTTTTGCAACGCATCCAGCAAGATACTGATCACTATTAAAGGTTAAGGAGTTCTTGTATAGCAACAGAAGGTGAGAAATTCTAGATGGAGAACAGCTACATTGTACTGAATGTTTAACAGAAATTTTGTTGAAATGATATTATATCTATTTTTGCAGGTGATAGAAGAAGAGAATAGCAACCCATCTTTCATTGCACAAAGAGATGCTTTTTGGGGCCATGTTGATAGATGGTCAGACATACCAGAAGAGGACAGGTACAACATGATGTAACAGTTTGTTTGAGTCAGTGTGTGTAAAATGAATAGAGTTGACCCTCTCTTAACACACACCTCTATTAATAAAGACAGACACCTAGAGTTAGTCCCTGCCTCTCTCAGACTCAGACCCTTTATTTGTTCCTCTTCAAGATGGACATTACTCTTGGATGGACACTTACATGTAGTTCCGAATACAAAGGTGTTTGTCTTAGAGAGAGTTGACTGTAATTGCAGACTTGCAGGCTTTGCTAATTAGACAAAAGAGTGTCAGGGTCCAAAGAAAGTCAGTTTGACAGCCTGTCATTCAGGCAAGCTGTAGCTAGCATGTACAAGTCATTTCAAGTAGCCCCAAAACCCTTTTTGATTAGCAGGATTGATTACAATGCTTCTGTAATTTGGAATTTCCCCAAAAAACAGTACTTGCCCATCGGGCAAGTTAAGAACAAAAATTACTTGCCCGATAACAAAATCCACTAACCCCGGGCTATCGGACATGACTTTCTTTGCACGCTGAGTGTTGTCCATTGTAACAGTAAAGCCAGGTCAAGCATACTCCCCAGGATTTAATTATAATGAAATGGTTACTAATTTTAAACGTGGGGAAGTTATAAAAATTTCTGCCTGTACAGTCCTCTTATTAAAAATATTTGATATAAATATGTTCTTAACAATTTGATCCATTCAATGATTTTTCAGTCTAACCAAATACACATGCAAGAATGCAGTTTTAATTTGATACTGATTGTGGCAACAACTAACAGATTAATTTTTTTAAGTTTGGCAGAAGCTGGCACATTATCCAAAACTAGAACAGTAGCGTATTCATACCATAAGTTGTCATACACCAAGCTACTAATACTTTGAGGTTAAATGAAATTCAGGCTAAGTTAAACTCAAGACACTGCTTGCCAGCAATCTGTCCTTGAGATTGACAGAAACGCACTAATAGCTTTGCAGAGGCTGTTGGGTTTTTACAACATGTTGAGGTTTAGGCAGTTGTGTTAGCATTGCCTCTTGTTGCTGGTGCTTCTTAAGTGTTTTACTTCCTACCCCGCCCCCTCTTTGGTTTAATGTGGTAATTATGCTAGTTTGCACTGGTTAACAGTCTGACGGTGCCTGGGTGGATGCCTCACATGGTTTGCTCTCTGTCGTCAATTAGTTGAAAAATTTATTAATGTAATTATACAATCTATCTGATAATTTAGGGATTAAACTGGCAATTTAAATAAGTCGTGACTCTTAAGTCAGTCTTTTTTTTTCATTAAATAAGTCTGACAACAACTGGCGTTGTGTTTAAAATAGTCCTTTAGTTTTGTAAAGGAGCTTTATCTTTGAGTCCACAACAAATTGACCATTTGAAGTGGATTTAATTTTCAGCTGTAAGCTACAATCACACAGTTTACTAAGCTACTTTATGATAGACTGGGTTTGAATCTGTTTTTTTTTGTGTCCATATTGGTGTGGTCAGGAGAAAGCGAGCAACTCGTCATTTATGGGATAAGACACCAGACAGATGGGAACATGACTTGTACAGAGAAGAAGAACAAGGTCCAAAAAGAAAAGAAGAGCTTGAGGTTAGAAGTCATAAGTGTATAATATATAAATAATATTATTGATTATTAGATGCTGCTTTTAATTAGTTTGTAGTAAAGAATTATGCAGCTTGAGGCTGTAAATTTCTAGTGTTGAAGTTGAAAATTGAAATGAACAATTTACAATTCAAACCATGAACTTTGGCGGAGATCGTTGACCCCATAACTTAGTGCCAGTCCCTACTGAAGGTGTCTGTCTTAAAGAGAGTTGACACATGTTCCTAACTGAAGCATGTCACAGGCGTCCCAGACCTCCTACATTTTCTATTTATCCTATAATTTGTGTAGCATCCTATAAAGAGCCAAGGATTTCAAGAAATCCTCCTATATTTCCTATCAATAGAACATATTGGGATATCTGCATTTTGCACTGTGAAGCAATTTTGTTGTGAATTAACAAAATCAAAATTCTTTATCAGTAAAAGTAATATTCCCTTACTAATTCTTTTTATTTGGGGAAGCTAATGAACAATTAAAGAATAATATAATACATATACATTTTTATTTTAAAAATATTTTTGCGTTCGAGGTACGAGAACGCAGACCCTAATTTCTGTTGCGTGTTCTGTGCATTACTGGGTGTCCTGAGCAACCGCCTCACTTTAAGGCGGTTGCTCACGTTTTACCCCACTTTGACGCGCAAACTCACTTGGTATTTTGCCTCCGCTACACAACCGAACACACAAAACAACACTTGGAGGCATGGGCGCGTCGGTCAGTCAGGCCCATGAAACACTTTGTTAACTCACGTGAAAAACTCCACTGTTACAGTAATTCTAAGAACACACCACAGCCGAACACGTAAACCTGAAAAAACCAACTGTTGGAAAAATAGGGACCGTGTAACCCCAACCTGTGCTATGGCGTCACCTTAAAATAAAACCTAATAACATGAATACGAGCAGATAACGAGATGCTACATAAAATAGTTAAGAAACATAGGGACCAGTACAGATGGTAACGAATTAAGGCTAACAGAATGAGTGAAAACTAAATTAAACAAAGCAAGTTGACGCGGCGAGGCCAACCTTAGAATAACACCCATAACTTAACGGTCACTAAATCAAATCCCTTAACTGCGATCCCTCGCGCGCTATGCTAGAACCCGGCTCTCCGTTCCGTGCGGGCAAAATAGTAATTTCTGTCAATTCTAATTTACACAATTAATTACATATTTTACCTCCACTACACAAACGAACAAACAAAACAACACTGGAGGCATGGGCGCGTCAGTCAGCCAGGCCCACGCTAGATAGTAAAAGAAAGTGCTTGAGCTCAGAGGGACAGAGATTTAGAGACTTCAAGCCTGCTAGATAGCGAGTCTTTAATGTAGATGTTTTTAGCTTCTACGGAAGCCCAGCGACCGTGACGCTGAATGTTCCTCTCTGAGACGCCTGAATTGGCAGCCAAAGTAGCTCCTCCTGATCTTGTGGAATGAATACGAAACCTTGCTATGTCAGATACAACATCTGAAAAAGACTTCTAAAAGGAATCTCTGTGCGCAGAGTACCTGATAGGCTTGTTAACCGAGACTAAACGCTTGCGATTTCCTGAAGACGAAATAGGACGAAAAAGATACTCGTCGGAATTCTCGGCTATCTGGGCTTTGCTCATGTACGCCCTAAGAAGATGGTAAGGGCAAGTAGATGAACGGTTTTCGGCGATGGCGACGGATCGACTGCCTCTTGATTGATCTGTTTTGCTATTCTCAATGAAAATAGTAACGTAACTGGAGCTGAACTGAACATGCTTACTACGAATGAAACAATTCTAAACTTCTTAAAAACCGGAAAAGGCGAGAACGAACATAACTAAGCTTCTTAATTTCAAAAGATTGTCAAAGTCAGTGTTTTCAACAAGTTGCTTAAGATGGGTCACCTCGAGGGGTTCTTTCCTGTGAGAGGCTGGTTGGCTAACAAGACGAAGAGCTCCGTCCTTTGCAGTGATAACGGTGGGATGTAGGGTAGGAGAATCCACTCCTGCAACCTGATGCAGCCACTTGAAAGCGTAAAATGCGCAGTTAATGGCAGACGCTGACGTTGAAGACTGTAGAAGAAACTGCAGGTAAAGGGCACAATCCAAAGGCCCGACAGGAAAAACGGGGAGGCGCAGCACGCCCTTGGCGAACTCTGCCCATCTGTTGAAGGCCCTCAAATAGTTTTCCGATGTCCCGAAGGCCCTGGAAGCAAGTACCGTAAGCTTGAGCTTTTGCTTCAGCTGGTTGACCTGACAATCGTTGGAGCTTACAGAAGAACAGAAACCAGAGGAGAAGATATCTATAAAATAAAGGAATAAAGTAGGAACAGGAAATCATACGAAACGAAAATCGATAAAGTAAGAACACTGGTGAACTGAACCATATACGGGACCCTCAAGGGATTACAAAAAACGTCAATACCCATCCAGGGTATGAGACAGAAAAAACCCTACTGCAGGGAAAACATTGAGCCCATCAGGGGTGTAAAGCTCAGGTGATAGAGCCCATCTGGGGCACGGCAATGAGACCATCTACGGCAAAGGCATATAGAACCCATCCAGGGTCAATAAACAGCCCGAACATTAAAGTAATCTAAAATCAGCTTCGTAATTCTATCAACTTGATTTTCAAATCTTTAATTCTGCCCATTGGGGGCACAAGAATAAACCCACCAAGGGTGTAAACAATGAACCCATCCTGGGCGTCATCAAGACGGTAACGAACAAAGAAAACCGTAGCGTGCAAAACACAAAGATGCCCCCAGGGACTAGAGTTCGAATCCAACAAGGATAACACGATGAGCGTCTCAAGGGAATAAAGTCTACAAACGACCTAGACTTGACGCGGAGTATGAACTTACTTGGATAAATATTGAAAGAAAATAAAAATCATGAACGGCAAAAATTAGCGGAAGTGGCGCAAAATTGTCAAGGAACAATAAAGCCAACATCCAGTGACTCGGAGCGTACTCTAGAGGGAATGCTAAAATCAATACGCAAATAGAGGCTTACAACCAAAATAGAATTTGTAGCTTTGCATGCAATAAACGTATTGGGGAAATTTGGCAGAATAACCCAACCATGAATAAATTTACTCCAGTGAACTCCATCAGAGCAAAGCAATGGCCAAAAGTGGGCCGACTTCCAGACTGGAAGGATGAGAGTTTCCTGAGCGCTGACAACTTTGCACGTCAAATAAACCGGGGGACAAAGCTGGTTGTTGTGGTGAGACCAATCTTGGGAGAAAGCGTTCACGCCACTTGAGCCGGGTGATAAAATCTGGTATTGAAGCACTGGACTTTCGCGTTGTACGGGCAAGCAAACCTAACACAAGTATGGGGACCCCACAAGTCCTCCAGGGCGTTAAAAACTGTGTCGTTGATGGTGTAATCATCATGGTCGATGAACTTGCTCATATCATCTGCTGCGCTGTTGAGATCTCTTGGAATCCAATGTATATCAATGCTTACACCGTTAAGGAGGCAGGTCTGGAAAATGTCCATAGCTAGATCCTGTAATGCAGGAACTCTGGAACCGCAGTCGACGATACGGACAATATTCTGATTATCGGTGAACCAAGTAACCGACTGAGCCTGTAAAGACTCGATGAAAGATTTCATGGATAAAGAAACAGCAAGTAGCTCCCTGAAAGTGAACTTTGGGATTTCTCGAAATCTGACCAATTCGGATGAACTTTGCCTTCGAACTCAATGGAACTACCGCAGGCTGAAGCAGATGCATCTGAATAGATGATCTTGGAAGGCTTATTCCTTTCAGGAAACTGAAGTAGGAACACCGTTGAGGTTAGCTACGTTCCAGAAAGCCAATTCGGTCAAACTATCGGAAGAGAGGTGAACGTGAGAATTCCAAGACGACGAAGAGTTGATAATCGCAAAAAGATTTCTGGTCATAAGGCGAGAGACATTGCCCACGCAGTTGGTGAGTGAAATAGTTTTTCCGCAAACACTAGCAAGCTCGCGCACTGGGACACGAACAGAAGACACAGACGGTATTGAATTTAAGACATCCTGCAAACTCGTAATCCGTTCTTACTGCTCACGAGGATCCTGAAGAAAGTTTAAATCCGCGGATGACTGATCCGAAAATTCTGGATCGCAAAGGTCGTCTGAAACGACGTCAGCGAGTCACTTAGAAGACTGAGCCCAGCTAAATTGCTGCAGAGAAGGACAACAAACCCTTTAATGTCCGGGTTTGCCACACGCAAAACAAACAAACAAACACCAGAAGTAGATCTCTGGGCTGAATGCCGTTGGTTCACTCGAGAGAAAAGGTTAGGCAATTGTGAAGCCGCGAGTTGAGGAGACTTGGCCAGCAGGGCGGGAAGAAATTTCCGTTGGTGCTGAGATGTGCGTGAAGCGGAGCGCTTAACCGCCCTGGCTGCCCTTGATTCCGCTCTATAAATCTTCTTCTCATCCTGTTCATCGTCAGCTAGGTCATGGTGTTTGTATTCCAACACTGTCTTCCAGCCGTACGGCGACTTGTCGGGGAGCAATATGAGCTTTTGACTCTCCTGAAGAAGAGCCATACCTCTGTCTAAACCTTCCTTAGTTTCCTCCAGGTCTCTCGTCCTCAAAGCTGCCTGAGCGTCTTCCACGGCTTCAGTTACAGCCTTATTGGCTTTAAACTGATCTTTGTTGCTCTTCTTGTTAAACTGCGGAACATGGTCACGCTTTATCCTTTTGATTTCCCGCATCTGGTGCGAAGCCGTGGCTTCGTTGGAACGCTTAAGATCTGAAATAGAATCTGAAATAAGGATCTTGAATTGAGATATGAGCTCTTTGTTACTGTTCTCGATCATGCTGGAAACATGAGCTTCATCCATGGCCGTGGACAACGAAAAAAAAGAGAGAGAATTAAACAAAGTTCAAGTTCGCTCGAAATAAGCAATAAGCTCGAAATAAGCAAGCAAGCAAGACGCGGCGAGGCCGACTATAGAATGACACGCATAACCAAACGGTCATTAAATCAAACCCCCTAACCGCGATCCCTCGCGCGCTACACTAGAACCCAGCTCTCTGTTCCGTGCCAGCAAAATAGTAATTTATGTCAATTCTAATTTACACAAATTACATGATTCTTGTGTCCTCGGCGTTCATCTTGCAAACGTTTGCCAGTTGCGTTTGCTGAGGTCTGCTATTCTGTCTTCGTAAAGCGTTCGTCTTTTAAAAGTTTGCTGAATCTTCGTAAAGCGTACATATTTCAAGAGTTTGCTAAGGGTCTACCATCGATCTGTGTTTGCTGAATCTCCCAAAACGTTCATCTTTCAAAAGTTTGCTGAAGTAAAACACCCTGAGTAAAATTTTACTTTGGATAAAGCCTTCATATTTTTCTTTGGAAAATGCGTGCGACTCCTGGTGCATGCATCAAAACGGGTTGTTTAGCTCGGCGGCCGTTGTGCCACAAAGTATATTTACCAAGTTGTGGAGCTCTGCGTCCGTTGTGCCACAAAGTAAATCAACCGAGTTGCGTAGCTCGGCGGCCGTTGTGCCACAAAGAAAATCTATCGAGTTGTGTAGCTCTGCGGCCGTTGTTCCACAAAGTAAATCTACCGAGATGTGAAGCTCGTGGGCGCCATTTCATCATGACTTGTGGTATTTTTGGCACCGGACAAACGAACATTTTAGCTCTATGTTATTTATTCGAAAAAACGTGATCAGCCCACAGTAGCGCCAGTCAAGTCACTGAAATCCCCAGGTTAAGATCCCCGGGTTAAGCGCTAATCGGTCTTCGAACAACTGCGCGCGGTAGAACATCTTTTGCACCAGTAAAACAAAACCATCCACACCTGCATCCACCCTTCCCCCTCAACTGATTCCTGTACGCCTAACAAACATATCGAACGCACTCTCCTAAGCTCTAATTACTCCTAGTTTAAAGGATAAACCAGTGAGCAGCACTTCTGCGAACTTCTTGAGTTGTAAAGTTGTTTTATTACCTCCTACATCAGGAAGTTTTACAATACAACTAGGAGTACCTGTAGATATTCCTAAAAACGAACTGAGTTTAACATAAAACACAAAACACCTTCGGATTTGCGTAGAGGAACACAGGGTCCAGAGGAGATTGTGTTTGTCGTTAGAACATCAAAACCCGTCGAAAACCTCAGAAAAAATGGGTTATTTTGTTCGCGTTACAGTTTCGTTACACATTCTATATACCGCAAACCAAGAGACTGAGGGCTCGCAAGGTCGGCTTACAGTATAAACGGGCGGCGTGCTGTGCGCCAGCGAGGCTATGGCTTGCGGTTATTGATTTTCAAAATGGCGAACAACAAAGTCGATCTGGGTCAGATAAGAAGCGAAGAAATCGTTTACAGTAGATTCATAAAGATCCCATTGGGCTAATTAATCGTGCTAAGCGACAAGTACAGACATTTTTCAAGGTGACACTTAAAATAAGTAATTTATTTATTCACACGAAACTCCTCTGGACCCTGTGAAAGGAACTGCAAACCTCTTGGTTATACGTCTAGGAAACAGGCGAAAAAATATTTCTCCAAGGTGTGACATATTTGTATTGTTTTGGGGCCCACAGTACCTCACCCATGCGCTCATGCAGCCATATCACGCGGGCAATAAACAATTGAACATTTGTATAAGCAATACTCACTTTGCTTTAGGTTTCTAATCAATGATAGATTATGATTGATAATCAGCACACCTCTATCAAGTCAGGTCTCAATTTTAGATTACGAAAGGGCCCATTCGGACGAGCAAAGCATGTTTGACTTAAAAGACCTATTATCCCAAAGTGAGATAGCAACTTTTACAGTGTACGTGACTCAGATAGGACTATCAATTTTTTGAACAACTGGAGTCTAGCCTTTAGTCAATTTGCACATTAACATGGCAAAGTGCAGCCCCAAGTAATATGTAAAATAAACCAATGTCAGGGGTTAAAAAAGTTTTTGCTCTAAAAATCAAATCTATTTCAAAGTGGAGACTACAATGTGGATTGCTATATTGCAAACAATGGAAACACTCTTCACCTTTTGCTAGCTATTAAAGCAGGGTATTTTTTACATCTGAGAGACAAAAAACCAATAATAACAATATCTTAAATCCTCTACTGAGCCCCCCTCTCTCAAATTAAACCCCCTCTTTCTAATAATGCCCCCTTTTAACAATAAGCCCCCATCTCTTTTAACCCCCACCCCACCTCCCCTGCCCTTATTATTCCTCACCAATAAATAAAAGACTGTATCAATCAATGACGACTGTAAACCTTCTTGTGGACTGACTGATCCGGGATGGTTTATTCACCAACTGGAAGTTCGGATAATTTGTTTTTGAACCTTTTTGTACTTGGGCTTCTCCACTTGGCTTTTTTGTTTTTTGTGGAGAACTAATACCAGCATCTTTGCTAGATTAAATAAGGCCCCATCTCTATTGCCCGGAAGAATTGTGAACAGGGTTAGATATCAAAAGCCAATTTTAGAAAGTCTAAAAACTGTGAAATAGATGAAGATTGACAATAATTTTATTACCTGTACCAGATCAAGTGACCAAATATCCAAACTGAACAAGGAACTGTTTAATTTTCATGTTAGTACAATCAAAGTTTCCTCAAATTATTTAACAAAATTAAGTGTTCTCTAGGTCTTGTTTTCAGAAAAAAAATTGTTTTTTACAGATCAGAGTTCAGTTAAAATTTGTGCAGATAGAAAAACAATAGTCAGAAACCTCATGAAGTTCTGTCACAAAACTGACGATAATCATCAGCTTAAAGTGTCTGCGAATCAATAAATGCTTAGTTGAATTTCGGAGCGGCAGAGGTTTTAGAGCGCCATGACAAAAAATTCCCTGGCTTCAGAGGTCTGCTCTCGAAATTCCGTAGATGAGGTAAATTGCGCTCACGGTTAGAAAAAAGCTCCCCCTTTCATGAAAGAAGAAATCTGAACCTCGGGCACTCAGTGTAGGCAAAAAACGAAAACAGTGAACCGCACCGCCGTTCTACCACGACATGCGCGGGTAAGGTGGATCGCTAGTTACCAGTAAATTAAAGCAAGGGGCACACATACACCAACCCACGTCCTGGCCATTACGTCACGCATGCGCACAGCCATATCACGTAGGCAGTGGCAGCCATGGACAGCTGTTTCGCCCTAGCTGGGGCCCATCAGCATGGCATAACCGTCAGTCGGTGACCGGGGAAAACCCGTGTTTAAAAGACCCTTTTCCTACCGAGGCGGGTCCTTTAAGTGCTAGCACTACACAACACATGTGGGAGATGTTGGTTAGGAACCGCACGGCAGTTCTCCCACGACATGCACGGGGAAGGCGGATCATCGGTTTGGTGTATGTGTGCCCCTTGCTTTAATTTGTCTTTTGAAAATAGTGAACTAAACTGTTCTACTGCAAAAGAATTTGAAATCCCGACTGTACGCAGCAAATTTTTCCAGATATTGAAGTTCGTGTAATTGTCCCAAGTTGCGCACAAGACGTTTGGCGTAAAATTAAGTGGTCTTATAAGCAAACTTAAAATCCTCGAAAAATCATATTAAAGTGCGCGCATATTCAACGTACAGACTTATATTTGGTCTCTTCGAAAAGCTAGAAAAGTTTATGGTTCACCAATGAAGCCTTCTGAATTATTTTGCTTCAAAGACGCAAAAAATTTCGCTGCATTATTACTTTTCTCAGCGGCATGCAATAAAAAATTCCAGCGGACAAATGCGACAGATATCGGGTAGGATGGAAATGATCCACCCGAGGATTATGGTTGAAGACGGGATGAGCACGGGACTCACAAAAACGCACACGGCTTGTGGATTCTCTGATCTGTATCACGTGTACGCTCGAAAACGTTGCATTCTCTGTTCTGCGTTACGTCATGGTTGCCTTACATTACTCTATGTTACATCCATTCGAGACTTTTCTGCCCCTGGAACAATCGCGCACGGCTCTATTAGGCTGCCGTCTCGCAGCCTTGCGTCTTCGCGAGGCTGCTCGTTGGCAATTATCACTGGCGTTTAAAGCTTATTGAAGGTTTCGGATAACAAGCGACGTAACATGCTTCGAAACGTATAAAAATTTAAAACCCATGCACTGTGATGAAACCTGAATAAACTTAATTTACATAGACCATAGATTACTAGACTTGTCCCGTACTAAGCTGAAATCAGGCTCTACTTTCATTTTCCTCAAGTGAATAGATTAAATTGGTTTTGAAATGGTTGTGTATTCACAAATAACCAAAAGTTTAACGCAAGCTAACTTCAGCAATCAATTGATCACCTCCGCCTACATGTAGAAATTGTAATTTTCCAAATTTGGGCTTCACGCTTTATGCAAGTACTACACTGTATAAAAGATGTACGTCTTTTGCAACGCATCCAGCAAGATACTGATCACTATTAAAGGTTAAGGAGTTCTTGTATAGCAACAGAAGGTGAGAAATTCTAGATGGAGAACAGCTACATTGTACTGAATGTTTAACAGAAATTTTGTTGAAATGATATTATATCTATTTTTGCAGGTGATAGAAGAAGAGAATAGCAACCCAGCTTTCATTCCACAAAGAGAAGTTTTTTGGGGCCATGTTGATAGATGGTCAGACATACCAGAAGAGGACAGGTACAACATGATGTAACAGTTTGTTTGAGTCAGTGTGTGTAAAATGAATAGAGTTGACCCTCTCTTAACAGACACCTCTATTAATAAAGACAGACACCTAGAGTTAGTCCCTGCCTCTCTCAGACTCAGACCCTTTATTTGTTCCTCTTCAAGATGGACATTACTCTTGGATGGACACTTACATGTAGTTCCGAATACAAAGGTGTTTGTCTTAGAGAGAGTTGACTGTAATTGCAGACTTGCAGGCTTTGCTAATTAGACAAAAGAGTGTCGTGCATTGTTACAGTCAAGCCAGGTCAAGCATACTCCCCACGATGTAATTAATAAAATGGTTATTAATTTGAAACGTGAGGAAGTTATAAAAATTTCTGCCAGTACAGTTCTCTTAAATTTGATATAAACGTGTTCTTTACAATTTGATTTATTCAAAGATTTTTCAATCTAACCAAATACACATGCAAGAATGCAGATTTTAATTTGATACTGGTTGTGGCAGAAGCTGACGCATTATCGTACACTAGAGCAGTAGTTTAGTCATACCATAACTTATCATACACCAAGTTAACAATACTTTGAGGTAAAATGAAATTTATCATGTTGAGGTTTAGGCTGTTTCGTTAGCATTGCCCCTTGTTTCTCGTGCTTCTTACTGCGCTTTTCACAAACACGCCAACTCTAAAGTTCAAAAGCCGCCTACACAATTGCGTTTTTCGCTGCCGTCAATCATAATTACGATCACAAACAACGAACCTTGAAACACAGAAACACAAAGAAAAACGGATCGAAAAACCCCAATCACAGATCCCAAACCATGACCTTTTGAACCCGTTTAAGTAAAGTTCTGTTCCCTAAGAGGTCTTCTTAGATGATTGACGGCAGCGAAAAACGCAAACGTCAGTTGGCTTTTAAAGTTCAGGGTTTGCGTGTTTTTGAAAAGCGCAGTAAGTGTTTTGCTTCCTACCCCGCCCCCTCTTTGGTTTAGTGCGTTAAGTACGCTAGTTTCCACTTGTTAACAGTCTGACGGTGCCTGGGTGGATGCCTCTCACATGGTTTGCTCATTGTCGTCAATTAGTTGAAAAATTTATTAATATAATATAATCTATCTGATAATTTAGCGATTAAGTTGGCAATTAAATAAGTCACGACTCTTAAGTCATTAGTAAGTCTTTATTTTATGAAATAAGCAGCCGTGTCCTATACTGCCGCGCTGTTACGGCAGCGTGCAAAGAAAGTAGTGTCCGATAGCCCGGGGCTAGTGGATTTTGCTATCGGGCTAGTGAACTCTGTTTTTAACTTGCCCGACGGGCAAGTGATATTTTTTGAGAAATTCGATTAACAGAAGAACTGTGAAATCAATTCTTCTAGTCAAAACGCTTTTGGGGCTAGCTGAAATGACGTCTGGGCTAGTAAATGCTAGCTTTAGCTTGCCCGAATGGCAAGCTGTAAAAGTGATTTTCTTTGCACCCTATACGGACTGTTAAGAGCAGTTGGCAGATCGTACGTTCCGTACAAACCGTCAGCATTGCTAACAGTCAGCATTCTGAGCACATCAGAACGTGCATCTCATTATTACATCATTGCACAGTGCGATACGGTTGGTACGATCCGTACGGATTGTAACGGTTCGTGTACTTGATTGATACGGATCGTATTAATTATATAAGCTATATGAGCCGTAAAGCGAAACAAGCAGTCGCCAACAGTAATGTTCCTCGTTCTACAAGCCATAAAGAACAGGAAGCGCTGTTCAAATGTGTTTCTCGTTCTAAAAGCTAAAAAGAGAGACAAGTACTGTGCAAAAGTATAGTATTCCTCGTTCTAGATTTCATAAAGCGAAGCAAGTGCGTTTCAACAGAAATATTCTCTCGTTCTATAAGCTTAAACCAAAACAAGTGCGCTTCAAATGTAACATTCCTTGTTCTATAAGGCATAAACCAAAACAAGCGCGTTCGAAATGTAACATCCTCGTTCTAAAAGCCATAAGCCACAAGAAGCGCGTTCCAAGTGTAATATTCGTCGTTCTATAAGCCAAACAAAAGAAAAGTTAAATTTCTAGTTCTATAAATGAAGCAAAAAGAAGCACGCCCCATTAATGGCTAAAGAAGCCTGTCATGTTCTAAATGGCAATAAACTAGGGCGGGCATACGAGCGGGGTCGAGTGATCTACTCGGAATCGAAAAACAGTATAATACCCTCTCTTGACATCAAAATATTCCCACTTATGAGATGCAGCTTACGGACCGTAAAAAGCTCTTTGCGGACCGTATACTACTTTTACGATTTTTACGATCCGTACGGATCAGCAAATGATACATACCCTGTCTTGAAATATTTTTAGTCCCACTAATGAGATGCAGTTTACGGACCGTAAAAAGCTCTTTACGGACCATATGCCACTTTTGTGATCCACCGTGCGGATTGACAAACCGAATATACCCTCTCTTGACATGAAAATATTATAAGTCCAACTAATGAGATGCAGTTTAAGGACCGTATAACACTTTTGCTGTACGGATCGTAACATGGATTACACGGACAGTAACAGTGCGGGTGTATTGGATAACCAATTCACCATTTGAAGTGGATTTAATTTTCAGCCGTAAGCTACAATCACACAGTTTACTAAGCTACTTTATGATAGACTGGGTTTGAATCTGTTTCTTTTTGTGTCCATATTGGTGTGGTCAGGAGAAAGCGAGCAACTCGCCATTTATGGGATAAGACACCAGACAGATGGGAACATGACTTGTACAGAGAAGAAGAACAAGGTCCAAAAAGAAAAGAAGAGCTTGAGGTTAGAAGTCATAAGAGTATAATATATAAATAATATTATTGATTATTAGATGCTGCTTTTAATTAGTTTGTAGTAAAGAGTTATGCAGCTTGAGGCTGTAAAATTCAAGTGTTAAAGTTGAAAATTAAAATGAAAAATTTTAAAATTCAAACCATGAACTTTGAAGATCGTTGACCCCATAACTTAGTGCCAGTCCTACTGCAGGTGTCTGTCTTAGAGAAAGTTAACACATGGTCCTAACGGAAGCATGTCATCAATTAGCACAGCTTGCCATCTACTGTCTCAATAACTGGAACTGTAAAATGACTAAAAAGAACGTATATTAATCTTTATTGCCAGGGGCTGATTTCTACCTGGATTCTCGTTTCCTTGTATATTCTAAAATGGCCTTAAAACTCTTGATTGTCGACTATGCTGTCCAATAAAAAAGGGGCGTATGGAAAAGCCGGAATCCGGAACCGGAAGCGGAGCCGGAAACGGAACCGGAACCGGAACCGGATCCGGAACGCGAACCTAAAAAATAAAATCTGGAGACGTTTCTGTCTTGAGAGTGTCACTAACAATCATTGCTCGATCAAGACTTTTCCTCCCCACATTATATTTATTTATTGTTATTATATTTTTTACTGTCGCATTTTTTGCGTACGGTGCAAAATTTTTCTTTGAGAATTTCATATACGCGTGAGCGTTGCAACTAGAGATCATGATTGACATGAGTGCTGCTCCTCCCTTTGACGCCTTTCCCTCACAATGGATGAAACACGGATCCCTTTTAAGAAAAGGTGCGAGTAAGAATATAAAAGTTTTCATTCTTTTCCGCTTTACTGAGTTTGAAAAAATGTTACCATTTTGCAAAAACATATCTGTTTTCGTTTACAGATCGCGACAAAGCGACGAATCGATTGAAATGTGAGACGCAGGGGCGGATCTAGGGGGAGGGTGCAAGGGGTGCGCACCCCTCCCCCCCGAGATGACCTGGTATTCTACAAAAAAAAAAACCATGTGGTTTATTGGTGTTGAAGTAGACCAAGAGACGAGTGCACCCCCTCCTGAAAAAAATCCTGGATCCGCCCCTGGTACGTATGAAAATGTGAAGTTGTTGTGCCTTGAATTTATGCTCGAGTCTGCGGCGGAACAGCATGGGCTGATTCTGAGGAGTACGTTTTGAGGTAGTCCGTTCATTCCGGTTGGTACGAACCAAACGGAATGTTGCTTACCATTAACCAATTTCTCGGTTCCTTCTCGGTTCCAGACTCACGCAACACAAATTCTCCGTTTTTTTGGATTCAACCCGTAACGGATGTGGTATTTCCGCGGTAAACTGCTAAATCGCTTACCATTTTGCTTTCGACACCCCAACCGGATTTTTCTGTAAAATGGTAAGCACCCCTGGTTTTA